>JAVANC010000026.1:51864130-52464130 GCA_033319125.1 Parnassius glacialis
ATGTCGAAATGTATTTAAACTACTTTAAAAATTCCGTATAATCATGTTATACGTAATTTTTTTAATGCGCTTAAGGTATGCCCAATTGGATTTACCAATATTTTCTTCTGCGGCTGCAACGCTTCGTATAACAGCTAGAATATGTATAAAAGCTTATTGATTTACATTTAACTCCTTCCTCATTCTGTATTTGACTAAAATTTAACTAGGTATGTCATAAGTATGCACTATAATAGTACAATCATACCATAATAGTATCTATGCATATAAATAAAATTTAAGTGTCTATCTGTCTGTCTGTCAGGGCTAATATTCGGAGTGGCTGAATAGATTATAAAATAAAACTTCACGAACAGAGAAAGCAATGCTAGGAGTGATATAGGCTATATATTTTATCCTAAATCTTAGATATTTAAAAAAAAAAACGTAAAATTTATAAAATGAATGGTTTTTTGATTATCTTAAATCTAAATACGGCATATTCTGCTAGTCTTTGTGCCGTGCAATTTGACTTCAATTTTTTTTTTCATTTTTCATTTTTAATTAAGTTTTTTTTCTTTAATACTTTGGGATTTTTGTCAAAATGATATGCCAATCCCATCATACCTTATACTAATTACTGCTAACACTAAAACAAATAAAAATGCATAATTGTGATTACTAGTTAAATTACTAACCTAAAAAGAAACTTATTCTGTCCTAGAAGCAAGCCGGAATAACCCTCTTGACATCTATGATTTGGGGTTTGATAAAACCATTTGCACTAGATTGACATCCAAAACATTTGCGTTAAATTTTTTCAACACAGCCTGTCTATCTTATTCATTCTTGACACACGCCATCAACAAATGGTAAACATCTTCAATTTTGTTGCATACATCACAATTCGGTGAAGGCTTTTTTCCCATTTAAAAAGCGAACTTGCTGATAGAATGTGATCAGAACGAGGCCTTAAGTCTTAACTTAACAAAATTTCTGCGGCAATCACAATCATTAAACCAAGGTACGCGATAAGGCTCTCTTTGTATAGTTTTTTCTATACCAGATGCTTTCCTTTTAGAGTTCTCTTCAAAATAGCTTTTCCAATTTTGGTAACATTCACTTTAAAATTTTGAGATATATTCCGTCGGATTTGGTATAAAATTAATGATGTTACCCTCTACTGCAGCTTCATTGCCCTTAAGGCCTATATGACCCGGGACTCATTGCAATATTAACGGAACATTCCGTTTGTTGCCTCTGAAACCAGAAGCACATCGAGCTATATGCTGTATAGCACTTTTGCTATCGCAAAAAATAACTATTTTATTAAGTTTGTCATAAAAATACAAAATCGTTTAAGAATTTTCTTATTTATTCTTAACGGTCATTAATAACAAGTACCAGGCAAGCAGAACTCGACCGGAGCAAACTTCGTATCTTGCTTCCGCTAACTACTGAAAGATGGTAATGAAGCACACTTACCTTCATAGAGATATCTCTTTCACGCAAGCCCAAAGTTCATAAGTTTGTCCTTATCACTATCGCTGTCATGCCCACAACGGCCGATCTAGACGGTGACAAGAAATTAATTAGGGGAAGCTGCAGAAAATAATGGTCCGCCGTGATTTTTAAATGAAATTTATTTTCTCCACTTCATTTATTACCAAGCGACATGACACTTCGGAAATTATTAGACTTTGCAGCGGCTTTCTTCCGTAGGTAAGGTTTCAACTTGTTTACCTTTAACGCGATATATTTTTTGCGTTGATAATTTTTTTTTGGATATTTGATTTGATAAATTGAAAAGGTATTTGCTTTGGTCGAGTGTCATTTTGTATACATATAAACACGCTTTAATGTTTTCTGTTATTTCTAAGCTTGTTCAATTAAGGGTCTTTCTGTTATTATTTATCAACCGACTTCAAATAAACGAGGAAGTTCTCAATTTAAGAACTTCACTTCAATTTCAAAATATTTTTGTAGGTGAATCGATTTTGATGATTCTTTTTTATTTGAAAGCTGCAGCTTTTTATGTGGTCCTATATAAATTTGATCAAGATCTAACCAGTAATTTTTGAGATATCCTTAATAATGCGCATTTAATTGACTTCTACTAAATTGGTGATGTCCTCTTTTTATTTATATTGAGTTCTGTTGTACAAAATTTTTAATTTTACCACTTGTTTAAAATAACTTCCTTTATTACAGTAGTGTGTGGTGCTGTAAATAAAGTTGAATATAATAAATTTCAACTTGATACCTCTTCCCGTGAGAGAAAAGATCTTGCCAGAGGGACAGGCAGACAGACAAAAACGAAGCAAAACGCATCCTTATACGATCCCTTTTACGTTTTAAATTTTAAGTTACGGAACCCTCGCAATAGCTAATTTTTAAGTCATTATTAACATGACTAGTTGTATTGTAAAATTGTTTGTAACATAACAAAACGAAAAGCGCAAAGTAGATAAGTATCACAAAACTAGAAAAGTGGAAGCTCATTAATATTGATGGGTCAGTATAAAACAAAGCAACGCGGGTATGGTTATCAATATATTTTCCTCACAAGCTATTTTAGTTATTAATACGCAAAATTTAGAATACTAAATTGCATGAATTTGACTGAAAGGCTTGGATATATTTCTTCTATCAGATGGTTAATGACAAACATGAAATGATCTATACGATAATACAATAATAGTTACATAATTTGATTTTGTCACGAAATGCCTTTTTATTATGTTTTCTGATTTCATTCACTACACACTTAGCGAGTCACTACTTTATATTTTTTCATAAGGTATTTTAAGTATAATCACAGAGTACATGAAAAAGATAATAATAAACTTACGTAAAATTTAAATAAATAGTAAAATGAATATTTTTAATAACATTCAATAATTTTCTAATCAAATTATTAAAAATAATAAATATGAAAAAAAGCAAAAAATAACTCGTAAAAAAAAAGGTCAGACAAATTTTAAAGGTATTCTTCTTAATATCATCATATTGCAAACATAATCAAGGTCATTCTTAAAGAGTGTTTCACAATACAATATCAATTTTAATTCACGTCTTCTTCTTCTTATTTTAAACTATGGCATTTTATATTAATTCACGTCTTTTGGAGCACTTTACTATCATCAACAAATAATTAAATGTTGAAGGTAGCCTTCGTTAACAATGACATCAGTACGACAAACATCTACTAAGCGCGATAAAATCCGTAAACTTAGTTTTATTCCATATTTGATTTATTTTTAGGATATTTACCAATCAAAAATCTTATAAGATGAAGGAACGACGTAATAAATCTTACTCTGGAACGAAGAAGAAATCCATGTTTAATATAGTGAAGGACAGATCGAAAACATATTTACGTTTGTTTCTTGAAACCTCGTCTATACATGGACTGAATCATATTATAGCGTCTAGAAGACATCCCTGTGAAGTGTATGTACAGTGAACTATTGTTATAAACAATATAATGTATTTTTTTATAGAATACGGTGACAAACGAGCACACAATCCACCTCATGATAAGTGGATGCTGTGCCCCATAGACATCTACATCTATCCTTTATTAAGAATCAAAATGCAGAACCCTGAGAACTAAAACAGGATGCCACATTTCCAGTAAAAAGAATTTCGGATTCTCTACACTCACCTTACCAAAGCTGGTCCTTCTCCGGTCGAGTCGCCCTATTCGTGCTTCAACTAATCTGAATTTATCTTTTTACACTCGGCTTCAAAAAAGGAGAAGGTTCTCAATTCAATGTATTTTTTAAAGTGCCTCAGAATTTTTTCTAGGTGAATCGATTCTGATGATTTTATTTATTTGAAAGCTGGTGCTTCTCATGTGGCCCCATATACATTTCATCATGATCTCTCTAGTAGTTTTTAAGTTATACTTAATAATGCGTATTCAATTGACTTGGACTACATTGATGATGTTCAGATTTTATTTATATTGAAGTCTGTTGTACAACATTTTTAATTTTACCTCTTCTTGTTAGATTGCTATGGCTAGCGGTGGTTGGGATTTCTGTGTACGGTACTCTGTCTCTCTCTCAAGCTACTTGGATACGGTATCAGTATTCACCAACTGTAGTATCTATGGAAAGAGACATGTTCGCCTGGAACACTTCTTTTCCGTGCATAACTATATGTCCCGACAAGAAGTTGGATAGAGCGAAATTAATTGATTATCTCAAGTAAGTCATTTATTATCTACATACATATTGATACATATAATCTGTAGCTGTAGGCAGAAGTTATAGTTTTCCACGGACCAGAAACATGCTATACTCTTATATATTACTTAACTTAACTGTTTTACTTATGTTGTTTATTAATCTCTTCTTTAACGGTCAAAACTCGCCCATATGCATTAATCTTCATCTTTACACTACTCTACTTACGTCATACATTTCACATTCCTTGATAATTAGAATTACAATGTCCTCAACCAACCAAGAATGATAATTTCTCCCAATTCATTGCTATTTTGGGTATATATATGAGTTAACCTTTCAGAAACGCTAAATCTATAAATATAACATTTCAGTTATTATTATTGGCATTATTACTGAAAGAAAGAAAGACAGAAAGAACATATTTATTTATTGCTGCAACTTGCAGATCATAAATGTTGCAAATAAAAACATGCGTGTGTGTATCTAATAGTGAGATCTTTCCTCAAAATTCAAACCAAATATTATTGTAGTCTTATATTTGAAAATTTAATTAAGTTGATTTCCCTTTTATACTTATTTTTTCTTAAAAACCCTTTAATTTTCATTTTAATGTAAAGACTTTTACTTATTATTTAAATCATAACTTTCTTTAAAAAATACTACATAATATACGCGGCCTCTCAAGCCTCACGTCGGCACTAACGTTACAAATAATGCACGTCGGTACTTAAAGGTTAAATCGTCTTACGTGAAACATTTTTTCCTTTTTAACGCCTAAAAACCCACATTATTACAAAATATTAATTTTACTCTCAATATTTTATTACATTATATTTATTCTACCTTCGTACTGAAACTTTTACTGCTTTTTTACATTTTCTACTTGAATAGAGGCCGTTTGTTTTAATTTTTGCATTTGGAAATGAAATAATACTTTATATTGTACACCAATTTTGGATCACAGCGCCATTGAATTTCTTCATTGTAAAACACCTTATAACATGTTGATCACAAAAAATTGATTTGATTTATATTTCGGAATCAAAACTATTTTATATTTCTTATTATTACAGGAATTCAGAAGAACCAGACAAAGTAAAACTAGAAGAATTCATTACGGCGCTAGCTAATGCCACGTTTGAGACCTTTGAGTCGGTACCTGATTACAACGGAATACCAGCCAGCAATTACATGGACTTAATTTTAAGTCTGTCACCTGATTTCAAGCCAAGCGTGATTATTGGTGCAACGGGTCTTACATTCGATATAGTACCCACTATCACTGAAATGGGCTTATGCTTCGCTATGAACTCCAAGATTGCTGTATACAATTCACCGTGGTAAGCATTTTCAACCGCCTTCAAAAAAACGGAGAAGTTCTCAATTTGTCTGTATTGTTTTATGCGGAATTTTTTTCTAGGTGAAACGATGACTGATGATTCTTTTTTTTTATTTAAAAGCTGGTGCTTCTCATGTGGTCCCATATAAATTTGATCAAGATCTGACCAGTAGTTTTTGAGTTATCTTTAATAATGCGTATTTAATTGACTTCGACTACATTGTTGATGTTCTCATTGGAAGTAGACTTAGAAATGAGTTGGGGAGTGAATCGAACTTTAGGCCTAGTCAGTTTGAATAGCCTATCATTTAGAGGATATTATGGGGGTCAGGGATGAATAGGGGCTTAAAGTTCTCATTACGTTCTATTAATTTAAGGGATAAAATGGCCAAAAACCAAAAAATTGGGGAGTGGATCGAACTTTAGGCATAGTCAGTTTGAATAGCCTATCATGTAGAGAATGTCATAGGGATCATAATTGAATAGGGACAAAAAGTTCTCATTACACTCCTAGGAGGTCAAAATGGCCAAAAACCTCCGCCTCCTTCGGAGGTTCTTACACAGTCTTTACTTCCCGTATCCCACTTGTTTTATGTATATTGAAGTCGGTTGTACAACATTTTTAATTTTACCACGTGTATATTTTCAATTTAAGTGATTATTTCGACCATTTCAACACGTAAATCTGATGATTTATAAATTTATTATTTTTTTATTATTTGCTTTTTAAGGGAAACATACAGTACAATAATAAATTACATAATAAACATATAAAAGTAATCCTAAAAACCAATGAAGTTTACACAGAATAAAAGCTTGCCACGACAATATTATGTTGTATAAAAATTAAAAAATATAAAAGAATTAAACTAACTAAATGGTGTTCATAAATTAAACATTAAGCACTAAGCACTTAAAAGTATATATACAACATAAAGTGATACTACCAATTATGTATTAAGTTTTACAATATTTTCTTTGTAACTATTATATTCAAGGTGAAATATATTTAATTTACAATATTTTAAGTTTTTTATAGGGAAAGGGGCAAACGATGTGCTCGTTCAGCTCACCTGATGGTGAGTGGCTACCGCCACAAATGAACAACTGGAACACCAGGGGAATTGCAGGTGCGTTGCCGGCCTTTCAGAAAGGAGTAAGCTTTTTTCTTGAAGGTCCCTAAGTCGTAGCGTTCCAGAAAATTTGCCAGTGAAAAATTATTCCACAGAGAGGTCGTACGGGGAAGAAAACTCCCAGTGAATCATACAGTGGAGGACCGCCAAGCATCCAGATTGTGTGGATAGTATCGGGAATTTAGCCGCGATGTGCGTTCGTGAAATTCGGCGGCCGGGATTAATCCTACCTAATTCCTCAGATTCCCCGTGGTAGATGCGAAAGAAAATGCAAAAGGATGCAATATCTCTTCGCAGCGCCAGTGAATATAGCCGACCGGAAAGTACTCGGTCGTTGATGATTCAAGCCACTCTGCGCTGTATGCGGTCAAGTGGAAGGAGCTGGCACTGGGGAGTCCCAGCCCACACATGAGAACTCAAGAATTTCGCTACTGTCAGAGGCAACAAGAGGAGTGCCTTGAAACTGAGGAGATACGACAAAGGGATTATTTTTAGCGGTACACGTGCAAACTTGTGTCTTCTGAGGATTAAACTGGACTAGATTTAGTCGCCCCCAATCTGAGAATTTGTTTAGCAGACTCGACTTCAGACAAGTTTACTGCGGTAATCGGCGACGTTTTCCCGGGAAATATTGGCAGAGCCGGTGTATAGATCATCACCAGTGCTGTCATCCACATAACAATGAATGTTACCGGTTTGCAACATATCATAGATATGCAAAAGAAATAGCGTTGTAGATATTAAACTATGCTATAATTATTAATATCAAACTATTTATTAATATTTAATATGGCACAGGTTTGATATTAATTATTATTAATATCAAAATGCGCTTTTATACATACGCTTTATATTTATTTCCATAACATTTCCCAATTTGTACCTCGGGTAGGAGAGATATGAAGTATCAGTCGGAGAGGACACCTGCGTCTCGGCCAAAAATAGCAAGGCCATCATCTCCGTCTCTAGATGATAGTGGACTGCGTTTAGGTTCGAGTGATGTCCCCTGATGTTGCAGAAATTAACGGATAGCGTGGCAGGGCTCGCCTTGGTCTTGTTGCTCAGCTTGCCCCGAGCAGTTGTTGTCTTGAGCGAGCGTTGTGGATGCTCAGCGAGGGATTCTATAGGAGGGTGCTGTTACTCTCCTGGGGGGGTAGTCTTACATTTAATTCCGCTGACACCGTTCGACAGCATTGCTACGCTAGCCTTAGATTGTCATTTAGTCTAGTCGTATTACATTTAGTAACACGACTAGCAAGCGTACTGTTGCCGGACCATACATGGCTGCCATTTATGAAGCATCTGTTGTCAGTTCTACTTCTTTTATTACATATAAGTTTACCATATTACAAGATAAAGGTTAGAAAGATATTTAATTTGTTGTCTTAAGATTGTTGTTAGTAACTTAAGATCTTCGCAAATCAAATCAATTACATTCATTAAAGAACATAGGTTGCAAAAGACCTTATTAATAAATTAATGCATATTTCTGCAATTCATAAATTATCTGGATATGCTATTTTGTAATGTCAGTGACGAGCTAGCAACAGTTCATCTGATAGTTAGCGATCACTGTACGTCATGGTCATCTGCAATTATTAACTTCAAACCTTCAAACAAAGAAAATCACAGATGAGTCAAATTTCCTCTGTTTCACAACCTTTAATTACAACGTCGTTCTTAAGAGAGTCATCAAATTATATTTACCCATACAATATCAGACGATGCTAAGCTTTGAGGTTCGAGTTCGATAGCACGGCTGAAAATTATTTAAATATTGAATTAAACTAATTTTACGGACTTTATCGCTTAAAATTTAACTCATTTTACTATATGTAGTTGCAGACTTTTGATTAAAAATTTGTAAAATTGAAGCGAAAAAACCAGTAAGATTAGTTTTAGTCAAAGTAATCGTGTAAATATAAGAAATCATTATATAATTTAAATATTTTATACATTCTTTCACAGGTATGTATGTATGCAATATCAAGTTAGTAAATTTCATAACACAATGTATGTTAATAAAATAAAATAAATATCAAAAAACACAAGAAGTTAATAATACATTTTCAAGTGGCTTTTTCCACATAGAATTTTAGGATAGAACAATCTATTTTGAAAGCAATTGTCCACAGAATGCTGTTGTGACCGACCCGAGCTCTGTTTAATGGAGATGCATTTTTTTTGCGTAATGGCTGTATGGAAATATCCACTATTTCATATCACGAATGGTTGTCAAAAGAGGCAACAGAGTAAAACGTAGCAGGAGATGTGAAGCAGCGTCTTCCTAATACATTTAATGCCATTTAATATTAATATTGGTATTATACGTGTAAAAAAACTGCGTTTGCTAACCCGACTGTTAAGCGTCTTTGGAGAGGCTTTTGTTTAGCAGGCGCATCGATATATTTGTACTACGCACTAGATTTCGCATTCCGAACATTGACTATGATCAACTGAACTGTGCTGCAATCCGTACACTAAACTAAATATTGCGTAAATTGAAGATTTGTGAATTCCATAAGATAATTATTATTACATTTTATTTAGAAATATGTTTGTTTAGATTAAAATAAGAGCATTTTATATTATAATATTATATTTATTTTATATTAAATTAAAGTCTTCGCGCATGCGTGATTCTACTATCTCCCGCGCATGCGCGAAGACATAGAGCAGCGCACAATATTTGTTTGGAATATCTTCTCTAGTACGTAGTACATATAACTAAATGAGCAGACGAATTTTAATTGGCTTTAGCGGAAAATGTTTATTTTTTTATTATACAGGTACAGAGCACGAAACAAATGGGATTTGGTGAAAACTCAAAACGAGACTTTCTCTGTCCATCCTCTTGATGGAGAAGTTTTTGCTCAAGTCATCAATATATCCACTTCATATACTGTAAGTGAATATAATACGTTATAGAGTCACGCTGCATCTGTGTTATGGTTTTAGCACGAATGGGTGGGCACGATCGGAGTAGGACCACGTTCTCACAGAATACCAGCCTAAAATAGCAGCATAAAACTACTGTGTTTCGTATGGTAAAGAAATGGAGAACCTTTTTGCTGGAAATGTGGAATTCCATTTTAATTCTCATGGGTGACAACGCATCGTCTTGTTCAATCGAGAATAGATGTACGTGTCTATGGGCCACAGCATCCACTTACCATCAATCGGACTGAGTACTCGTTTGTCACACTTATTCTTTAATAAGAAAATAATTCCTGCGCATTTTAAAATAGTAGGAGTACCAGTTTGCATCATCCTACCGGAGAAAAATGTATGATTTAAGTCATGAAATGCCTGCGGATACTATGCTCCTGTGCTTGAGAACGATAAGATTGGTTTTAATTCAGGTTCACATTCAGATAAACTCTTTTAACAGTTTTGTATCTAAAGCAGCTGCCTAGTGCTATTTTGCAGCAGAGTAGGCCCACGCTCTCACAGAATACCAGCATAAAATAGCAGCTTAATGCTGCTGTCTTTCGTATAATGAGTGTAGAGAACCAGAGACCTTTTTACAGGTAACGAGGCATTCCATCTTAGTCCTCATGGGTGACAACGCATCTGGATTTTGATGCTTAATCGAGGGTAGACGTAGAAGATGCAGTGTTTAAGGGCCACATCATCCAATGACCATCAAGTGGGCTGTATGCTCGTTTGTGACGTTTATTCTATAATAAAAGTATAATCAAACTGTATAGAATAAAAATCCTATCGCATTTCATCATAACACATGACTACTTCACCTACGTATTGGAATGATGTGCTTTTTATTTGTTTATTTAATTTTCAAGCAAGCAAGTCTTCACAACGTTTTGTTATATTGCAAAGAACTTAGGCAAAATTATCTTAAGAAGTTACAGTAATGTCTTCCAAATGAATTTTGTCTTCCAATTGAATTTCCGTCACGGCGGCTAGTTTCTAAGGAGACTAGCCGTCTTTACAGGGCAGAATTGTTGTACATGTGCACAGGTGCACTCCTATTCCCTCTGGTTTAGTCTGATGGGGCAGCAACCGCAAGCAACCAAGTCCAACCAAATTCAAATCTATTTCCGTCACGGCGGCATCTGTACAAGACGTATTAGTATTCCCTCTGATTCAAAGTCGGATGGAGGATCAGGCACAGGCCGTTGCCTCTGGTCTTGATTACGTGCTTTCCAATGCATGGGGGAACTACCACTAAATTCCTGATTCTGACAGTAACTGATTATGGCCTGTCCCGGGATAACATGATCAGCAATTGGGTTTACGATAATTAAACCAACGAGGTAGTCAAATGTCAATCGCTCAATGAAAGATTACAATATCATTGTTCAATCAGTCTGCCTATTGTAAGCATTATCTTAAAGAAGAATAATAAAGGATAAATATATAAACTAGCTGTTCAACATGAATTGACTATGAGTGCTTGCTACTTAGCTATTAATAAATTAACTTCTTGAAAACGTAGCTAAGCTGGTCCTGGTCTAGTAGTCGTAAGTGGGACTATTAATCATATGATCCCGGGTTCAAGTCTTGAGATTCTTGAGATCTTGAGAATTATTGAGATTTTCTACTGTCTTAGGGTAACAAATGCCTATTCACTCTTGCCTTGAAGACGCCCAGTTTGTATTCGGACGGAAAGATAGATGCCGGCAAATTATTCCACTCCTTTGATGTACACACTACAAAGACGATGCAAAATTTTTGGTTTTAATGCATGGAATATCGACAAGAAAGGGGTGAAGACCCGCCGACCGCCTGGTTGTCCGATGGTAGAAAGGAGAGGGAGGAATTAAAGCGTGTAATTCCTGCACACACTTACCGAAATGCATCCTATAGAATACCGAGAGACTGGCTACTCTGCGCCTGTGCTCGAGGCTGACAAGATTGGTTTCAACCAAATCAAGGTCACCAATAAGCCTCTTAGCACGTATCTCCACTGAGTCCAACGCTGCCACGTGGCTTTTTGGCACCTGCCCATATGTGATAGCAGCACTCCATGCACGACCGGACTTGCGCTTTATATAAAGTAAGAAGCTTCTTCGGCGTCAAGTACCGGCGCACCCTTGCAAGGACACCAAGTTTCCTTGCGGCTGCTTTGGCTCTGTAGTCAAGGAACTGCCCATAGTTGAGGTTTGGAGAAAATTCAGCCCCTAACAACTGAAGGTAGTCAGTGTACTCCAAGGATACATTCCGGAAAGTAGGAGGCAAGGTGAGCGGATTTCTTTTAGCGGTTTCACCCCATGCCTCGTAAAGTACGTTTAGCTGATTATCTTGTGCCTGATCTCTCTCCGGTCCTGTTAGCTTGCTGTCCCGTCAGGCTATGAGAGTGAGGGAATAGAGAGTGCACCTGTGTTTATGCATACACTTGCGCACCATAATCCTGTCTTACGCAGATGGCTACTCTCCATTGAGACTTACCGCTGCGAGTGAATTGCGGTCTGGAGAAGAGAGAAAAGAACGTTATAATGATCGTAGTACAGGTACTGCGATCGTCATAACGATTTTGTACTCTTATAGAAATCTAGACTTCTCACACCTTTGACGCCTTTGACCCTTGCTGCTCCAGGTATTTTACGCCGGGTGTAAACGCAATGATTATATTGTCATCTATCGGAAGCCATAAAATTATTCCGGAATATCCCATAGCTTACCATAGTCGTCCCTTACGACGCCCACGGAATAAAATTGGGTGACGGAATGAAATTGGGTGACGGACTCTTAGGCCGTCACCACACGGCAAGTACATAATGTTACTTACAATTTTGTCCATAGCTTCTGAGCATGAGGTGAATTGGCACTTAAAATTGCAGTTGAAAATTTGGCAGTCTTCAAGGATTGGAATAGGTTATTCGATATATCTTCCTTTTGTCATAAAGTTTTACACATTCTAAATTTGAAATTTTAGGTTTATGTACATGGACCTTTGGAAGCTCCGGACATATCGACAAAGCATGAAATATCGCCGGAAAAATTCTATATGAAGATCTATTTGACTGTAGTCACAGTATACACGTCGGCTGCGGCTGCTAAGTACTTATGTTTTCTTATTTTTCATACGAATAAGGGTGATACAGGAGTAGGTGTGAATAGGGGCTTCTGCGTCACTTGCTCTCGCTTCGCTCGAGCTACATGCCGCTGAAGGCCCCAATTTTCTTCATTAGAGGTCAAAATTTTTAATACTTAAAATTTCTAATACCGTTTCATTCGGAATCTCAAATACAAATGGTTCAATAATACAACAACAAAATATGAAGGCTAATCTATTTCATCGTTAAAAATGCAAGGGGGTACAAAAAAATCAGTTACTTTAATAATAAGTACTAATCGTTAACGGTCTGAAACTATTTTTTTTTTCTTCTCGAATACAAAGGTAGTTTAAATTAAAAGATGAAGTGTTTATTTACATATATTTTATTGGAAATCAAACAATCATTTTGTTTTCAAAACACCATTTCTTAATACATAAAACATTTTTCAACGCACATATTTTCTTATGAGTAAAACAGTTATACAGTAAAGTATCTTTAAAATAAAGTTTACAAAAAGTATTTGAATTCCCAATTCATCTTGCTCCTAAGCAACTTATATCTATGATAGTATTATTTTCATCACAAATATCTTGCACCCATTTAATTTTTTCACATCCTTTTAAAAAATATTTTTATCTTTCAAATATGTCTTTATAATTCTGTGAAACTCTCTATGATCGATAAAGCCCTCACTCCATCGATACTTTCGGTGCTTTTCAATCCAGCCAATTTGTTTTTTCTCTTCAGGAGATAGAGAAGCGAACGGGTAAGGTGGTTTAATTAGGAATATATTGGTGTACTCTAGAGTGGCTATAGCAAACTCCTTTACTATAAATTTATTTTTGCTATTTTTGAAGCCTTCAAGGCTTCGATCGATTATTATTGTATTGCTATTCATAATATTTTCTTAACGATATTATTCAGTGGTTTGTATTCGAATATTCAGTCTTTACATATCAAGCAATAAGGGGTTGTCTGATCTGGTATTTTTTTGTCTGTTTCGATTTCAAGTCTCACATCGATCGAACCTTTTAAAGTTTCGTGTTGTCTTGAACAATCTTACTCTTACTCTATTTTATTATATTATATTATTATATTATCTATCTTACTCTTAAATTACAAATAATGGAGCCACGTCTCTGAACTCCTTTAAACCCATCAACGGCTCTGACCGGCGTCCATAATACGACTGTTGAAATCTCGCATACTGATCGTATAATAAAAAAAAACTTATCTTCTGAAAAACTGACATTCAGCCCCTCATAAGGATAATATGATGAATTTAAAAAGACTCTTACATCTCGTACGTGACAATGATCAAACTCTGCCATTGATAATTTCGCGTTATGTTTGCGGTTGGTTTGCAAGGCGATGACGACAAATCGTGGTTTCTCTATTTGCGATTAAGTTTTTATACACCAAGTATGCTTACGTGTTTTGGGTAGCAATGGATATTCATATAAGTTCCAGGAACGGAATGCAAATGGAATAGCTCTTTCCCTAAATGTTTTAATAGGCTGATTCTTTCACGATCTGATACTTTGATGTGTGGAACTCGCCAAACAATTTTATTTATTATAATATCTTCTACAACTTCACCTGTATTAAACTTGATCGTATTAAGATTTGTATTGCATCGTAATAATACTAACTCATGTTTAAAATTAATTATAATTTTTTCATAATCTTCTTCAAATCCTAATATCTTGTTCAATGGTATAGATGCGGAAAACGCTCCACCACTAGTATTGCTTGTTCCGCCAGTTGACTAGCCCCAAACTCGAGCACATTTGGATTCATTTTCATTTAAGGATAGATAAGGTTTAATTGTAGTAGAAACACCAGCATTCTTAACTTTACCAATTTCTACTTCATTAAGTTCATATCGTATGTCTTGAAACAGAAATAGCACGGGATTATTGACAAAATGTACGTTTGATACCTTTTCTTTTGTGGTGCTGTTATAAACGTTCACCTTTCCCTCGATATATAAACTGCTGAGTGAAGGTAGTACGTACAGATCTAGTTGATTAATAGGAATATGTATTTCATAATTCTTGTTAAAAGTAGTTACATATGGTTTGTATGAATGATACTCAAAACTTTCAATGCTGTTATCGTATGATGTTTGTTGAGATACGTCTAAAATATTCATTTTATCAAGCCAACTAGCTTAAGAAATTCTTTGTTAGACTTGGTAAGCTTCTTTTTTAGCTGAAAAGATGCCTTTATGAGATTTTCTTTTAAAACTGGCTTGGATACACGAAGTAGACGGGCTTTTATTGAAATTTATCATATTTTTATTTCGGAAATGTAAATACAGTTGTACTTCTCACCTCGTAAATTTATCTCTTTATTCTCAGAGTTCAATGACTTTATATTGATACCACTTATGGAACTTTGGTTAACAGGAAAATAAATCAAGTTTCTAGGTATTTCAATTATTCGATAACCAGGTGGTACATTAGGTGCAAATTCATAAATTATTTGGCTTGCTTTCCCGTTGACATATGAACCACTACTACATCGTATTCAATCCGCACGATGGTTGTCGATAGAATACTGACAGGATACTTTGATTCAGTACTTATATTTTCTTTTATTGTTTCCATACCAAAGCCAAATTTTAAATTTTACCCAGTGATTCGCTTCTATTAAAGTGCACATCTTCAGAGCAAAAAATATTTGTTTTCAATGTATTATTGTTACAAGCTAGTTTTAGTACAGTGTTTTTAATATTATTTTTTAGATAATCACAAATATCTTAAAGCTCGTAAGACCCTTCAAGAATTTGGATCATTTCTTTTTCACCATAATAAAATTTATTGTTTCTTTCATCTACGAGTATATTGGGAATAGAATTGAAAGTTGAAAAATACAAAAGACCACATCCGTAGTCTCCTCGTAGCTCTATTGTCGGTGTAGTTCGTTGATAAAGAGACTCCTTTCCCAGTTATAGACACAATGAAAGGCATTTTTATACTGATACGTTTATTTATTTCATACACTCTATAAATGCTTTTTCTAGTAATTCTTTAAAAATTTTAGACAAAGATGTCCACAGTTTGTAGCATCAAACGCTTGATGTCGCGCATAATTATAGTTAATAGGTAAGTTATATATATATATATATATATATATATATATATATATATATTACTAATTCTAACGGGGGCTTTAAATTACCAAAACTACCATAATATTTTACGTATTTATTGTGCTTTACAAAGTCTACCCAATGCGTTCCAGGATTTCTGTAGCTATCCAAATTCAGTATTCCACATTCTATCTTTCTCGGTTTCAAAGGTAATTTATTTCTCATGAAATCGCCGCGAAAGTATGGAATGTCACTTGCATGTTCTGATATGTCGAGATTAGTGAGCGCCCGTCTGGGTAGCCGTTTAATTAGTTTTTTGAGGGGTTAAGATATAAACCTACTCCAATTTAATATTCAGATTCCTGAAGAATCTTTTGTGCTGCTTTTGAATCATTAACCGCTTTTGCTATACCCGCTGCTCCACCGGCTAATGATCCTATAGCTGACAATCCTGCAAATATGGGAATAAGTGGTAAAAGTCCTCCACACTTTGGAAGAGGAATACAACTTATTCCTTTTTTATTACTTAATATTTTCTTTGCAGCTGCATAGGCATATTTTATAGCCGACTGACTGTCTTTGAATTTTAGTTTTTTCAATTGAGACTGTATTTTTTTATCCCCTTCTTGAATGCTTTTATACCGTTCCCCGCCCGGATTTTCGCTTTCATCGCATTTTTGACTATCCATGAGGCAATTTTTTCTCCTTTCCTAGCATCTTCTGATTTACCAACCTCCTCTTAGTCATTTTCAAAATTTTTAAATCCGCTTTTTGTCGAGCGCCCGAATCTTTTTTAGTGTAAGCAATATCATGGAGCATGCACGCTTCATCCAATTTGTTTATCCCGCGATCGCCTTTGAGTAACCCTTTTTGAAGTTTCGTTCCAGGGCCGCAAAATTGATAGCCAGGTAAATGTAACTCAAACGGTAAATTGTCTATTACTTTATTAATTATACCACTGCCTTTCTTCATCGATAAGTATAAAATGAGATAATTAAGAAATAATACGTTACTTATATACCTAAACCACTAATTCACTTTTATCCATCCAACTATTTTCTTCATCACTCAAACCTAACCATTTTACTAAAAACTTATTTCCTTTTCTTTTAATGACTTTTTCAATAAGATAAAGGTATGTAAATTTAGTTTTTTGTAATTCGTAACCGTAAAAGGAGCCTAGAATTTTTTGATTGTATTTGTTCTTCTATTTGATAGGTTTGAGGATTGGTTTGGTTGACTTTAACGATACGATATATTTCTGTATACCAATAAGGGGTATAACCTTTGTAAAAATCTCCTTTGTATTTGCTTATACGAACGTAATCGCCAACGTGAAACTCCGGTCCTTGACGTATCTTAGGCTTTTGAGAATTCTTGATGTTTGACATAACTAAAATCGCATTTGAATCATTAACGTTGATAAGCTTGAACTTTGTAATGCGATGTAAAGTATTATTATACCGCTTTACAACAAAATCTTAATTATTTTTGAACCTTTGATATCGTCCGCATAGACTGAATATTTTGTAAAGGTGAGTTTTTAAAGTTCTTATTACTCGTTCTACAATGGAGGCCTTTTTAACTGAGTACGCGGAATAATAATTTATATATTATATTATAATTTTTCATTAAATTCTTAAAAGAATCATTATAAAACTCTGTACCAAGATCTGTTTGTAAATTTTTAGGTTTACGTCTTGATTCAGATAATAAACTTTACATCGCATTTTTGACACAAGTTTTTATGTTTCGTTTTCAATGGTCTAACCCACACGTATTTTGACAGAGCATCGATTACTACTAGAACATATTTATATCCTTTGTTAAACGCGAAATATTTTTGAAATTCAATCTGGTCAGCTTGCCATAAATCATCTATTCCTTAAATAATCGTATATTGACGAGAAAAATTGCTTCTTGTTGCTTTGTGAAGCTCATTATATCTTGTTTACTCATTTTGGGCAGGTTTTGATGCAATAATGAGGTCAATTTCCTTTTTACTGTTGTAAATTGTCCTTAAATTGATAGTAGTCAATTTTTCTAAATTTTTAAGTTACTTTTTGACATTATGGTGAATTGTTTTCATTTCATTTTTAAGTTCTTGAACACATTTATTCACATATTCTTTATTCACAACCTCATCCTCTTTTTCAGGAGTTTGCAGTCCTTTTAATTTTGTTGATTTCAAATCAAAATCACCTGCGTCTGTTCTTACTAAAGCGTCACTGAGAATATCAGAGCATTCAGATAGTCGTAAACGTTTATGAACATGATGACCAAATTTGTCAATATCCATAGCCGTCTTATCGGCTTCTGTAATGAAATGGCACTGCGTAATCCTCCTGCAGGCAGCTTAATATATTTAATGTCTTTTATGATGCCAGATTCATGCAATTCTTCGATTATTGCATAAATTTCATTGTAAAACCCTGTGTTACCAGCTGCCCATGATCCAAGTAGTAATTTTAATCGTTCCACTAACTCGATTGGATCCTTCCAGTAAACCAAATCAGTATCTTTTTTAACTTTTTTTAAAATATCAACTCCTTCTCCCTTTGGAGGACTTTCTGCACTACTTTTATGAATTCTCGAGTGCTTAAACAATGGTTTGATCACTTCATCATCATCATCATCATTACAGCCCTTCACAAGTCCACTGCTGAACATAGGCCTCCCCCAAAGAATGCCACAAAGCACGGTTCTGAGCCACCTGCACCCATCGACTTCCTGCATGTCTTACCAGGTCGTCACTCCATCTCGTGGGGGGACGCCCTACACTTCGCCTACCGGTACGAGGCTGCCACTCGAGAACCTTTCTTCCCCATCGGTTGTCGGTTCTTCGAGCTATATGGCCGGCCCACTGCCACTTCAGCTTACTAATCCGTTGGGCTATGTCGGTTACTCTGGTTCTACTGCGGATATACTCATTCCTAAGTTTATCACGCAGAGAAACTCCGAGCATAGCCCTCTCCATAGCTCGCTGAGCGACCTTGAGCTTCCTCATACGGCCAGCAGTGAAGGACCACGTCTCAGTTCCGTAAGTCATCACTGGCAACACGCACTGGTTGTACAATCTCGTTTTAAGGTTTTGAGGTATGTCTGACGAGAAGATGTGTCGTAGCTTCCCGAACGCTGCCCAGCCGAGTTGAATCCGTCGATTGACCTCTCGGTCGAAGTTGAACTTACCTAGTCGGACTATTTGTCCCAGGTAAACATACTGGTCAACAACTTCGAGCTTAGTGCTCCCAACAACTACCGGCATAGGTGTGACATGGACATTAAACATAATCTTTGTTTTGTCCATGTTCATCTTAAGACCTATCCGTTGGGAGACACTATTGAGGTCATTGAGCATAGTGCATAGGTCCTCCAGCGATTCTGCCATAAGGACTATATCGTCGGCAAATCGAAGGTGAGTGATGTACTCGCCATTGATGTTGATACCGTATCCTTTCCAGTCCAGAAGCTTGAAAACGTCTTCCAATGCAGCGGTGAAGAGTTTCGGGGATATAACATCACCCTGTCTTACACCTCTCTGCAATTGGATAGGTTTCGTACTCTGGTTCTGTACTCGGATAGCCATCGTAGCTCTACTGTACAAACACTTCAGCACTTCGATATACCGACAGTCAACTTGGCACCGCTGAAGGGACTGCAGCACCGCCCAAATTTCGACGGAATCAAAGGCTTTCTCATAGTCCACATACGCCAGACATAGTGGCAAATTGTACTCTTCGGACTTCTGTACAATTTGCCGAAGGGTATGTATGTGGTCTATGGTGCTAAAGCCCTTTCGGAAACCGGCTTGTTCGGAAGGCTGGAAGTCGTCAAGTCTGCGCGCGAGACGATTCGTAATGACTCTCGAAAACAGCACGTAGACGCGGCTCAGAAGGGAAATCGGTCTGTAGTTCTTCAAGAGAGCGTTGCCACCTTTCTTGAAGAACAAGACCACCGGACTTCTGCTCCACGCTTGCGGTGTAATGCCACCATGGAGGACGGAATTAAAGAGCTTCTGAAGGACTTCAAGTACCGGTCTTCCACCCGCTTTCAAAAGCTCCGCTGTAATTCCATCCTCGCCTGGGGCCTTGCCGTTTTTAAGGTGCTGGAGAGCCATTCTAATCTCGCTCAGACTGACGTCCGGGATATCTTCGGAATAGTGTCGGATAAGACTCGCTCTTGGATCGTTACTCACACTTGCGTGTGGCTCCAACGATGACGTGTACAGCTGCCCATAGAACCTCTCAATCTCACTCAAAATCTCAGGTGCCCCGGAAACGATGCTGCCACATCCGGTCTTCAGCTTTGACAGTTGGCTCTTTCTGGCAGACAGATCTCTGGCAAAGACTTTGGAGCCTTGGTTCCGCTCAATCGCTTCTTCAATACGAGCTGTATTGAAGTTTCGTAAGTCCCGCCGCATGCATTTGGAGATCTGTCTGTTCAGTTGCCTGTATGCTGTCAAATCTGTTGAAGAATGTAGCCTCATCTCCCGTCTAACAGCCATGAGATTAAGAGTGTGATCGGAGAGTTTTTGTGTTCTTCTGCGGCGGGTCTTGCAGAACTTAGCTCCGACCGCATGGACAGTTTCCACGAGCTTGTCATTCATATCGTCCACTTCATTGCAGTCTTCTAGGCACTGAAAACGGTTTTGTAACTCGAGCTGAAAGGTTTCGGGACTTTGGATTAGAGCACGAGGGGGACGGAGCGTTGACTTCATTAGACGAGACCTCTCCAACTTAACGTTTAGGTTCAGTGTGCCTCTAACCATTCGGTGATCGCTGCCGGTTTTCACCCTCGCGATCACTGAGACATCACTGAACAGTTGTCGTCTGGTCGTCATAATGAAGTCAATCTCATTTTTTGTCGAACCGTCGGGGCTCGACCAGGTCCACTTCCTGTGGGGCCGCTTCTTGAAGAAAGAGTTCATCATAAAGAGTCCCTCTTTCTCCATGAAGTCGGCCAGCTGCTGGCCCCTTGGGTTCCGTTGCCCTATTCCAAATTTCCCTAGTTTCAGCTCACCGTTCTCTCTTGTGCCTAGTTTTGCATTGAAGTCTCCCATTAACACCGTATATTGGGTTTTGGAGGAATGCATGGCTCTAGAGATATCCTCATACATTTCCTCCACCTCCTCATCGGGGTGTGCCGAGGTTGGTGCGTAAACCTGTATGACCTTCAGCGAATACCGTTTGGTGATTCTGAGTATAAGGTACGCAACCCTCGTCGACACACTCCCGATCTTTACAATGTTGTTAACGAGAGACTTGTGGACGATAAATCCAACACCTCCTTGGGACAGATGGTCGCCCTCCCGATGATAGAGCAAGTTGCCGGATTCGAGGACTACCGTGTCCTCCCCCTCTCTTCGGACTTCGGATAATCCTATAATATGCCAGCGCAACTTGTCTATCTCTTCTTCCAGCTCCACGATCTTCTCGTCAGTCCTCAGGGTGCGTGCGTTGTACGTTGCCAGGTCGAGTCGTCTAAGGTGGCAACTTAACCTCCACCGGAGATTCTTAGCACCCCCTGCCCCGCCGTTACCATGGTCGCCACCGTAGCCAGGAATAGCGGGGCCGCCGGGGACTGGGGGCCGACTGTTTGTTGCTCTATTCATTGGGGGGTATTTGCCATAGTTGCCACGCTTGGCGAGCGGGTTGGCAACCGCAGTTTTTTTATTGTAATTTTGGCTATTATCAGGAAGATGCTGCTGCCCATCTCCTGCCTGTTTCCCTTTGTCGCCTTTTACGACACCCACGGGAGGATATGGGGTAGTGGATATTCTTGACCGCCACTACACGGCTAAAGTTTCCCTAACGCTGTCTAAATTTGAATCGCTGTCTGTATCCGAATAATCTACCTTCATCCTCTTATTTTTTCTATCGGCGGACTCCGCCCGCCGCTTGCGATGGCTATCTAATATCACATTTTGGCTTAAGCTACTCTCACTTTTGACCTCGATCTCTGAAATGCCTACTTTTTCGCTCTGGCCCAAGTCCTGACTGGAAACTAAACTGAAACCTAGGGATTCCACGCCGGAGTCCTGCGAGAGGCGAACCAACGAATCGATTCGGGCGACACTTTCGACGTCTTTCGTGATTTCTGGATCGAGTCGCGGACTTTCGGGTTCGAGATAGTTACGCTTGTGTTTTCGCTTCGGCCTCGGCGGGAAGAAGTTTTTACGTACCTTGAAACACTTCTCGCAGTACCGATACAGTGGGTTGTTGTTGGCGGCCAGGCATTGTGCGCAGTACCAGTAGTCGTGTAGGTCCATCTCACTGTCGCTGCCGTTTGACTCCGTCGACTCCGTCTGCTCAGAGTCTGCGAACACGAGGTCTCCGTCATCCCTCATGGATACTTCGATCACTTTCGTGGCTATTATTTCATTATCGCTTCCACCAGACGAATCACATGTGACCGGTGCATCGGCCTCGGACTCCGTTACGGGCTCGTACTCCACGTCTCGCTCGTCGTCGCTATCCCATGACTCTGTGTCAGTCGTGTCGCGCACAATATCAGTTTGATCACTTGCATATATTTAAATCCTTTGTTACTGTTAATCGGTTTGGATGGATCATAATTACGTTTGTGTGCATTAGTATGCAAAAGTAACAATTTATAATTTTGAAAGTCTTCCTCTGTCACAATATCTAAATTTGCTAGCTTTTTAAACAATAACTAATTTTATAAGCCTGGAGTTTTTTTCAAACTATGATTTTTAATTTTTAAGATGTGATGATTACCATAGACACGAAATGGGCCGAGTTTCCCACGTTCATTTCTGACATCATAAGGCACATCTTTTAGTAATTCAGATGACATAGTCCATGATAATGAATCATTTGCAATACTTGATGTTGATTGATGTGATTTAAACGAAATTTCATTCGCGTCATTATCATCCGCAGGAAGCGAGTGAGTGAGGGTTTGTGGGATGTTGTATAAATATTGTTATCTGAGTTTTCTTCATTATTAACAGGATCATCAAACACATCACTTGAAGACAACGATGACTCACTTGTGCTGTACAGACCAAGCTCACCTTATTAAAAACCTTAGGTTTTTAATAAGGTGAGCTTGGTCTGTATCTTCATTTAAATGCTGCTTTTCTTCAGTTTTTCTGGTAAGCATAATAAGTGGATCAACGATAGGCTTAAATATTGTTTCCAAAGCCAGACTGTTTGTATTTTTTGCATCTTTTATCATTTCTACCTTTCTTTTTACAGCTGGAGCAGATTTTACAATTTGTTTCTTGAGGCCTTGCTCCATTGTAAAGGAATTGTACTATGTTTGACTACTCAACAGAAACTGATTGCTTTGTGACATAGCAGCTATTTAAGCGTTTAGTCTAAAATAATGTTATGTATTTATGTAATTATGTTGTGTATGTTAATTAGGTAATTATTAATGTATCAAACTTCATTCTGTAACAGGCTTTATTTCGTTTACAGCCTTTATTTATAACAAAAAAATTGAAATGTTTACTCCTCACAGTTGAACATATTTCCCGGAACTGAGACCATGTCATGTCAGACCCTATGTGCTCGTCATAAATGTGTCTCAGATTTACGTCATCTTGTTTAAACAATATGATTGGTTAGCGTTATCTCTAAATAGTTGCTTAGGTATCTTAGTATACGTTTCATTAATATAAAAACAGTCAATGTTCTTATGTCGACCCATGGCGAAATAATCGCGTATGTTGTTCTGATTTTCACAGGCTACATCGTCAAATATTATAATTGAGTTAGGCGAAGCTTCGTGTGGACTCAAAATTTCACTATTATGATTATACTTGTAATAAGATTTACCTTCCACATTCTGTAGTACTTTTTCTAAAAATAAGTATTTAGGTTGATATAAAGACTTTGAATTTACATAAACGTTGTGAAAACGCGGTCCATTATGATGTAACATTAAGCTGATAACTAAGTTAGTTTTTCCGCAATTCGATGGACCGCATACAATACTACGTATCGTATTTGGCAATAAGCTCCCATGACGTTTAACCTCATTTTTTGGTGCAGGACAGATACATTCTAATTTAAGTGATTCTTTTTGTTTGAGAAATTTCATAATAGGTTTGTTAACTTGTCCGTATTGGCTGATAGGTTTTAATGAACTAACGTTATTTCAATCGTGTTAATAATTTAAAAACTTGAAAAAGTTGCTGAAGATTAACTTAATCATCAGCTTTAGTTCAAAAGCATTCACTCACTTTTGCTTCGCTCAAGCTATGTACCCACTGAAGATAGGGTTACCATATCTCAGGATTTGTCATGAGATTCAGGATTTTTAGACTCTTCTCAGGATTGTGGCTGGATTTTGCAAATCTCATGAAATCTCAGGATTTTTTAGAACTTTCAATTTAATATAGCTCACATTTTAAAGATCTCTTTAATAAAAAGTTAAACAAACTAAAAATAATTTTCCTTTGGTATTTTTACAACAATTACACATACGAGTACAATTAAAATCAAAACTTATTTATCCAAGTAGGAACTTAAACAGTTTTATCATACTTAATATGTGAAGATACTTTTTTTAAGTAAGGTTTTCTTCTCAAACTGTAAAAAAATGTCAGGATTTTTAAATGGAAATCAGGCTTCTTCTCCGGACTTTTAATTTTTTCATCTGGTAACCCTAACTGAAGACCATAATTCTTCCAAGTATAGGTCCAATTCTTTTTAGTCTAACCAAATTAGTACCTACATGCTTGCAAGTTTCTATATTAAATCAATTTATTTAACCAATGGTGGTGATCGCAAATGATCTAGCGGTCTGTACTACGAGTGAGCTACAAAGCCTGATGACTGCGGTTCGATTCCCATTCAGTATAAAAATGGAGACCTTTTTTTTTCTTCTTTTTTCTATGTGTAACTAGCGAGCGCTAGCGGTTCAGACATTCTATTGTGATTGAGTAACAAACATAAAAAAAACATCTAACATGCATTTTTATGTTTATGTCATTAATTAATAAGATAAGCATGTAGTTACTTTCATAGCGTAATAAGGTCTTATGGAATCTTACTATGGGATAATGCGACTGACATTGAAGTCATATTTGTTTGCAAAAGATAGGCATACGGATGATTTAAAACTTAAATTGTAAAGAGTCCCTTATAGACAAATTTAAGGAAATAAACATATTAACTTAGCATCGAAATATATTTATGAAAATGTAATGTATGTACATAAAAACATAAATAGCTTTCATACGAAAAAATATACTCATTTTTAAACACTAGGAACAAACATAAGCTTGTAATACCAGTTTTTTAGTTTACTGAGTTTTTTTCAAAGACTCAGTGAACTGCCCAAACATCAAGATTGAATAAACCTTAACTCCCTGCAACTGAAGGTGGTTGGTAAACTCCAATTATACCTAAATTTTGGAAATAAGGAGCCTAGGTGAGTTGGCTCCTTTTCGCGATGAATTTTTCTCAGAAATTCGGAGACTATCTGCAGTGAGAGATTCACACGCGCAACCATAACTGCTCTTTTCGGACTGGATTCGACTTTTACTAGTCTGAGTGTTTAGCTGATATCTCTCCACAACTGTGCTGTCATCTGCGTACCCATGGGTACAGGGCATAAGTAGGTCATTGATATTCCGCAAGAAATAAAAAAGGCGAGAGAAAGTTATGCCGCACTTTCTTCGGCAGAAACTCTTCGGTGGTCACCATCAGTGTAGACGAGAGGTCACTAGATCTCTATTCGGAACACAACCGAGGCTCCTCCCTCGCTTTGCCTTGCAAGAAGCACGTCCCCATTATATTCTGCAACCTGACTCTCCCACATTAAAGCTTTTTCTTGCAGGCTGAGCGTGAATCAACGAAGATGCAGGTTTTCTCATGAGAACATTCTCAAACACAATGCGATCTACTCTTACACATTGTGTAGAATGGAGTGTCGGATTAAACTCTGCCTTGAATATTGCGGTTGTATTCCACATTTTTATAGAAAAGTTGGTAAGTAGATAACCCACCGATGAATGATGATGATTTTTTTTAAAAGCCTGAAGTGACAAACTAATTACTGTTCACCTGATGATAAGGGGCTACTGCAGCCAACTGCAAACTAAGGAGGTTATATGTAACCTCTTTTGGATGTATGTATGGATGTACATGGATGTGCATAGTGAAGTCTGAGGACTAATATGTGATGTCTCACAGTCTACACTTATACTATTCCCCACCCTTAATACCGAAATACATCAGTGCAAGCAACCAAATACAGTTGGTGGCACAAATCGGTATGAGAGTAGTACCATTCCAGTCAAGCTCGTTGGCAGAAAAGCAGTCCAACAGCTTAGTATGCAGGTAAGTATTCTTTAAAAAAATAACGTATGTTTTATACGCGGTAGAGCCATGCTGCAGCTATATAAATAGTATAGTTGTAGCACGAATAGGTTGGCTCGACCAGGGAAGGACCACGCTCTCACATAACACCAGCGTAAAATAGCAGCTCAGTGCTGCTGTGTTTCGTATGGTGTGTGTACAGAACCGGAGACCCTTTTTACTGGAAAAGAGGCACCCTATCTTAGTTCTCACGGCTGACGACGCATCTGCATTTTAATTCGCAAACGAAGATAGATGTACATAGATGTCTATGGGCCACAGCAACCAGTTACCATCAGGTGGACTTTGTGCTCGTTTGTCACCCTTATTCTATAAAAAAAATATATTTAATTGAATAGATTATTTAATCCGATACAAGATTTTTGCAACACTAGGTTTTGGTTTCCATGTCGCACGTGCTATAATTGTGACCATGGTATTAGTGCTTTGTCTCTGCTCTGCTTATGAATATCTAACCAGGAATATTATCACATAAAGATTCATTAAGTATAACTTGGTTAGAACGAGGTAGTAAATCTTATATTCACATATAAATATTCACGCCTGTCACTTAGATGGTTGGCAGAGACTATGAATTTCCATTTGGCGCGATCCTGACACACCACACTCGCATTCTTTACATCCATATATACCTACGCATACATCGGTTAAGAGTAGGTACTATTAACTTGGCTCCTTTTCCTAATATATATAGTAGTAAATCTTAGTATACTTAATATTAATTTGGAATACATATCTCCCTCCAGTGACCGAGAAACGAATAGCTTCTGAAGTTCACCATTATCTATATTGTCACACATATAAAATTTATAAATACACATAATTATTTTTATACAAGTAAATGTGACAAACGATCATACATATAGACAAGTTCTTTAATAATCGTTATCTACCCTGAGGACTAAGATGGAATGCCACGTTACCAGTTAACAGGTACTCCGGTTTTTATCAGTCAACATACCACACCATACTGAGAGTTTTCATCGAACTGTCATTCTTTAATTTCAAAAAAGCGATAAATATTTTGTGATTAAATTTTTTCGTACTGTTTTAGGGAATGTCACAAAATATCTTATACCTGTTTTTTTAACAAATTTTTCACGTCTTTATTCATAATTTTTGCTTCAACTTTTCCACAGGTGATGAAAGAGTTTGTGACGTAAAAGGTTTACATTGTTTGGCGAAGTATAAAGGTAAAAATATTATGTATTCAATATTGTTTTTCATTTATTCTCTTCTTTTATTCCTGTAGCTACAAGGGCTCTTTTTAGTTTTCTTGTTTTTTGTACACTTTAGCTGCTTACTCCATGTTATTGATGTTATTTCAGAATCGGGTCGGTGTTACCACCGTAAATTAATGACTTTGTCATATAATTCAAGTGACGTTGTTGCCACTGCCCCATTTCGTTCCGTGAGTGTAAAAGGCAACAGAGGGAAATAAACCAGAAGATGGGCTTCTTAATAGCAACCCGCCTGACAACCGTTGAAACTATGGCCAATATCCTATCATGAAGCAATCTAAGGGGAGTTCTGATAGGGGAATTCTGATAGGTCTGATTAGATAATTCTAATTTAAAACTTCTATTAGTGTCTTAAAATTTGCTCAATTTTCTTTTTAAATTAAATAAGATTTTTAGTTTGTAAAAATATACTAGGATTAATTGAGTAAAAAAACTTTGACGTCATTACGCTATAGATTCATACAATTTCTATAAAACTGTTTGGTCTGTTCACTCTTTCAATTGTTTAAATTGATAAGTGACCTTCCTTTTTCATGGGAAAATGCCTACGCATGCTTCTCTGGGGCAAGTGCGGGTTATGTCGGATTCACACCGACTAAAACTGCATTATGATCCACCTTCGCCGTATATCATCAGGTCCAAGGGGAATTTTTCTCACACATCCGTGCCCCCACTACAGCCAGCTGTTGGATTAAGATGGAATGCATCGTACCTAGTGAAAGGGGTCTCTAGTTCTCTACACTAACCATACGAAACACAGCAGCATGAAGCTGCCATGTTACGCTGGTATTCTGTGAGAGCGTGATCCTATCTCGGTTGACACCAGATCCGTTCGTGCTACAATAATAATATAGCTGCAGCACGGCTCTACCACATTGAAAAATAATAATAAAACTAACTTATAACTAATAACCCTTTTTACTGGAAATGAGGCATTCCATCTTAGTCCTCACGGGTGATAACGTATCTGCATTTTGATACGCAAACGAGGATAGATTTAGATGTCTATGGGCCGCAGCAACCACTTAACATCAGGTGGACTGTGTGCTCGTTTGTCACCCTTATACTATAAAAAAAAATCCTTTCATTCATCTTCTATATCGGCCGGTGAAACTCCACAGTTGGACAATGGCCTCTTTTATTGCACATAAGATTTTTTTCTAGAATAAGGGTGACAAACGAGCACACAGTTCACTTGATGGTAAGTGGATGCTGTATCCATAAATATAAATATAGCCTATAAATATCTACATAGTCGAGATCATATAGATCATATCTCAGATCCGTAAGTCATCACTGGCAGTGATGACTTACGGATCTGAGACGTGGTCCTTCACTACTGGCCGTATGAGGAAGCTCAAGGTCGCTCAGGGAGCTATGGAGAGGGCTATGCTCGGGGTTTCTCTGCGTGATAAACTTAGAAATGAGGATATCCGCAGTAGAACCAGAGTAACCGACATAGCCCAACAGATTAATAAGCTGAAGTGGCAGTGGGCCGGCCATATAGCTCGAAGAACCGACAACCGATTGGGAAGAAAGGTTCTCGAGTGTCAGCCTCGTACCGGTAGGCGAAGTGTAGGGCGACCCCCCGTGAGATGGAGTGACGACCTGGTAAGACATGCAGGAAGTCGATGGATGCAGGTGGCTCAGGACCGTGCTTTGTAGCATTCCTTGGGGGAGGCCTATGTTCAGTAGTGGACTTATGAAAGGCTGTAATGATGATGATAATGATGAAATATCTACATCTATCCTCAATTAAGGAATTAAATGCATAAGCATTGTTACCTATGGAGACTAGTTCTAGTTCTCCACACTCACCATACGTAAAACAGCAGCATTAAGAAGATATTTTACGCTGGTATTCTGTGATAGCGTGGTTCTATAGCGGTGGTGTTGACCCATTGTGCTACAATTATACAATATAATATAGTTGCAGTGTGGCACTACCCCGTATGAAAAGACGACTATTGACGATTCCAATGCCAGAAGTTTCGCCCGTTTGAGGTTTCTGACCGTCGTCGGTCTGGGTGTTTTGGGATGGATATAAACAAGATGGTTTCACTGTCACAATATATCGGGCTATTTGTAAACATACTCGTCAACAAATTCGAGCTTAGGACTCCCAACAACTATCGGCATAAGTGTGACATGGACGTTACACATGATCTTTGTTTTGTCCACGTTCATCTTAAGACCTATAATTTGGGAGGCAATATTGAGCTTATTGAGCATAGTGCTTAGGAGTGACGTCCTGGTAAGACATGCACGACGTCGATGCATGTGGGTAGCTCGGGACCGTACTTTGATGGATTCCTTTGGGGAGGCCTATGTTAAGCAGTGGACTTGTGAAGGGCTGTAATGATGATGATGATGATTAATATATCGGAATAAATATCAAAACTTTTGTTGGCATTTCCCATAGTCGCCGCTTACACCTACGGAACAAAATGGAGAAATGGATTTTCTATGCGACACACGGCAAACGACATTCTATTCATTACAGCCGATCCAAAGCCAACTACTGAACATAGACTCCCCCCCCCCCCCCCCCCCCCCATATATTAACACAAAGAGGCTTGTAATATTTGGTTTGGCTTATCGGGCACTTTTGTTTTCATGTGATTATTTTCAGATGTGCTTTATAAACTGCGTGATCAGTCTGGTAAGAAAATAGATTGCGCATGTTATCCCATTTGTGACGACATCAATTACGTGGTACAGACAAGTGTGAGTTGAACTTTGCTTTTCTACTTGTTATCGTGCTGAAAATCATAAACAAACTAAATCTACCAGATCAACTGCAAACAAATGTTTTTTTATATCTTTATATATATATACATATATATATATATATACATATATATATATATATATATATATATATATATATATATATATATACATATATATATATATATATATATATATATATATATATATATATATATATATGTATATATAGATTGCCTCTCTCTATTTTTTTTAACTTTATCCTACACACACACACGCACGCACACACACACACACACACACACACACACACACACACACGCACACACGCACCCATACACAACGCATTTACATATTATTAGAGTAAGTATCACATATTAATTGTAATGTCTACAGAATTTTCTGACCCTACCTGGATTAAAACTCGCCTTTAGATTCAGAGGCAGCATTACAAACAAACAAACTGCTACAAAAAAATGAGATAAAATAAATGGTTAAGTTGAAAAAGAAAAGGACGGTGCCGCAGAAAAAATATATGAAAATAAATAAATAAAAATATCTTTCGGACCGAATTTCGGTCACGGCGCCCAGTCTCAACAGAGACTACCCATTTACGCAGGACAGGATTGTAGTGCTCGAGTGTATGCGTAAGCACGGGTGCACTCTTACACTTACACTATATTTCCTCACTCTCATAGTCCGGTAAGGCGGTAATCTGACACGGAGGAACACGTCGGCCCTTTACGTCCTTGTCGAAGCTCGGGGTTGAAACAACTCCAATTTTCCGAAATCCTGGTGATACTGAGAATCTCTTGACAGTAAACCCAATAACTGATTTTGGCCTGTTCAACAGCAACCGTGCTTACAACCACCAGACCAACGACAACGATATTTTTTATAGAATGAGGGTGGCAAAGGAGCACAGTAGTGCCTATAGACATCTACATTTATCTTCGATTAAAAATCAAAATGCAGATGCATCGTCACCCCCGAGGACTACGATGAAATACCTCGTTTCCAGTAAAAAAAGGATCTGTAGTTCTCTACTTTAAAAAAAGTGATACCAGTATAAAAGGTCTCTGCGGTTTTCGCTATTTACCGTACGAAAGACAGCAGAATTACGGGGAGAGAATGCCTAATGGCATTAAGTCCGCCCTTTGTAATCCTTTTATTAAGGTGCAATAAAGTGTAAATAAATAAATAAATAAAATTACGCTGCTAGTTTTTGCTGGTACTCCGTGAATTTACTCATCCCAAAGTTTTTGTAGGCACTCCAAGAGTGGATTTTGGGCACGAACATGCAGTGGGGTATCATCACATATCCGCGGATGAGATACAGACGGGACATCATTTTTGGATTCACAGACGTACTTGGTAAGCTTTTTTTTTAATTTATATTCATATTCCAATATAGCCTATGTAAGTCCACTACTAAACATAGGCTTCCACTATAGATTGTCTTATAGTAGGTATTTTGCCATATTTACCACACTTGATAGACGACGGGTTGTCAACCGCGGTTTGTTTTTAATTTTAAGTTATTTATTACCACGGCATCTTCTGGCTGCCTGCCTGTTTCAACTTTCCTCTGTCTCCTGTTACGACACCCACGGGACGACATGGGGCGGTGGATATTCTGACACCGCCAATGTTATTTCTTACTATAGTTGTTTTTTTATAAAACTGAAGTGACTAACGAAATTACAGTCCACCTAGTGGTACTCATAAGAGGCTGCTGCAGTCCATGGACGCACGCACGCACACATGCACGCTAGCACGCACGCACGCACGCACGCACGCACGCACTCAAGCACCGAAGTACGAACTCACGCACGCACGCACGCACACACGCACGCACGAGCGCACTCAAGTACGCAAGTACGCACGTATGCACGCACGCACGCACTCACGCACGCAAGCATGCACGCACGCACGCATCAAGCACGCAAGTACGAACGCACGCACGCACGAACTCACGTACACACACACACTTTATTTTTATGAATTTATATATATAATGTATATACATATGTATATTTATGTGTCAGTCTATGAGCCCAAGTAAAATTATAAATATTGTAGATGCAATTATTAGAATGATGTCACCCAGACCAAATTTCGGTCACGGCGCGGTGGCCAGTCTAGACGGAGACGTGCCATCTGCGCAGGACAGGAATAAAGTGCCCAAGTGTATGCGCAAACATAGGTGCACTTTCTAAGTCCTCACTCGCATAATCCGATGGGACGGTAGTCCAATACGACTGGAGAGAGATCAGGCGCAGAACCTACGCCTTGAAAATACTGCCAAGTTCCCAACTCCGGTTTGCTACGGAATATTTATAGACAGAATAACCCAATTACTGATTTTGTACTGGGGTTCGAATCCGAGACCTCATGATCAACAATGGCGTTTACGATCACTAGACCAACGAGGCAGTCAAAGTTTTTTACCTGGTCAAGTCATGATGCAGCTATGTATTATACTTGTAGTACGAATGGGTCGGCTTGACCGGGGAAGGACCACACGCTCACAGAATACCAGCGTAAAATAGCAGCTTAATACTTCTGTGTTTCGTATGGTGAGCGTGCGCTGTTGTTATGGTTAGTGATACGTAAATATAATGTTCTACAAAATATAAATCTTTACTCCATCTAAAAAAAATCGCGATACATATTATGTCTATTTCTTATACATAAGCCACAATTAGGTATTTTGTGACAAAAAATATTGGAAATTAAAAAGAAATTTGTGAGCGTTATTATTAGTCATGTAATATTAATCCTTACCAACGAAAGTTACTTCACAAGACAATCTTATGAAGATATATTTTGCTCTGTATACCATGTTATTTGGACCCTTGGTTAAAGAGATAATGTTAAGTTAAAATAATTCAACACTTGGCTTGGCGCGCGAACGATGCATAAACCCTAGCCGCCCGATGGAATCGAAAGAAATCAGTAGTGAATTCTTCTATGAGCGAGGTTTTTTTTTATTGATCCACCAACATTTGTATCCTTCCTTACATGCTATTTAAATACAATGAACCAATAAAAACTAAAATGCACAAATAATTACAGGCGGATACCACATGCTAATAACTATCTCAGCACTGTAACTTTATTTCTAGGTTAAAAAAAAATTAATAATGATATACAGGATTAAAATAAATAGAGCGAAAAGAAAAGAGAATGTTTTATAGAATATTACAAGAAATGGTCTCTTAATGTGCGACGGAGCTTGTTAGGAGGGTCGAAAAATATATCGATTGTTTCACTAAATTTGTTAACAATTTTACTCATTCTAGCAATTGGAGAATTGGAGCCAAACACTGTTCTACGATGAGGTCTAGTCAACGGTGTAATCTTACGAGCAAAACGCGAATAGCGATAGGGAACGCACAAATTAAATTTACTTAAAATTTCGGGATAGTCAATAACACCACTAATAATTTTCGAAGCAAAAATTAAATTAAATCAATAATATCCCTGCGGTTTTCTAGAGAAATCATTTTGAAATAGACCAAGTTATTTTCATATGATTCACGCTTCTTATAACTTCTAAACCCACGCGCGTAAGACAAATGTCTTATGAATCTTTTTTGGATCCGCTCGATTCTCAGTGAATGTGTAACGTAATGAGGTCTCCAGACTACAGCACAGTATTCTAATATACTTCTTATCAAACTGTTAAACAATAGAATTTTAATTTTAGAGCTTCGAAAGACTTTGATATTTCTTATTACAAAACCCATCATCCTAGATGCACGTTTAGTAATGTTTTCAATGTGAGGCACAAAAGTTAATTTTTTATCGAAAACAACCCTAGGTCTAACTGCTGTATATTATTATCTCCAATGTGATAGCTATAATCGATAGTATTACTTTTTCTCGCATATTGCACATAAAAACATTTACTAATGTTTAAGTCCATACGATTTACTTTGCACCATTCCACCAATTGATCCAAATCATTTTGTAGCTTCACTGAATCATTCTCTTCCGTTATCATCTTGCAAATTTTTAAGTCATCCGCATACAAATACGCACAAGAACTTTTCATCAATTCTGGAATTTCATTAACGAACACTCCAAACAGAATCGGTCCGAGATGTGACCCTTGGCGCACACCAGAATGAATGTTTTTCAAGCCTGACTGATATCCATTCACTACTACAAAAAACGCTCGGTCATTTAAATATGATTTTAGCCAATTCAACAAACTACCAGTAATACCATAGGCAGCTAACTTTCGAATCAATATATCATGTGGGACCCGATCAAACGCTTTGCTAAAATCGGTATATATTACGTCGACTTGTTTTCCCGCATCTAGCGCTAAAGGTTAGTTTAACTAAAAAAAATCAAAAGTAATGGAATACTTTTAACTGTCTCCCGAGTGAGCGTAACAAAGATTAGTTATTTCTTTATTTCTGAACTCTTTCATTTCAGGTTGCCTTGGTATTTTGATAATTTAAGTGATTAATAAGTATAAGAGGTTGATAGCAAATTTATCAAGAATCATTTCATACCTACACACTTTTCTTGTATCCTGTACGGTTATATAAAAGTACTACATTAATTTTGCCAACTTTTTCTTACATTGCTATCTAAAATGCTTAAACTAGGTGTCATGTCATGTCGCGCTCTTAAGACACGTGATGGCGCAGATGAAACCCCGGGGCATAGCTGGTGCACTGATAAGCTCAAATTTTATAATATATTTTTTTGATATTTTTAAGAAAATACTTCAGTTAACGGTGGGTCTGTTGTCATTTTCCCCTCTGTATATACACTATTGTATGTAAAAATAAATAAAAATGAAAATACCCGTGGATTTTCTTTTCCCGTTTCGTCTCCGGTCACAGCATCATTTTTATACGATAGCAGTTTTCTTAGTTAGTTTCAAAATAACATTTCAAAAACGAATTTTTTTTTGCAGTGGCTGTGGGAGGCATGGCCGGCCTGTTTCTAGGATGCAGTGTCCTCAGTTTTATGGAGATAGCTTACTTTTTCACTTTACGCTTCTATTGGTATCTACGCGGACGTTAACTTGGCTTCGTATTTGTAGGGTATTAGACAAAATACTGCTTTGACATAATATTTTTGTAAGCCGCATGTGGTGAGGATGAGAATCTTTCACCACATTTCGTCCCGTGGGTATTCGTCAAGTCAAGTGTTAGCAGATACTCACAAAGCTATTTAAATAAACGAACACTTCTTAGTAACGACATTACGTTATAAAATAATCATGGAACGCAGCAGTAGCAGTAAATATAATATATGATCTTAATAAATGAAGTAAATCGTACAAAACAGCAACCGCTCCACTACATAGGGATTTTCGCCACTCACCTACCACCTGGCTGGATTGTAATTATATACTGGCTAATAATAAGTAACAAATGCAGTAAGTAGTCGTGCACTGCACAGTGTTTTGTGTGTGAATTTTTATATAAACGATGGCAACACTTAGACACCGAGATGCTGCAGAGAACCGTGTGTAACTTTAAATATCTCTATTGGACATGTGGTCTCTGGTGGACATATTTTATAATGCGAATAATTTGCTGGAAGTAGTTTGGCGATCGAAATAACATACATCTATAATACGGCTTCTTGTTGTATATTTAGTTAATTTATATCTGATATATATGTATATAATCGGATGTAAATTAACCTCGTATACGAGGTGGTATATCACTATCTATCTGAGACGCCGAAGTATTTTTGACCTTTCCCTAGTTGTCTCTCAAGATACTCTCGGGACTAAATGTGGTGATTCTGTTCTTCCGCCGCGACCACCTGGCGATGTGTGTACTATAGTAAGGCACTTTTATTGGATTTTATTTTAAGCGAAACACATCGAAGCCTAAATCGCACTAACAAAGTTCCGAAATTAAAGTAATATATATCGAATAGCTTCTAACTGCCACTCGGAGCGATGGCCTCTCCCCGGGCAGAACACCTTACCCGGCGGGAGATCTCCCCTTTTCCTTCCTACGGCCACAGTGGTGACCCCGACGTGATCTGAACACGCAAACAATAACCTTCAGAAACTACAACTTCAAAATCTTCGTCATCCTCAAGTACCCTATTCATTCGCTCCCGAGCAGATATTGTCTGTAGTCTTCACATTCTGCAAGCCATCTAGCTTTACAAAGGTTCACCGCAGCACTGGAATAATAATGCTTCCTGTTCCTTTAAGCTACTCTCTGTCTCTACAGTGTTCGGCACGGCTCTGAGCCTTACTGCTCGCCTCTGCTTCACGGCACTCTCACAGATTACTTGCCTTCTTCTCGACTCACCGCAGACTTACAAGGCAATTCCCTGGCACTTGCAAGTTTGTCGACATCTAGACTACACTATAGACCTCCAGTCTGAGCGGGGGGGGGGGGGGGGAGGGGGATATGGAGGCGCTTTCGTCGTGCCACAAGCGAAACACATCGAACCCTAAATCGCACTAACAAAGTACCGAAATTAAAGCAATATATATATAGAATAGTTTCCAACTACCCCTCGGAGCGCTGGCCACTCTCCGGACAGAACACCTTACCCGGTGGGAGATCTCCCCTTTTCCTTCCTACGGCCACAACGTATTACAATTAAATCTATAATTTATATTACAAATTCCTTCTAGCCTTGTAGAAATTGCTTTAATGATTTTAAAATCTATTTATTCTATTTTGATAGACTTTCGTGCCATCATTATTATCTTATTTTTTTTCTTCAATTTAGATATTTTCAATTTGATACAATCAAATAACTTATTATTTAATAAAATTTAATCTATAATTTATTTCTTTCATTTCATAAACCTTATAGAAATTGTCTACGATTATTTAAATCTCTAACTATTTCGTTTGAATTCAGTGTCATTTTTTGAATACCAGGATAAAATAGCCGCATAATGCTGCTATGTTTCGTATGGTGGGTGTATAGAAATAGAGACCCTTTTTACTGGTAACGAGGTGTTCTATCTTTGTATTTAAGGGTAACTCATCGTTATTTTGATTCTTAATAGAGGATGGCACACACATCATCCACTTACCATCAGCTGGACTGCGTGCTCGTTTAACAATCGAATCTAAGGCGAGCTCAGCTACTAATCGCCTTGTATATTATGGGAAATTGTTTGTAAACTAAATACGGACTTACCTCGAAAATAACATTTATGTGTGTGTGGGTCATACATTAACTGATGTAAACATTTAAACTGTTCTCATGACAGCCAGATATACTATTTCTGTCGGTATCACGTGCTTGAAACTTATGTTTGCAACACTGTTACAAAACTAAGCATACTAAGCTACTAACAATATAGGGTATCGCGCTTACCCTCAGGTAAATTTAATTTAGGGTTAGAACAATTGGTGGCGACGTATATCGGGTCGTATTAACACATCGTAAATTCAACCCTTAAGCACCTTGCTAATAATTAAGATAGTTGGGCCCTTTTGAATCGTTTGCCCAATTAAGCAATTCACCCACTATTGAGGTCGGGTTAAGTAACTGTTTGAGGCACCTATGAGTATTATATTGTATCTTAAATTGATCTATGATCTTTATTAACATCAATGTTGTTAAATGCGTGTTGAGGATATCATATAAATAAAGAAAGGCACACATTTATATTTCCCAAATACACCGTTACCGTCACACCCTATTAAAACATATGAACATAGGCCTCGTCTACAGATTGATATTTGTCATAGTTGAAACACTTGACAAGCGGGTTGGCAACCGCGGTTTTTTTGTTTCTAGTCTTCATTAGAAAGACGCTGCTGCACATCTCCTGATTTGTTTCCCTCTGTCGCCTGTTCATATTTTTACACAGACACTACACGATGGTTCCGCATTTTTAACGTTATTAAAATAAATGTTTGTGACAAAAAGGGATCGCACTGAACATTTGGCGTGGCGACCCACAGCCGCTCTTTTTCAGTGTGACCTGCTTTGTCTCTTTCGAGTAGTTCTAGCTGTGGTATATCGTAATAAGTACCATAATCTTTGTACTATCATAGTAACTACAGTTATAGTAACCGACATAGTCCAATGAGTCTGTAAGCTTAAGTGACAATGGACCTGCCATAATTATAGCTCGACGAACCGGCAACCGATGCGATGGGCAAACAAGGTACTAGAATGGCAGCCACATTCCAGTAAGAGGAGTGTAAGAAGGTCCCCCCACTAGGTGGAGTGATGTCTTGGTAAGACATGCAGGAAGTTGATAGAGGCCATTGACTCATGACAATGCTTTGTGGCATTGCTTGGGGCGACCTATATTTTCTTATATAGGAGCGGACTTGTGACGGGCTGTAATGATGCTGCTGCTGCTGCTGATGATGACGATATAGAATATCTAAAAGAAAGCTGATGAAAGCTTCTACAGCCCATTGATATCTGCAAACTCTAAGAAAAGAAGGCTGCAGAAATGATTGGTTTAATATTATTGTAGCACGCATGGAGCGGCTCGACCGGAGAAAGACCACACTGTCACATAATACCAGCGTATAATAGCAGCTTAACCGTAGAGACCATTTATACGGGAAATGAGGCATTCCATCTCTGTCCTCAAGGGTAAGTTAACTTGTAGTTTAATTCTAAATTGAGGATATAATATGTAGGTGTCTATGGGCCACAGCTTCCACTTACTATCAGGGGGGGTCCCCCTGATAGTAAGTGGAAGTTTCTCACTTTTACTCCTGCAACTTATTCTTCCTTGACACTAATATATTTTATACGTGGTAGAGCCATACTGCAGTTATATTAGTAGTATAGTTGTAACACGAATGGGTAGGCTCCACCAGGGAAGGACAACGCTCTACAGAATACCAGCGTAAAATAGCAGCTTAACACTGCTGTGTTTCGTATGGTGAGTGTAGAGAACCGGAGACCCTTTTTACTGGAAAAGAGGCGTTCCATCTTAGTCCTCAGGGGTAAAAACGCATCTGCATTTTGATTCTTAAACGAGGATAGACGTAGATGTCTATGGGTCACAGCATCTACTTACCATCAGGTGGGCTGTGTGCTCGCTTCTCACCCTTAGTCAATTAAAATATATAGTGAAGTATTGTCGTGGGGTTACACAACAAGTGTTTTCTAGCACCGCAAGCATATGGCACAAACCCTATCCCATATATTTTAAAATCTAAAATATTTTAAAACATTGAGTTATACAAAACTAGAGAAGCAAACCACATTGCCGCGCGTCGAAAAAAGTGTAACCACTATCCAAACGCGACGACGTAGCTTTGAAATCATTAAAATTTTAAAGTAAACATATATTTGTCTCACTTACACAAGTCGCGGAAAAGAATATCGTCCCTAAGATTAGATAAAGATAGACACACAAACATGCAGTGGCGGGTTGGTGTTGCATACATTATGAAATTTTACCCAAAATGAGCAATATAAAGGAGTTTTTTTTTTAAAGTTGCAGTAAATTGTTTTTATTTTAAATTTGTATATTTTCTTATTAGATGAACATAAGTAAGCATAACTAATGAAATAAAATATGTTTTTATATATTATTTTTATTGTACTAATAAATCAAACAAAAATAAAGCAAATAAAAAAACAATTTAAGGTTTGAATAAAACTGTTTTTTACGGATTTTATCGCGTTTATTTTATTATTTTTATTCCCGACGTTTCTCTGGTCTCTCTTACATAGGACAAACAAAAAGATCCATTAAAACCCGCGTGAAAGAACATATAGCTGACGTGAAGCACCGACGCTCTGGGAAGTCTGCAGTCTGTTAACATATTCAAGATCGTCCCCGCCATTACATCAGATTTGATAGACCACAAATCCTTGCAAAAGAACACCGATTCCTACCAAGGATGATACGCGAGGCTATTGAAATTAAAAAAAACATCCTAATTTCAATAGAGAAGATGGATGGGTGCTGCCATCTGCTTGGGATCCTATAATTAACAAAATTAAATCCAAACCCAAGCATAACACTGCAAGACTTCAGGATACTGTAAGTTTATTCTGCGTAAATCGAACCAAAAATTAATATTAAAAAACTGAAGGTAGCCGGGCTAACTGTGACATCGGGACGTCAAACATCTCAGTCCCCCCCGTGACCATGGGTTGCTGAAAAGCACTCGAAACGTCGGGAATAAAAATAATAAAATAAACGCGATAAAATCCGTACAAAACAGTTTTATTCAATGTGTAGTGTTCGCGTAAATATAAAAAATCATTAATTTAAGGTTTCTTAAGCGAGATCTGTGTTGAATATGCATAAGTTGTGAAATCATCAGCAAGTTTTTGTCTTGACATTAGCTGCAAAAACTTTGGTAATCAATAAATTTCGTTGATTTTCTTGTTTATAGTATTTCCATACTACTTAACAACTTTAAAAAGTTTTTATATTTTTTTTGCAACAATACTGAGGATAGTTAATGGATTCAGGCGTGACTCTGCGGAAGTCCATTTGTAAGATAATATAAATGGTTTTAATCTGTAATACTAATCCGCTTATATATTCATAATAGTCCATGCTCTCAAACTCCGCTATGAAGCATCAGTTTGTTATATAATTGCCTTTTGGATTAATTTTGTGTGTTTGAGTGTATAATTTACTTTAGTGGTACAATCTTATTTTTAAGTACTTATAATTATATTTTTAACAGTGGTAGAGCCAGGCAGCAGCTTTTGCTGTCGCACGGATGGGCCGGCTCGAACCGGGGTGGTACCACGACCTCACAGAAAACCAGCGTGAAGTAGAGGTTTACCTCTGCGTTTCGCTTGGTGAGTGCAGGTGGCCGGAGGCCCTTTTTACTGGAAATGAGGCATTCCATCTTAGTTCTCACGGGTGACAACGCATCTACATTTTGATTTCTAATAGAGGATAGATGTAGAGGTCTATGGGCCGCAGCAAGCACTTACCATCAGGTGGACTGTGTGCTCGTTTGTCACCCTTATCCTATAAAAAAAAAATGGCATTAATCATTAAAAGGGAATGATCAACTTGTATTGAAGATAAATGATCTCCCGGGTGTATTGCAAATTCTTTTAATAATTTATTTCCTTGAAGCTCTTTTAATATTTTTGTAGCTAATGTCATAAGACCAAATTTAGTAGACAATGACTTAGTATCGGAAAGTTTGCAATGCAAATTTATTAATATAAAATAAAATAATAAAATATAATTAATAGACCATTCATGAATAAACTAAAATAAGAATAATTAATTATTTTGTATAAAGGTTGAAACATAGTTTTTATTTTTAAACAAACAATTTTACTTGTTTATTTTAAAACAAAATTAACTTATTCCATAAATTATATAGTCTCCCATTAATGTGGAAAAATCACAAAGGCGGAAAAGTGGCAACATTGAAGCTAAATTGCAATATTCGATATTTTATTTAATTTTTTAGTGTTTTAAACGTTAATATGAATATATAAATTAAAACTTACGTATGGAAAGTGATTCCGCTTGATTTATTATGTTTTTGTGACCTTGAGTCGCATTCTTCCACTACGCATTTACCCATTTTTTGTCGTGAATCGTTCGGCTTAACTCGAACGGCGTCACATTGAACACTGAACCGACGTTCGCTGGATATATGGCTGTGGCCATATGTGAAGCGGCAACGCTTTGGCGCGGCAATTACTTATCTAGTGTAACATATAAATCAATGTTTTAAAATCTTTTGGCAATAACTAAGGGTAGGACAACTTTCCCACCTAGAAATACATTTGTTCAGGTACCCTCATAACTATTTCTGCCGCCAAAAGTACACGTACTACTGTGTTTTGGGCTGGAAGTTGAAGAAAGACAGTATAAATATAGGCTGTGAGGCAGTCAATCGTATCTTGCCTTTTTCTACCGACTTCAAAAGGAGGTACACAATGAAGGCTAATAATTTTCTGCTCACCAGATGTCGTTAATTGACACTGAGGTAAACTTTTTAGTTACACAATATCATTTAATTGAGAACTTGGTTTTTAATAAAAGTTTATCAGTTTCTAGAGTATAATATTAATACACAAAACAATGCGTCAGTGGTTTGCTTTTTAATTTTTTGTGTATCTTTAACTTTTTTTTTAAAAAAATCTAGTTTTATGAATATTTGTGGTTCTTGTTATTTGTTTTTAATATTATTTATATAAAATATAGCTAGTACAGAAAGTACAGAAAGAAACAATAACCTTTACATTTTCCGAACAAATTAACTTCCCCGCTATGAGATCTGTCAAATATTATACCCCACTTTCTAGTGGCGCCGCTCTGGTGGCAGAAAAAGTCGAGGATGAGATGTATGTTTTTTATGTGTGTTACCTCATAACTTTGTTCTACGTGAACCGATTTCAATAATTCTTCTTTTATTTGAAAGCCGATGCTTCTCATGTAGTCCCAAGTAGTAGTGATCAAGGTTTGGCCAATATTTTTTGAGTTATCCTTAATAATATATAATGAATTCAGTTAATTTTAAATTTTAAATTATATTTGCACTTGGTTGCATCAGGTGTACTGTAAGCTCGTTCGTTACTTCAGTTTACTCAACTTCTTCAACAACCTTTCTTAAAAGTTAAAGTCAAAGTTACAGCCTATATACGTCCCACTTCTGGGCACAGGCCTCCTCTTATTTCTATGCTTTAGGGCAAGGAAATGTCCACCGCGTGTTGGCAAACTTCATTTGTCTTCGAAAATATTTTTTTTATTTCTCAGACATGCAGGTTTCCTCACGATGTTTTCCTTCACCGCCGAGCACGTGGTAAATCAGCACTTAAATTGCAATTGCGGGCGGGGATCGAACCTGGGTAACTCGCGTAATGTGAAATTTACAGCTATCGCTTAGCCCTAAAGCCACCACGGCTCAATAATATTTCTTAATTATTGCTATTTAAAGTTAAAAATGATAAAACTTCTCTTCACGTAAACTAATATACAAGTAAATTTTAGCGTCTCCATACTAGAGTTAAACCAAGTCATTTGTGCGTCTGTACAGTCTGTTATCTTAACACTAATAGTGCGTCAAACACCTTAAACATAAAACGCGTTGTTATCGAGCTATCTTTAGCCGGCAAGACGTTTCTACACATCGTCATAGAAGGCTTAGTTCGAGGGATTTGACTGAGGGTGGCATAGGGTAAGGGTGGCAACGAATGTTAAAGATTATTGTTTGGAGTTAGCGAGGTGTAATTTAATTCTAAGACGTCCTACCTCTCTCTTAACGATGTTTGGTTGGTTTAGTAGGGCTGTGTGTTATTTATATCGATAATAAAATTTATTTATCATTTTTTTCAGTTAAAGCTTTTTTAAAATCTTTAGGATCTGAAACTCGATGCAACTTAAAGCAGCACTAATAAGAGTCAAACATATAACTCTATAGGAGATATAATACAATACACAGAGTGCATTAAAATTTTATTTACGTTATTTTAATAGCCTAAACTACGAGAGAATGAGCCGAATTCAGAGTATCAGAATAGTTTAGAGGTTTTATGTAATTATTTATTCTGTGGCTTAAGTTTTGAAGATTTCACTTCTACCGCGTATCACCTTCACAAATTGTTTTAATTTACGCTTTATTTAAGTTTTCGAAAGGAAATTAAAACAATTGTACTATGGTACAATTGTTTTAATTTCCGTGTTTCCGAACTTTCGAAATTTCCGAAAATTCCGAACAGTGGTGTTAGTTACAACACCACTGTTCTTCAGCAACAGGTTTCCTGTCTTTTCCGATAGGGTTATTGAAATAATAAATATACGTATAACAATTTCTTATATTTACGGGAACACTACACACATTGAATAAAACTATTTTTTATAGATTTTATCGCGTTTAATGTACTATTTTAATTCCCGGCGTTTCGGGTGCTTTTCAGCAACCAATGGTCACGGGGGGTCCCAAACGCGATAAAATCCGTAAAAAAAATAGTTTTGTTCAATATACGTATAATAAATGGCGTGGGGCAGCGCGATGGATTCAGGAAAGAGTCTCTAATCAATCTCAGTAATGTGAGTTGGCGGTATTAAGTATCCTTAAAATATTATTGATTTCTGATAGTTAATTATTATTATTTTCTTATGTTCGTTACATTTTCCCTCTCGCCTGAGTGCGTAGTCAGCATTTTAGTTACTTCAATCCGTAGGTACTGACGTCGGTCGAAGTCAGTTATCGTGCAAATCGAGTTCTCCAAAATAATGCATAGGCTTGAACAACCATGGTATCAAAATCTAATGTAATTTTTTAAGCACTAGGTAAACTTTAAATATACTGCAATCCACTAAGCCTATTTCACCTGAGGATGCCTCGTGTAGAAGCGAAAAACATATCGTATTATCGACGGTGGTGTGTCTTTCCTAGTATAATAATAATAAAAATAATATCAAGGAATATATGAATGAAAATAACCCCTGGGAATAAGGTGACGGCCACCATGCTGGTTCTATTAAAAATCATTTAAACATTGTATAAATGAAAGTATTGTTAAGTGAAGTTTGTTTGAAAAAAAAAGTCCCGCTGGGTTTCTTGCTGGTTCTTCCCAGGACAGAAGTATTTTCCGAACCAGTGGTAAATAAAAAATGACTTTCAATAAGAATTATGTAATAATCAATATTGAATAAAAAAATATTCTATTCTATTATATTCTAATGGTGTTATGAATAGAGAAAAGATTCTTTGATAGTAAGAGACCCCTCTTACTGTCAAAGAGGCATTCCACCTTAGTCCTCACGGGTGACAACGCATCTGCGTCTTGAGTCTTTATTGAGGATAGTTGTAGATGTCTATGGGTCACAGTAACCACTTACCATCAGGTGGACTGTGTGCTCGTTTGTCACCCTATCCTATAAAAAAAAAGAATAGTGGTGCTGGGATGACGGGGATGATGCAAGCAATTGAGGAAGGGCGGCAGGTGTTCTTCAAACTAGGTAAGACACATCATTTTATTTTATTACAGGGATCTTCATTAATTGTTTTTTAACATCTTTAATATATTTTTTATAAGATAGGGTGACAAACGGGCACACAGTCTACCTTATGGTAAGATGTTGCTGTGGCCCATAGACAACTACATCTATCCTCAATTACGTATCAAAATGCAGATGCGTTGTCACCCGTGAGGACTAAGATGGAATGCCTCTTTTCCAGTAAAAAAGGGTCTCCGGTTCTCTAACAGTAGTGTTAAGCTGCTATTTTACGCTGGTGTTCTGTGAAAGCGTGGTCCTTCCCTATTCGTGCTACAACTATATTAGTAATATAGCTGCAGCATGGCTCTACCACGTACAAAAAATTGATTTTTGTAATATAATGAATTTCCGCAAATTAAGTTAAAAAAAAAGAGAAAAAGGGACAGCTGTTTATTTAAAAAAAAGAATAGATAAAATTCATTAATTTTTGCCATATAAGATAATTATCATGGTAATTCCAATAAAAGTAAAAAGGAGACGGGGATTTCTGGGCCCAACTATAATAAGTTGAAATATGGTTAAGAAAAAGCGTTATATTTTTTTTATTGGATAAGTGTGACAAACGAGCACACAGTCCACCTGATGGTAAGTGGTTGCTGCGGCCCATAGACATCTACATCTATCCTCTATTACAAATCAAAATGTAGATGCGTTGTCACCCGTGAGGACTAAGATGGAATGGCCTCATTTCCAGTAAAAAGGGCCTCCGGCCACCTGCACTCACCAAGCAAAACGCAAAGGTAAACCTCTACTTCACGCTGGTTTTCTGTGGGTCGTGGTACCACCCCGGTTTGAGCCGGCCCATCCGTGCGACAGCAAAAGCTGCCGCGTGACTCTACCACTGTTGAAATATTTCTATTTCAAAATATAAAAAATTTGCCCAATTCACAATCTGCAAGACGAGAAATCATGAAAATAAGTTTATGTCACGAATGAAATAGGAAATCGATTACTTTAACCAGTTAATGTGAATGATTTATAACAATTAAACATAAAAACAACTTACATCAGATGATTGATTCCATCAAAGTTAATAGATACATTACAATATATTAACATAGTGTCGACAGTTAAAAAAATAAAATATCAACATAATAAAAATAAATGTTAAAATCGATTCACGTTTACAGTTCGTTTTATTTTTTGTGTTTTTTTTATAGGATAAGGGTGACAAACGAGCACACAGTCCACCTGATGGTAAGTGGTTGCTGCGGCCCATAGACATCTACATCTATCCTAGTTTGCGAATCAAAATGCAGATGCGTTGTCACCCGTGAGGACTAAGATGGAATGCCTCCAGTAAAAAGCTCTCCCAGTCGGCCCTTTCCAGTAAAAAGGGCCTCCGGCCACCTGCACTCACCAAGCGAAACGCAGAGGTAAACCTCTACTTCACGCTGGTATTCTGTGAGGTCGTGGTACCACCCCGGTTCGAGCCGGCCCATCCGTGCGACAGCCAAAGCTGCCGCGTGGCTCTACCACTGTTAGAACTCTATTTTTTTCAACTCTATTTTTTGTTTGTCAACTCTATTTTTAATCTGTGCTGATAGTGACACCTCCAGCCTGATTACACAATCTTTGATCACATAGTCTCGTATTATTTAATACGTGTGTGTTTTAAGTGTTTCCCGTTGTTTTATTGATTTATATTGCTGGACCACTGCTTTCTTTCTACGGATTTCTGATCTTACTTAACTTGTACAAGCCTTGTTAACATACCGAACACCGATAATCTTGTTCACTCGTTTGACTTTGGCTTGTTTTTGTGGATTTTACGGTCTGGATATTATCTATTAGATACTGACTCAATGGATCGTTGTGTGAATTGTGGCATAGTGACTAGTCACTATGATACACTAAGCCCACGATCATTCTAAAATAGCAATCGGACTTCAAAAATCAGCTGTTTAGCATAAGTTTTTGCCAACTTGTTGAATAACCTCTCTTTTACTAAATCTCTTATAATTCTGCTCTCAGATTGCCAAAGTCCGCAGAATTTTCAGTGATGTTTTGATAATATATATGTATTAATTAATACCACTTTTATTTTTTTACAATCTGGGCCCAAGAATGTATGAAACCGTATCAGTCTCCTAAAAATAAACCTATAAATTATTGTTTAAATTAGCTTTACTAATATTAGCTGTGACCGGCATGCGTTATGATGTTATTAGTTTCACCGTGATCAAATAAAAAAGCTTGAGAAAGCTAATAAAAGAAAAAAAACAGACCAATAAATAATTTATCTTTTGTCAGAAACCTTTGCCTACGCGCACTCATGTGACCTCATGTGAGACAAACAAGAAACATTCATTTTGAAATATATACATATTAATAAAATTGAAGTGTCTTAATTATTGAAATTACCGACTTCTATTAAGTTCAGGGGTTATTTGATGCTATTATGATATAAACAGCCACTGTCTGTCTGTCTGACTGTCGGGGCTAATCTACGGAATGACTCAAGAGAGAACATTGCCAGGAGGGAGCTAGGTTATATTTTATCCTAAAATTTGACCATTTTTTTTTTTTGCAAAAATAAAATATTGATAAAATAAATGGTCTTTGACTATCTTAACCAAAATAACGTCACAATAAATCGTAGCGAAGCCGGGGCTGGTAGCTAGTATTGCATATTAAAATTACTACGAGACAACATCAGGTCATCATTTTCCTTCTCGTGGTGATAAAAAATAAATCACATTTATCGATATCGAGCATATTCAACAGTTAATGTCAAATCCCTTATCAAGGTGGTGTTTATTAATCCTATATGTTAAGATTTTAATTGCGGGCATCAAGTGGCTTTGTATTATGAATAAGTCGCGGCTCTGGGGCATGGGGTTCTCTTTGTTTTATCTCTAACGCACCGCGCGTGGTAATTACGTGCGGCTTGTCGATTATCGCTTTCCATTTTACGTTTCAAAGTTTATTTTACTTTAAATAAAATATGTTTAATACTTTGCTTTTTAATTCAATTTATTATTAATATGTATGTATTTTCAAACAAGTGGCCATTTGCGTGCGTTAAATAATAAAATTTTATTTATATGCTTTACTAGATTTCCAAAGATTGCATGTGAGTTACTCGTAGTTACCTAGTTTATTTTACAATTTTAGTATTTTGAGTTTATTACATTTTGAGTTGTTAGGTTCTGTCGCCTATTACGAAATTCACGAGATTATGTGTTATTGGATCCTTAGGCCACAGCGACATGAGGAGAAGACTTACTATATTTAAAAAAAAATATAAAAGTACATAATGTGTAATCACGCTATAATCACGCTTGAGACTAATGCAATATAACGAAAATGGACGAACCAAAGTGCGCTTGGCTATATTCATTATTTACTTTTAATATTCATGTTAGTAATAGACGTTACTAAACATGCAGGCGGCTCGGGAGTTGATGCTCCGTGTTTTGTAGAGTTTCAATTGGAGGAAAATTTTGTTTAGTTTTGGTGTTGTGATCGGATGTTTGACCAGTAAAAAAATATGTCTGCAGTGTGAATTGTGAGGTTCGACCTAACAAGGACTACGCTCTCACAGAATCGTGTTTCTTATGCATGCAAGTGTGGAGATTAAGTGACCTATTTTACTGGAATGAGTCATTCTATCTTATGATAACAACGCATTTGGATTTTGTTTACGCAAATTACGAATTTTATAATTTTTTATAATTAAATTTTTTTTTTTTGAAAATTGAAGAGATTAAGTGATGATTTTGTTTCTTAATCGATGATAGATGTAGGCAACTATGAGCCAGACTATCCACTTACCATCAGGTGCACTGTGTGCTCGTTTGTCACCCTTATTCTGTTAAAATCTATATTAAAAACCGGCCAAGTGCGAGTCGGACTCGCACACCGAGGGTTCCGAACAAATCTGTAGGTATATAAGTTTAAAATTATTAAAAATATTTTTATTGTGATGTAACTAAAAATTTATGCTTTTCGCAGTTTTTTCTTTATCTGTGCTATAAATACGTTGCTTCGTACCAAATTTCAAGATTCTGAGTACACGGGAAGTACCCTGTAGGTTTTGATTCTCTTGCGAACGTCGAAAATTTGCTGCATAAACGGCTGTATCTTTTGATTGCGTTGGCTTAGAAGTTTGATGTTTTCACAGCTCCAAGGGACAGTAAACTTGAGTATTTGATATGAATTTCAGCTTGATACTTCCATGCGTTCCTGGAAAAAAGGGTCTTGACAGACAGACAGACAGATAGACAACAAAGTAATCCTATAAGGGTTCCGTTTTTTCCTTTTGAGGTACAGAATCCTAAAAATGGCAAATGTAAATGGAAAATAAGAAATTGTTTAATAAATATTATTGATAACTTATTATGACTAGTTCTAATATTTTAAGCTAAAGTAATAATTTTATAACACCTACGTTCTATGCAAATAAATAATTAGGAATTTTAAACATAATCGAGTTAATTTTATTACAAATTTCAATATAACAACTCTAAATAATTAAAATGTTGTATAATACGACACTAGATTGTAGATATCACAAATAAACAGCTCGCTGGGGTGTTTTAGGACCCCGCTATCATATTTACTCCGGCTCACCTTGGAGATTGCCAGATAGAATAAAGCAATGATTTATGGGGTGTTTTTTACCGCGATAAATAGTTGTCTTAGAGGCCGTAGGGCGGCTTCCATTCATTTTTCCAAAGGTGGATATTGCTTGCCCTTTTTTGCTGATAAAGAAATGACGAATGAAGTAGATGCGGGATCGGTTATAACAGTGTGAGTGTTAGATTTATGGGGTGATTTATTATTGTTGCGGACCGCCACTCGGTTAAATTGCAATCTATGGGATTTTTGAGCGGAAAGTGGAAAGGTATTTCCTGCCATTTCAGCTTCTTTAAGTCATGTCTGTTGTTTCATGTATTTTATATATAGTACACCATGTAGTGGTGGAGTAAGAGTAACTAATACCCAATATAGTTCCATAGACCTTATATGTCATAGAGGCGACAGAGGGAAAACAACAGGAGATGGATTGTGTCTTCCTAATAACTAGTACTACTGTACTGTATATATACTATGCTGTTCAGCTGTTAAATACAAACATCTGTTAATAGCCGAACCGGTTGTGATAAAATTTCACGAAAAGGTATAGTGTAAAGTTAGGAGTGATCTAATCTATACTTACATATATATATATATATATATATATATATATATATATATATATATATATATACACAGTCAGGTCATAAGTATTGTCACACAGTAAAAACTTTTCTTTTAGAATGCTGGCCACAAAAATGTTTATTGAATTCGAATTTCGAATTGTTCATGAAAATAAAACTGTATACTTTTTAGAACTTTACTCATTTTTAAATATGGAGTGGACGCTTAAAGAAGACCATGTTGCAGTTATTGCTTTGCAACGTTGCGGTTACGCGCCAATTCAAATTTTTGACATACTGAAAAATTTGAATATAACCAAAAGATTCGTTTATCGTACCATCAAACGATACAATGAAGACTCTAGTGTAGATGACAGGTCAAGAAGTGGTCGCTCTCGGTCTGTTAGGACTCCAGCAGTGATAAAAGCTGTGAAGGCGTGAATTCAAAGAAATCCCAAACGTAAGCAGAAACTGTTGGCCCTTCAGATAGGGTTAAGCAGAACTACGGTGAAAAGGGTGTTAAATGAAGACTTAGGGCTTCGGGCATATCGAAGAAAAACAGGACATCGTTTGAATGCTCGTCTAATAGACCTGAGACTGAAGAGATGCCGCGCTTTGTTGAAGCGGTACGCGGGAAAAAAATATCGGGAAATTCTTTTTTTGGATGAAAAAATTTTAACCGTAGAAGAGAGCTACAACAAACAAAATGATAAGGTATACGCATACAGTAGTGAAGAAGCGAGCAACCGTATTCCGCGTGTCCAACGAGGTCATTTTCCATTCTAGCTCATGGTATGGTAGGGAGTTTCTTATTGGGGGTTAACAGAGGTACATTTTTGTGAGAAAGGTGTAAAAACGAATGCAGTTGTGTATCAAAATACAGTCCTGACGAACCTTATGGAACCTGTTTCTCATACCGTGTTCAATAACGGGCACTGGGTATTCCAACAAGATTCGGCGCCAGCTCATAGAGCGAAGAGCACACAAGCCTGGCTGGCGGCGCGTGAAATCGACTTCATCCGGCACGAAGACTGGCCCTCCTCCAGTCCAGATTTGAATCCGTTAGATTACAAGATATGGCAACACTTGGAGGAAAAAGCGTTCTCAAAGCCTCATCCCAATTTGGAGTCACTCAAGACATCCTTGATTAAGGCAGCCGCCGATATTGACATGGACCTCGTTCCTGGTGCGATAGACGACTGGCCGCGCAGATTGAAGGCCTGTATTCAAAATCACGGAGGTCATATGAATCTATGTTTTGTTAAGTTCATTTTGGTGTATAAATGTTTACATAATGAATAAACTTGTTTCAATTATTTTATATTAAACATGTGACAGAATTTATGACCTGACTAGGTATATATATATATATATGGATGGACTCCACATGTCTTCATTATTTTTTTATTTCTCAGACATGCAGGTTTCTTCCCGATATTTTCTTTCAACTCCAAACACACCGTAAGTCAGAACTTAAAATTGCAATTAATAATGGAATTAGTGCAAAATTATATTTCTTTTACGAAATGAGGTCCCCCACATAATTATTCTATGTTTGATATTCTAAGTGTGACCATCGTCATTGAGTTTATAATAAGTAAGAAATTGTAATTTGTAATAGATGTAATAGAACATAAGCTTTAGCATAAGATATATTGTAAACTTGTTTGTGGTTCTCAAATTTTTTTCTCTCTTATTAACTAACACTAACACATCAAATTAGTACAATTACTTAAATGTATTAACAAAAGTGCAACTTTCAAGTTTAACTTTAAATGATTGGTGTAGAAAAACACCAATCATTTAAAGGTAAACTCCGCGTGCATATTACTTTATAAAAACATAAACTGAAAAAAACAATAAGTTTTTCCTCAACTGAAATTAAAAATATATCTATTAGTAAGACTAGTGCTACATAAACTTAAAAATAAAAAAAGAATATCAATTTTACTTTACGCTATTAACTTATAGCTTTACGGAGACAGAGAATATTCTGGATGAGTCAAAGTGAATGTCGATTTGATCGCTGTATCCATTAATAACTTGGCACAATCTGGCATTAGGAGAATTTCTTCCCATACAGTTCTTCTTAATGGTGGGCTAAGTGGTACAATAGAGCTGCGGAGCAATCTGGAGGGTGCACGAAATTTAAAAAGTTCCATTAATCTGGGGCAATTAAATGTAGAATTAAATATTTTATATACAAAAACTGCATCATTACACTTTCTGCGACTCTCTAAGGTTTCCAAATTAAAATTATATAATTTACTATTATTGGACCATAGTTTATTTGCTTTACCAAAATAAATAAATTAAAAAAATATTGCTCCTATTCCTATAATTATTTTAAAGGTAATTTATTGATGGCCAAAGTGAAGAGCAATAACACATATTCATGTATATGGAAAAAATACATATTGATTAAAAAAAATCTAAGAATAGTACAAAAAGAGTCGCCAGTTCTCTACACTCACCATAAAAACACAGCAGCATTAAGCTACTATTTCACACTGGTATTCTGTGAGAGCGTGGTCCTTCCCCGGTCGAGCCAACCCATTCGTGCTACAACCATAATACAGCCGCAGCATGGCTCTACCACTTGCAAATACCAGATGTAAAATACTTTTACCCAGACGATGGGGAACATTTTGCTGCTACGAAAGTTACGAGATGTATGATACTACAAGGTGGACTGTGTGCTCGTTTGTCACCCTATACTATAAAAAAACGCAGTCCTCCTGATTGTAAGTGGATGCAGAAGACCATGATATTCAGGATCTGTTCTACATTAAATTGTGTTTAACAAAGCCATTTTTGGGAAAAATAGTTTTATTGGCCACTAGCGATAAAATTTAATCTATATCACTCCTGACACTCCCCTCTATCTATTCGTGTAAATTTCATTAAAATTGTTGCTAAAAAGCTTGTCCGAAACTACCTCGGATAGTGAGACAAAAATTTACAAATCATACAGCTCATAAAAGGAAGTTATTTCGATAATAAAGACAGAGAATTTAATTTAATTTATTATTGATTGTTAAAGGTTCAAATTAAAATAAATACTGAAATACATACATATTAAGTGATATTAGGAAAGCTCGTTAAAAAGTTACGAGGTTAAGCCGACGCTTGTCACAGACTAAGAAACAATGGCGAGGTAAGTGAGCTATACGGAGTGTTCAAAAATCGTCTATGGTGATACACACTTTTATAACTCTTTTCCGGTAATAACTTAATCTATAAACAAATCAAAGGAATCAATTTCTATACACTACTTGTCGTTTGTCGTTTGTTGTTTAAAACATAGTGTGTTATATTATTTATAGATTAAGAGGCAAATGGGCTTGCGGCTCATTTGATCGGAAGCGAGTGCAGCATCTATAAGATTCTGGAACGCCACAGGACAAGTCCTGTAACTTGCAAGCAAGTGGGTCTTTAATAACAAACAAAATATCTTTGCAATGTCAGTGTATCGATCAAACATATTTTAGAGTAATGGATAATGGCTTAAAAGTTTGAGGCCAAATTAAAAATGTACCATCGAACTAATATCATCCATCTATCCATTATAGTCTATAGAAGTCCACTGGTATTCTCCTCCATAGATTGCAAAAGGGCCTTTGCCATAAGCTTCAGCTATTGTTAAATATATATTTTATATTTAATTAAATTACTGTTACCGTTTCAGCCTCTCAAAGTCCACTGGTGAACATAGGCCTCTCGCTTTTGAATTCCTCATAGGAGGAATTAGTTTAACTAGTTGCCACGCTTGGCAGGCGGGTTGGCAACCGCAGTTTTTTTTATTATTATGAGTTGTTATCAGGATGATACTGCTGCCCATCTCCTGTTTCAGCTTCCCTCTGCTTCTTACGATACCCACCGAACGATATGTGGTAGTGGATATTCTTACACTGCCTCAATACGGTTGCGAGCTGATAAGGCGATGAAAACATGAAATAAACTCATATTTCATGATCAAAGTCCTGAATATGTGGAATTTCATATATTATTCGTGTTTTTTTATATGATAACGGTGAAAAATGAGTACACAGTTCACCGTTGTCGATGGGCCACAGCGGTTGCTGCCATACAAAACACAGCAGCGTTCATCTGCTATTTACGCTGATATTCTGTGCGAGCGTGGTTCTTCCCCGGTCGAGCCGACCCATTCGTGCTACAACTAAGTATAACAGAAATATAGTCGCAGCATGACTCTAATATTATAATATTATTATCTATTATTCATCAAAAAAATCATTTGTAGATAGAGTAAAATGTCCTCCAATTGTTCCTCCAAAATCCTCAGCGCAAATTCCATTTTCTTTACGTGTTTTTTAATTAGCTTTTTTTTTATTTTGACATTGAAATTGATTTTCTTTCCTCAATTATTATATCATTTAATTTAGTTAATTTTAACATATTCAGAAAAAGTAGATTTATTTTCTTAATTATTTTATTATTAGGATGAATTTTTTTATGAATTATCATGAATGAAATAAAAACATACTTATTTGAACTAATTAAGGTTTTGTTTTTATTTTTAATATTATCTTTATAAGAAACTTAATACTGGAAAACTTAATCACTATCTAGGCAGCATTGATTATCAAGTTCCTATACAGTATTTAAGTTTTCTTAGTTATACTCAAAATCTCAATAATCCATTGGAATAAAAACATAGGATGCTTGACTAAATTCTTATACCTACAACTAACGAACGACGTCAAGAGTCAGAAATATTATATAGTTTTACCGGTCAGATAAATTTTCTGTATCATCATGGAATAAGCCTCAGTACACGTTTATTAAAAGTAAGACATCCTGGACCTTCAAATAGGTAACAACCTTAAGTAAGCATGTTTTGTCTCGTAGTTAAATCTTTGTTCGCGGTGATCCGTTGGAAGTGCTATCCCCTTCTCCCTTCTCCTCTCTTCCTTCCTTTTCCTGTCACTTGTGACATCAAACGTGCTTCATTGTGACAGGAAGCGAACCGCCTATTGTTGAATTTCTTAAGATTTAATGAGACGATGATAGAGAACACTTAAAATTACTCGACAGTTAAGAAAACTGTACTCAACCTAGTATGTATTAGAACATAAGAAAATACCCGTGGTAGTTCAGGAGCTCAGTGGTTGCCATAAATTTTATAGTACGTGAGCAACCTGGGTTCGCAGCCCGCCGGTACCAATGAAATCATTCTTTGCAATTTTTTAGTATTTATTTACCATGTGCTGGCTCGCAAGAAAAAAAGAGTGAGGAAATGTATAAAATATTTGGAGGACGTGTGAAATTTTCCAATACGCACTGAAGCAAAATGGTAGACTAATTGCTATATAACACGTTTAGAAATAAGAGAAATCCTATGCTCAGCAGGGGTACGTATGCAAGCTATAATAACTTTGACATGGTCACTATCGATCACTAATTAATAAACTAGATACACAATCAGTGACAAAAATGTCCTTACCGAATGAGCGCCCACTCGAACATTTGGGTGCGCTTTTAATTTGTACGTAGCTTTGTGAATACAACTTTAGGCAATTCATTTAAGGTTGAATTTAAATTAATGTATATTTATTTCCACTAAAATTACGTTAAAAAATTGGCGACAGTTTTTAGAGAACTTTTGCATGGGATTTAATTTTTTATTAGTGATCGATGGTGGTCACAGAGCCACGCTGTAGGCATCTTATGATTGTAGCACGAATGGGTCGGCTCGACCAGGGAAGGACCACGCTCTCACAGAATACCAGCGTAAGATAGCAGCTTAATGCTGCTGTGTTACGTAGAAGATCATTTTTACTGCATACGAGGTATTCCATTGCAGCCGTTAGGGGTGACAACACGTCTGCATTTTAATTCCACAGCATCCACTTACCATCTGGTAGACTGTATGACATAGTCTAATATAGTCTATATCTATAAGTTGTACACCTGGAGGCCGTCTCACAAGCGTAATTTTCAGTCAGAGCAAACTACTGGTTCATTCTTTCTGTCTTTCAAAGTTTGTCTTTAAGCTTCAAGAAAATGCATTGGATAATCTTTGGGGCACTTTTCACGAATTCGTGGTAGCCATTATTTAATGAAATGAAATTAACATATCTAACGGCAAATTTTTTGTCGTTAGATATGTTAATTTCATTTCATACAGAGCGATTAGAATATTTAATGAAAATTTTTAAAGTTATAAACAAACTCCACGAATGAATGAAATAAAAAAACATAAGTAAAAGAGTATCTCCAAAATAAATTATTATTTGAAGCAATTGAAATGAAATACTTTTTTACGAAATATTAATTTTTGTATGTAGTTGTAGTACCAGTTTGTGTATAAATGAAAATGTACGCTTTGGTTACTGCAATTGGCACTGAATTTGAATATACATTTGCGTGACACTATTTTTCCTTCTAACATCTATCAAAATTATGCAATAAAAATTAACATTTTTAATTTATCCGTCATGATTTCACAAAATAAAGGTTCAACACCTTCAACAAATTCTTAATACGAGTGTGACACTGAAAGTTCTTAGAAAATCAAAAACTGAACAAACTAGCAAGTTATTATTGCATACCTTAAGCGAAAGCGCAAGGTAATGTTCTACTATCGCCTAAAAATTAAAATTCCAACATTTTATCGAATAAAATCGTATCTAGCAATCATATTATACATGTAAATGATATAAATGGCACATTGTTAGAAAGATAAATGATTGTTGAACTTATTAATAATTTTTTTTAAATCGATTAATGGCTATTTTTAAATAAAAAAAGGGTTTTAGTGGCGTATGGTGTGGATTTATCACGTCCCTGTGGCTTGTAAACACGATAACTTTTTAAAATATCAATTGTTTAACTCAATCTATTTTTTAATCTCTTCATCTATCGTGTGGGAAGCCACTGAATGTAAATGGCGGTGTAATTTTGTTTTGTTTAGCTATAATTAATTTTTTTCGGCTCCAAAATGGCGAAATTTTCGTTGATTTGGTAGCCTCGTATATAAATTGTTTCTGTAAATGGTGATCTACAGCTACAGAGTAGTTTAGTTCACAGAGTACCTTTGTATAAAGTTTAGTTCGGCTTCAGTCGCCGTCGTGAGCATAGATAATATACTATATAGGGTAGTCGTGAGTGGATATTGTTTCGGTTGTTTGCAGCGGCTCAAAAAGATCGCTGTACAAATACACAATATTCGAATAACCAAATTTCTTAAATACTTGATTATAATAATAATAAGAGATTTTTTTATTACAATATTTAAAAGCACAGAATAAATAATAGTAGTACGTATGTACTAAAAGTAAGTAGTATTATTTTTTTTGTCATGGGTGACATTTTCATGCTTTTCGAGGGTGTCGAAACCGATAGGGTTGTCGAAATGTAAATCCAAGATGGCGGCCGCAATAGGTATCAATTTTTTCATCATGGGTGTCATTTTCATGGTTTTCGAGGGTGCTGAAGCCGATAGTGCTGTAGAAATGTAAATCCAAGGTGGCGACTGCAATAGGTATAAAATTTTTCATCATGTGTGTCATTTTCATGGTTTTCGAGGGTGTTGAAGCTGATAGTGCTGTCGAAATGTAAATCCAAGATGGCGGCTGAATTAGGTACCAATTTTTTCATCATGGGTGTCATTTTCATGGTTTTCGAGGGTGTTGAAGCCGATAGTGCTGTCAAAATGTAAATCCAAGATGGCAGCTGCAAAATATACCAATTTTTTCATCATGGGTGTCATTTTCATAGTTTTCGAGGGTGTTGAAGCTGATAGTGCTGTCGAAATGTAAATCCAAGGTGGCGGCTGCAATAGGTATAAAATTTTTCATCATGGGTGTCATTTTCATGGTTTTCGAGGGTGTTGTAGCTGATAGTGCTGTCGAAATGTAAATCCAAGGTGGCGGCTGCAATAGGTATAAAATTTTTCATCATGTGTGTCATTTTCATGGTTTTCGAGGGTGTTGAAGCTGATAGTGCTGTCGAAATGTAAATCCAAGATGGCGGCTGAATTAGGTACCAATTTTTTCATCATGGGTGTCATTTTCATGGTTTTCGAGGGTGTTGAAGCCGATAGTGCTGTCAAAATGTAAATCCAAGATGGCAGCTGCAAAATATACCAATTTTTTCATCATGGGTGTCATTTTCATAGTTTTCGAGGGTGTTGAAGCTGATAGTGCTGTCGAAATGTAAATCCAAGGTGGCGGCTGCAATAGGTATAAAATTTTTCATCATGGGTGTCATTTTCATGGTTTTCGAGGGTGTTGTAGCTGATAGTGCTGTCGAAATGTAAATCCAAGATGGCGGCTGCAATAGGTATAAATTTTTTCATCATGGGTGTCATTTTCATAGTTTGCGAGGGTGTTGAAGCCGATAGTGCTGTCGAAATGTAAATCCAAGATGGCGGCCGCAATATGTATCAATATTTTCATCATGGGTGTCATTTTCATGGTTTTCGAGGGTGCTGAAGCCGATAGTGCTGTCGAAATGTAAATCCAAGGTGGCGGTTGCAATAGGTATAAAATTTTTCATCATGGGTGTCATTTTCATGGGTTTCGCGGGTGTTGAAGCCGATAGTGCTGTCAAAATGTAAATCCAAGATGGCGGCTGCAAAATATATCATTTTTTTCATCTTGGGTGTCATTTTCATGGTTTTCAAGGGTGTTGAAACCGATAGTGCTGTCGAAATGTAAACCCAAGATGGCGGCTGCAATAGGTATCAATTTTTTCATCATGGGTGTCATTTTCATGGTTTTCGAGAGAGTTGAAGCAGATAGGGTTGTCGAAATGTAAATCCAAGGTGGCGGCTGCAATGGGTATCAATTTTTTCATCATGGGTGTCATTTTCATGGGTTTCGAGGGTGTTGAAGCCAATAGTGCTGTCGAAATGTAAATCCAAGATGGCGGCTGAAGTAGGTACCATTTTTTTCATCTTGGGTGTCATTTTCATGGTTTTCAAGAGTGTTTAAGCCGAGAGTGCTGTCGAAATGTAAATCCAAGATGGCGGCTGCAATAGGTATCAATTTTTTCATCGTGAGTGTCATTTTCATGGTTTTCGGGCCACCATTCGGTTTACCACGCATTCGAACCAAACGGTTCGCCACGTCGTTCATCATGCGTACAGCATAGGAGTGGAATAAGTTGCCAGCATCTGTCTTTCCATCCGATTCCAGTGTGGGTGTCTTCAAGGCAAGAGTGAATAGGCTTTTGTTAAGTCAGTGCGCTTCACCATCTTAGGCTACATCACCACTTACCATCAGGTGGGATCGTAGATAAGCGCTGGCTTAGTAGAATATTAAAAAAAATACATCGATGCATCCGATGAAACCATTGAGAAAAGCACTCATACCGATGCCTAAGCTTGTCCAAATCTGCTGATAAGTCACTATTTTGTCAGTCTCTTTCATACGCCGTACAACACTGATGATATCTTCAGTCGTTGCCGTAGAAGGTCGTTCCTCACGCAGATCATCGATAAGATTAATGCGACCACGCTTAAGCTCATTAAACCAGTTGTAAACAGTGGCACGAGTTGGGGCTTCATTGTAAAAGGCCAATTGAAGTCTATCATAACATTCTTGTTGACTTAAGAGACATAGAATGTCATAAAAAATCATGAACGAAAATTTTCTCGCGTTAAATTCATGCTGACGTGACACCAACAATTTTCAATTTGCCGCCAAATCGTAAACAAATGACAAATTAATAAAATACATACACAATAATATTGGCAAAGAGTTCCATGTTCAAAATTTTTACTTATTTTTTTATTATATCGTTTACAAGTGGACAGTTCTAAAAAATTTCAGTGTCACCCTCTTAGTAATCTTTTAACGCTTATAAAATTAATAAATATTTTAACTGTATTTTATTTTGTGCACAATTTAAAAAAAATTTGATAGTTAAATTTTTAACAGAAAATTAATTAACCGCGAAATTTCGAAATTTCCTTTAAATTTCTTTGCATATACTCACAATATTCAACGAATTTTTATATGAAGCTAATATATAGATAAGACAGGACAGGTCGATAAAAACGGAATTTAAATATATCATTATATTACATGATATGCATAAAAAGAAGTAAGGATAATGAAAGCGCCTAACATAAACGCCTGACGGTTTTTAAATAGCAATTTTTTGCTCTGTCTAAATTAGTATACTGTGATGACGTTTCGAAAATCGGAAACATTCATGCGCAGGAGAAATTATAGATCCGTATGTGAACTTATCAACTTCTCTCAACTGTGCAAACGCGATGAAATATTTATGCGTTAAGATCGAAATACGTAACTAAATGAATACTAATCTAACCTAACTGATTAAAAAGTGATACTCATGTCTAAGATCCGTTTTAAAAATACCCCCTCATTATTTTCCTTTGTGAAAAATTTTTTTGTAACAAAATATATAAATAGTAAATACAAAACGGGGTAATTGACAGGTTATGTTTTGGCAAGGCTATTTTTAATTTAAAATTATTTAAATTTTTTTTTACCCTTTGCGGTCATTCTTTTCTTTGAGAAAATTAGACCATTGGATTTGCAATCAAAATATCTAAGTATATTTACACATTTAATTTTTTAGGTAAAAAAATGAGCGTAAATTACTACATCAGTTTACCTGTTTACACCTGGTAGACAGGTTGCATGGAAAAAGGTAGTGAACCATGCTGTGGCATTTTCTATACATATTATTTTTTTTATTGACACCAATTTTCTTAAGGAAAAGAATGACCGTAACCGGTAAAAAATTAATGTGATAATTTTAATTAAAAATAACCTTGCCAAAACAGCCGTGGTAGTTCAGATGGTTAGCACTCGCGGTAAATTTCACAGTACGCGAGCAACCCGGGTTCGATTCCCGCCGGCACCCATGAAATTGTTAACTGCAATTTTAAGTGCTGATTTACCTCTTGCTGGGCGGTGAAGGAAAACATCGTGAGGAAACCTACATGTCTGAGAAATAAGACAAAAAAGTATTTTGAAGACATGTGAAGTTCGCCAACACGCATTGGGACAGCGCGGCGGACACTTCCTTGTCCTAAAACCCTGTGGGACTTTAACTTTAACTTTTACCAAAACATAGGCTGTCAATCACCCCGATATGTATTTATTTATATATTTTATAATAAAAAAATATTTCATTATTAAAAAGAATGAGGGGGTATTTTTTTAAGCGGGCTCCTTCACTATTAAATTTACTTTGACTGGTTTTACTACTACCTAAGTATTTCTTAACTATTCACCAAATATCATTACTTGTACGTGTTTTGGTTTGAAAGATAAGTCGACCCAATATAATCACATGCTGTGAAGCATTCCACATTAGTCTTAAGAGATGACAACGTTTCCGTAGCCTTCTTTATTTGAAGTGTACTGCACTAGCCACTGACATCAGATGGATATAAAAAGAGTCACTTCATTCGCTTCCAAGAAAATTCTAGGTTTTTCAAGAACATAGCTGCAATGCACAATAAAAAGAAATTATAAATTCAATTAAAAATAAACTTTTATACATAAACCATGGTAGAGTACGTAAAAGAAATGTAGGGCCTTGGTAGCTTAGGGGCTGAGCGCTCGCTGTAAATTTCACTGTACGCGAGCAACCCGGGTTCGGTTCCCGTCCGAACCAATGAAATCGTTAACTTGCCACGTGCTCTGCGGTGAAGGAAAACATCGTGAGGAAACCTGCATGTCTGAGAAATAAGAAACAAAAATATTTCGAAGACACGTGAAGTTCGTCAACAGAAGCGCGGCGGACATTTCCTTGCCCTGAAACCCTCTCAGAAATGAGAGGAGGCTGTGCCCGCAAGCGGCACGTATGAAAATTGCAAATTTATGCTGGTAGTAATGTTTTTCAGGCGGGTTGATAATTACCCATTATGATATTATGAGTATATAACAGTATTACTTAGCAGTACCAAGTATTTCACAATATTAATGCCGTTCCCACGGCCACACTCTCGTTGTTAGAATATTAATTCATCTGATACTTTTAAATTAATAATTAAGGTCAAAATGTAATTTAATTTGTTCGACAAAAGGTGTCCCAAGCCATTACGTAACCCATCGGTGATTGTTTAGGTGGTCTGCTTAATTGAGCGGCGATTCAAAAGGGTCCAACTGCTTAATTATCAACAAGGTGCTTATGGGTTTAATTTATTATTAAGTGGCGAAGCTTGCGAAGTCACTTATTGATTTAACGATGTCTGTCCGTCTGTCCGTCTGTCCGTCTGTCCGTCCGTCTGTCCGTCTGTCCCACGATTATCTCGAGAACGGTTTCGAATTTTCAAATTTTGTTTTCAGCAATCGATTACTGATCACCCAGGCATCTGAACCTCCTATTTTGAAACTGATTGCTCAACGGCAACCGTTAGAAACCGCTACAAAGCTGATTGCTTCGCCACTTTGCTATGCTGTTAGCTTGCTAGGTTTATTTTCTTATATAATAACATGCATAACTATTACATGTTTACGTCTCTCTAATTGAAATTTAATTTATAACAATAATAATATCTTCTAATGGAATCGAATTTCGGGCTCGGTGGTCAGTCAGTGCCATTTATGGACGACCTGATTATAGTGCCTATGTGTCTGCGTAAGCACAGGTGCACTCTCTATTACCTCACTCTCATAGTCCGATGGAACGGTAATCCGACACGACTGTACGTGGTAGAGTCATGCTATTATAGTTGTAGCACGAATGGGTCGGCTCTACCGGGGTAGGACTACGCTCTCACAGAATACCAGCGTAAAATAGCAGCTTAACACTGCTGTGTTTCGTATGGTGAGTGTAGAGAACCGGAGATCCTTTTAACCGGAAAAGAGGCATTCCATCTTAGTCCTCACGGGTAGCAACGCATCTGCATTTTGATTCTTTATTGAGGATAGATGTGGATGTCTATGGGTCACAGCAACTACTTACCATAAGGTGGACTGTGTGCTCGTTTGTCACCCTATCCAATTAAAAAAAAACGACTAAAAAAAATCACGTGTAGGCCCAAAGGCTTTATGAGCTTGTTGTGGTACGGGGGTAAAACCAACTTCGAGCTGCTGATCAGAATTTCTTGACAGAATAACTGATTTTGGCCAAACCCGGAATTTGAATCCGGAACCTCATAGTCAGGTGTCATGCGAGACCACTAGCCTTCGAGGAAGAAAAATGTATTTATAGTAATCTGTCATTAGTTTTCTCATCTAGTTGGGATGCACACTTATAAAATATATACGAGTAACATAATTTACTATAAGCGATAGAATGTACATATTACATATAACTCGATGGATGGATTCAATAATCGCATAATTAATCCCTCATATCTGTAGTGCTCATGTGTACATATTAGGTTTTTTATAGTATGGGGGTGACAAGCGAGCCCTCAGTCCACCTGATAGTAAGTGGATGTTGTGGCCCATATTCATTTTTCGATTAAGAATTAAAATGCAGATGCGTTTTCCCCCCTCAGGACTACGATTGCCTCGTTTCGAGTAAAAAGGGTATCCGGTTCCCTAGATTCACCATATGAAACTCTAGCATACTCCTTCCCCGGTCGAGCCGACCCATTCGTGCTACAACTATACTACTAATATAGCTGCAGCGTGGCTCTACCACGTACAATCCTCAACGGCTGGACCGATTTTGATGAATTTTTTTGTGTATGATTAAGTTGATTAGAGAATAGTTCAGATTCACAATTGGACCTGGTAGGTGACGTTGTTGTCGAGATCTAAAAATCAACCGTGCGAAGCCAGGGGCGGATCGCTACTCTCTATATATAGATCAATTGCTGTCCGTTAGTCTCACAAAAACTCGAAAATGATTCGACCGATTTGATGAAAAGTTTTTGTGTGTATTTGAGCGGGTTCCTGAATGGTTTAGATCCACAACTGGACTCGGTAGGTGGCGCTGTTGACGGGATCCAGAAATCAGCCGTGTTAAGTCACGGCGGATCGCTAGTAAGAAATATTTTTTAATTTTTATTTCATTTTATTGTTTTCAAATAGAATTTTGTTCATCAAATGACAGTTATAGTTCGTTTACTGAAACGCTAGGGGATTTTGTGCGACGTAAATTCGAACAATCCCGCTCCTTGTTTAATGTGGGCCACATTAATGCACATAGCGTACCTTTTTTTTTATAGGATGAGGGTGACAAACGAGCACACAGTCCACCTGATGGTAAGTTGTTGCTGCGGCCCATAGACATCTACATCTATCCTCGTTTGCGAATCAAAATGTAGATGCGTTGTCACCCGTGAGGGCTAAGATGGAATGCCTCATTTCCAGTAAAAAGGGCCTCCAGCCACCTGTACTCACCAAGCGAAACGCAGAGGTAAACCTCTACTTCACGCTGGTATTCTGTGAGGTCGTGGTACCACCCCGGTTCGAGCCGGCCCATCCGTGCGACAGCAAAAGCTGCCGCGTGGCTCTACCACTGTTAAAAAGTACCTAGTCACTACAGTGATCTGACTGAGGCTTTTTGTGACGCTGATGTTCATGCCGTCTTGATTTCGGAGACTTGGTTTAAGCCCCATCTTCCTTCTACCTCTTACCCTCTCTCTGGCTTCAGTTTGATACGCAACGATCGAGTTGATAGGAGAGGGGGTGGGGTCGCTATATATCTCCGTTGCGACTTCTCTTATAAAATTGTAGCTTCTTCTTCCCCTTATTATACTGGATCTGCAGAATTTCTATTTCTTGAAGTTTGCGTAAAAGGAGCTAAACTGACTCTTGTGTTGTCTACTGTCCTCCTTCTGTCGATTACTTCTCCAGTCTTGAAACGACTCTGGAATCCTTGGGGTCCGAATACTCACATCACATTATCATGGGCGATTTTAATACTGACCTCCTGACTCTGCACTCATTCCGTTCCTCTAAGCTCCTTCACATTGTCGAGTCGGTTGGCCTCCACATTTTACCTTTACAAGCCACTCACCACAATATTTATGTACAAGATACCTGGCTTGATTTAATCCTTACCTCTGCTCCTTCTCTCGTCTTCTCCCACGGTCAACACTTTGCACCTGCTTTCTCCTATCATGACCTCATTTTCCTTTCTTACGTCCTAAAACCTCCTAAATCTCCAGCTAAAACTCTTCACATGCGTTGTTTTGATCGCTTAGATGTTGAAATGCTTTGTATGGATGCATGCAAACTAAACTGGAACAGCGTGGTTTCTGCACCCACTGTGAACGAAAAGGTTGGGCTTTGAATGAAGGTATTCTTAGGTTATATGATGTACATGCTTCCATTAAAAAAGTGAAGCTCAAGCGGCAACCTGCGCCATGGATGGCGATTGCGGTTCGAATTGCGATGAGACGTAGGGATCGGACTTTAGGCAAATTTAGAAAAGATCGATTTAATGAGAACTGGACTCTTTTTAAAGTTGCAAGGAACCGGTGCAATCAGATGATACGAAACGCCAAACGCCGATTTATTCTTAATAATTCAATAAAAATTAGAATATCACGAAGTAAAATCACAATAGAATAGAATAGAATATTTTTTTATTCAATATTGATTATAACATAATGCTTATTGAAAGTCATTTTTTATTTACCACTGGTTCGGAAAATACCTCTGTCCTGGAAAGAACCAACAAGAAACCCAGCGGGACTTTTTTTCAAACATATTTCACATTGACAATAATTTCGTTTACACAATTTTTAAATGAGTTTTAATAAAACCAGCATGGTGGCGATCACCTTATTCCCAGGGGTTATCTTCATTCATGTATTCCTTGATATTATAATAACCCTTTTTGTACAGTTTCTCTTTAATAAAACTTTTAAACTTGTTTATTGACATACTTTGAATATATTCTGGGATTTTGTTGTAAAAGCGTATACATTGCCCCATGAATGAATTACTAATTCTGTGGAGTCTAGTAACTAGCATTACAAGCTTATATTTGTTCCTAGTGCTTCAAGTATGCACATCCTTATTCTTATTAAAGCTATTTATGTTTTTACGTATTTACATTACATTTTCATAAATATATTGCGATGCCAAAATTAATATGTTTATTTCTTTAAATTTTTGTGTGAAGGACTCTTTACAATTTAGGTTATAAATCGCCCGAACGGCTCTCTTTTGCAAAACAAATATAGCTTCAATATCAGTCGCATTACCCCATAGCAAAATTCCATAAGACATTATGCTATGAAAATAACTAAAATACACTAACCTAGCTGTCTCAACATCTGTGAGACTTCGTATCTTTCTTACAGCATATGCTGCAGAACTAAGTCTGCTTGCTAATTTAGATATATGGGGGCCCCATTGAAGTTTCGCGTCAATAGTAATATCGAGAAAAACAGTGGTATCCACAAGACTCAACTCCTCCCCATTTAACAGGTATATTAAATAATATTATAATACATTGGTATTCGAATGTTTTACATTAGGTATTGTAAATTTAACACATTTTGTCTTATTGCCGTTTAAGAGCAAATTGTTGGCGTTAAACCAATGTACTAATTTCGATAGAGCATTATTTACATCGTCATAATTAATTCACTCAACAAATAATGTATAAATTCAGCAAATAATACTATATCGTGATTGCCCTCTACAAGATAAGGTAAGTTATTAATATAGATTAAAAACAGGAACGGGCCAAGAATCGAGCCCTGAGGAACGTCAATTGATACTACCGATCCGGAGGAACCTTTACCATTAATTACTACTTTTTGAGTTCTGTTACTTAAACATGAAGTAAAAAATCTAAGCGCCAAATTTTTTACAGCGTAATGTTGTAGTTTACTGATTAATGTCTCATGATGAACACAATCAAAAGCCTTGGAAAGATCACAGAAAATACCTAAGGCATCCTGTGAATTGTCCCAGGCATTAAAAATATATTTCATAAGCTCAACACTGGCGTCAGACTTCGAGCGACCCCTTGTAAAGCCAAATTGGTTTTTATGAAGTAATTTATTTGTATTAAAAAAATTAACAATTGATCCTAAATTATTTTTCAAAAATTTTACTGAGAGTTCGTAGTACAGAAATAGGTCTAAAATTAGCGGGGTCCAATGTACTACTAGATTTAAATAAAGGTATTACTTTACTATATTTCATAAAATCAGGAAACACACCAGAATCGATACAAGTATTAAAAATAATAGCAAGATGAGGTGCAATTAAATCTATTATGGACGCAATAACTGTAACGGAAATCCCCCACAAATCTGCGGTTTTCTTTACATCAATGGTTTTGAAGTATTTTACAATATCTTGCGGTAATATTTTTCAAATCTAAATTCTTTTAAACAGGTATTAACATTCAGTTTGAGTAATGACTCGGCGACAGTTGGAGAAATATTCAATGACTCTGTTGTCAAGATAGGAATATCTGTGCAAAATTTCTCAAATACCGCTGCGACTTCTTGGTTTGATTTAGTCAATTCATTGTTAATTTTTAATTGAAAGTTTGAGTTGCAAGGTTTGTCTTTACCGGTTTCACTGTTAATTACACTCCACGTCAATTTAATTTTATTCTTAGCCGTCTTTTTTTTATATTCTTAGTAACATCTCATCTTCTTCCCCTGCTAATATCTGGAAGTTCCTTGGAACCAAAGGTATGGGTAAACGACACCGTTGTGAGTTTCAGAGGACGATTGGTCTGGATGATATTAATTTTCATTTTGTCTTCAACAGTCCTCTTGATCACCAGACCAAGCGCCTTACTATTGAACACTTACTGGGTTTACCTCGTCCCGATATTGATATCTTTAATTTTTTTTTATAGGATCGGGTGACAAACGAGCACACAGTCCACCTGATGGTAAGTGGTTACTGTGACCCATAGACATCTATATCTATCTCAATAAAGACTCAAGATGCAGATGCGTTGTCACCCGTGAGGACTAAGATGGAATGCCTCTTTGCCAGTAAAAAGGGTCTCCGGTTCTCTACACTCACCATACGAAACACAGCAGCGTTAAGCTGCTATTTTACGCTGGTTTTCTGTGAGAGCGTGGTCCTTCCCCGGTCGAGCCGACCCATTCGTGCTACAACCATAATATAGCTGCAGCATGGCTCTACCACGTATAAATTTTCTCCAGTAGCTGTGGATAAGATCAAGAAGACAATCCTATCCATTAAATCTAATGCTGTAGGTTGTGAAAACATCAGCCGACGGACGATTGTCTTTATACTTGACCATATCCTCCCAGTTATCTCGCACATCATTAACTTCTCCTTGAATTCTAGTGATTTTCCTTCTTTGTGGCGTAAGGCTTACGTTATTCGCTTACAAAAGATCACAAATCCCACTTTACCCAATCATTTCCGACCTGTATCCATCCTTTCGAGGATACTAAAGTCACTGTGTTGGTTTAGTTGACTTCTCGAACACCTTTAATACCATCAGTCATGACATTCTAATTTCCATTCTTTCCCTTTCTATGATCTCACCCGAAGCACTGGATTGGTTTTCATCATACTTTCGAGGTCGCCAGCAGTCGGTTCGTATCAATGAGCTATCATCTAGCTGGCTTGACTTACATGCTGGTGTTCCTCAAGGCGGCAAATTATCTCCTTTGTTGTTTTCTATATTTATTAATCTCATTACCCAAGACCGTCAGTCTGCGTATCATCTGTATGCCGATGATTTACAATTGTACACACAAGCGAGTATTGACAATATTTCTACAGCGGTGGACATAATTATCAAGGACCTTGAGTATATTAAGAACTGGTCTGACAGGTTTGACCTAATGGTCAACCCTTCGAAGTGTCAGGCCATAATAATTGGTAGCCGTCAGATGATTCATAGATTGAAAACAGTAGCTCTACCTCCCATCTTTTTTAATAGTACTGAGATTGAATTGAGTTCTACTGTGAAGGATCTAGGTTTATTCATTTATTCTATCTGGAGTGGGAAAGAAGAAGTAACGACCGTTAGCCAGAAAGTTACCGGTACCCTACGTTCTCTCTATCGCCTAAAAAATTTTCTACCGTCTGAAATCAAAGCAATGCTTGTGCAAAGTTAAATTTTTCCCATAACCGACTATGGTGATGTGTGTTATTTCGACCTGAATGCAGATCTTCAATATCATATCTTCAATATCATCAATAAATATGACCGTCTTCTGAATAACTACATTCGATACATTTTCAATCTTCGAAAGTATGACCATGTATCCACGTATCGATCTCAATTAAAATGGTTACCTATTCGTCAACACCGTAGTTTGCGTGCACTCACTACCCTTTATTCTATCCTGATGTCTCCAACTTACCCTTCCTACTTATCTCCTTACTTTCAGTTGCTCAGCGCTAGTCATGAGAGAAACCTCCGCTCTACAAACCTTCTTTCTAAAACCTTCTTCTCCTATGTCCCTCCCATAGCTCTGGACTTGTTCATTCTTCTTTCCACATTCAATCTATTCTCCTTTGGAACGCACTACCTCTCGAAATCAGGACGGCTAGCAATCGTTACGCGTTCAAGATGAAGGTTCGGGAATACTTAATTAATAAATTGGCAGAATCGTCATAGTAACAGTTTATATATATTTTATATATATATATATCTATATCTATATATATATATATATAAATATTATTTTTATTACCATTTATATGTTATGTATTTTATTTCCATGTGCTACAATTTCTTTTTTGTTATTTTAGTTTAGTATTAGCATATTAACTTTTTATTACACCTACTTCATTCTATCTCTGCATCATCCCAAGGTAGACTGGTAGAGAATGCCTTAGGCATTAAGTCCGCCTATATACCACATGTGTATATGAAGTTTTAAATGAATAAATAATAAAACTTTCAGTTATTTACAATCAATTGTTCTTATACATTTATCTAGTAAATACTAAGTTTCCCATGTAGAAGTGCAGCATTATTAATTAACTACCTATTTTTAAAGCAATATCTCTGCAATATCTAGTACTATTTAAGTATTTAGTATTCAAAATCTTAGCATCATTTCACTGAACGTCACCGTAGAGTTCGTTAATTAGAAAGCGTTTCATTTGGCACCTGCAGTAAAAAGCGGAGCCGATTAAATCAACACTATGTGTATAGCTGCATTAATTAATATACTAAGGCTGATTTCACCAACTTGTTTATTTTCTTAACTTCGTTTCTTCTTCTTCATTGGCCAGCTACAGTTTTACGTGGTACATCCAAACTGCAGCCACACTATGGTTTTAGCACAAATGAGTCGGCTTGACTGGGGCAGGACAACGCTCTCACAGAATACCAGCATCAATAACAACTCAATGCTGCTCAATGACCCTTTTTACTGGAAACGTGGCATCCCATCTTAGTCCTCAGGAGCGGCATCTGCATTTTGATTCTTAATTGAGGATGGATGTAGGTGTCTGTGGGCTTCAGCATCCACTTTCCTTTGCTTCTAGTGTGTATATACTGTATATACTTGGCAGGGCTTATAAAAAAAAAACAGACGCGAAATGGCCTCTACCTTTGTTACGACCGACTATCGTTGTACCAGACATTACGTACATTTGACCATGCTATCCGTTGTACATTACACACATTAATTTCACAAGGACAAATATCATAATAGCCTGGTGAAGAACGTGCTAGCAGTAGTAGGTCTCAAGTGTGCGGCCGCGCGCCGTGAGGCTGTTAAATTTGTTGTGACTTTTTATATTTAGATTTTCCTCAATTTTCCAGAGTAACCTATATTTATATTGAGAAATATTTATGACACCGAGTATAAATATTTATGTAAAAATTAAAAGCATATCTGTGGTTTAATTTTTATCATCTACCGAGCATTTTAATAAGCGAGATATGGAGAGTGCTATGCTCGGGGTTTATCTGCGTGATAGACTTAAAAACGAAGATATTCACAGTAGAACCAGGGTAACCAATATAGCCCAACAGATTAGTAAGCTGAAGTGGCAATGGGCCGGCAGCCATATAGCTCGAAGAAGCGACAACCAATGGGGATGAATGGTTTTCGGGTGGCAGTCTCGAGTACAAGGCGTGACATACAGGAAGTCGATGGATGGAGGTGGCTCAGGACCGTGCTTCGAGGTATTCCTTTGGGGAGGCCCGTGTGCAACAGTGGACTTGTGAAGGGTGGTAATAATGTTGAATGATGATGATGATTTTTTTTGTAATCGAGGCCTAAGTCGTAAAAATTTCAACCTACATATTAAGTATCGTTCAACATCATTTCGTGTGTTAACATTACAGCGTCCCTAATTAATTTTCAATGGTAACTCATTATAAAGTAGTCGTAGTTCTATAAATACAAGCGGTCCACTCTGCATTTGTATGTCTTTATTGATCACAGCAGTTACCATGAAAATAATTTCTGTATTGCTCGTTGTGTTTGCTGCAGCAAATACGTTTTCTCTCCCCCACTTGTTTCATGGTGAAGAAATTCCAGGCCGTTATTTGAAAGATCCGTTTCCAATCGATGGTAATTTTTTTCATTTTTATTACTAGATTTAATTCCTATTTTATTAGCCGACCTTAAAAAGGTTGATGTTTTTAATTCGAATGCATTTTCAGTTTGTTCTAAACCGATTTTAATGATTATTTTTGTAATAAATAGCTTATACTCAAGGGGAAATCCCATGAAAATTTGGACAAAACATTCCTACCCTAAGAGTAGGGTAATAGGGAATAAAAAAATTAATGTAACTGTTTATACAATATACTTATAAGTAACTCGAGCTTGTGATTAGCCTAAGTCCATTTAAAAGTACTTTTATTAAATGTGTAGTGTTCGCGTAAATATAAAAAAAAAACCATTATTCCATTTAAAAGGTTCAAGAAACTAAAAATAATAAAATAATATTCACTTATCAGCTTCTGCAGTCAAGGCTTTTTAATTCTTCTTTACACTATGTCTTAGAACTGGCTTCTGAAGCTACTAATGTGTAATTTTTTTTAGTTCTTTTAACTTGACTTTCACTATTAATTTAAAGTTTGATATGAACTTGTAACGATGCATTCCATTTTTATTCTTGATTGAGAATATACTCCATAGTTGCCACGTATTGTCATTTTGAATTGTGTGCAGGAACAGGGAGATACTGTTGCGAAACTGTTTCGGTTTCTCCCTGTCGCTGCAGCTATGTCATGGTTGTAGCATGAATGGGTCGTCTCGACTGGGATCGGACTACGCTTTCACAGAATACCAGCATAAAATAACAGCTTTATGCTGCTATGTTTAGTATGGTAAGGGTAAGTTCAGAAAAAATATGTCAAGCTTTTGGACAACTGCGGCCAACTTCAAACAAAAAGTCTACAAAAGCGTTGCCACCAACAACTAGCTACTCTGCAGACCGGTACACAGCAGTGCAAGCATTGACATTTGGCAGTAGTAATGGGTAAGATGATGGTGCCTACCGAAACGGACACCTAGGCAGAAAAGAAGTTGAATAACATAGACAGAATTAATATATTTATATGTTTTTTAATTTTCAGTTGCATGCAAGAAAGATGACGATTGTCGAGACCCTTGCAACAACCATAGATCACTCTGCTATCACGAGTTTTGTTGGTGCTCTTCTGTATGAGCAATCGAAATGTCTTTTAACGTAGTAAACAAAAATTATTTCTCAAAACTGTAAATGCTATCATACTTTAAAATTTATATTTAATTTTAAATCAATCATTTTGTAAGCATGTTACAATTTGTTTAATATTTTAAATATACGTTTGATCACATTATATCGCTTTTTCTTTTAACGACTGTTTGAATTTTTTTTGAATCTAAATTTTATAGGGACTTCATAATCATACTTAATATGTTTAATTATTATACTACTAAAGAGTACATGAGTGTTGCAAGTAATAACCTCTGGCAATGAGGGGATCGCTACCATGCTGTTTCTTAATGTTTGACGGCTCCGTGGCGCAGTGGCTTAGCAACCAGTTGTTGCACTGGGGGCCGCGGGCTCGAATCCCGCACGGAACAAGTATTTGTATGGCCTACAAATAATTGTTCCGGGTCTGGATGTTTGTCCTTGTGCAATTTATGTTTGTAAACTGCCTCCACGACACAGGAGAAAATCCTAGTGTGGGGGTAACGTATTTTAAAGAAAAAAAATGACTTAATTGTATAGAATAGAATAGAATAGAATAATTTTTTATTCAATATAGATCACATGTGTAATTCTTATTGAAAGTCATTTTTTACATTACCACTGGTTCGAAAAAAAAAACCTCCGTCCTGGGAAGAACCAGCAAGAAACCCAGCGGGACTTTTTTTTTTAAAGCAAATTTTACAATAATGGTTATACAACTATATAAGTACAAAATTTATTTTAGAAACAGCTTGGAAGCGATCACCTCATTCCCAGGGGTTATTATCAACCATGTATTCATTTATACTATAATAACCCTTTTTATACAGTTTCAACTTAACAAAACATTTAAACTTGCTAATAGAGAGAGCCTGTACACTTTCCGGGACCTTGTTGTAATAGCGTATACATTGCCCCAAGAATGAATTACTGACTCTGTGGAGTCGAGAAACTGGTATCACTAGCTTGTGTTTGTTCCTAGCATGAAGCAAATATAAAGAGGAGACGGCATATACAACTGTGCACTGTGATTCTAAGTAGGTCCTGACGTCATCATAGGGGGCGTGGCTTTAGTTAGTATACTGTCAGCATTCGTCCTGTGCGCTTATGTGTTGAAAATCGCAAATCGGTGTATTTTCGTAGTATTAAGAAGAAAAGGATGAAATGTTGTGTTTTATCGTGTAAAAACTACTCAGATAGACGCTCTGATGCTATGGATGGCATCACATTTCATTTGTAAGTAATTTTGCACCTAATTTATTAAAATAGTTCTAGAAAAATCACTTTCCGTCGGCTTTCAAATATAATTAAATATATTCGATACTAGATGGCGACACTTTGTGTCATGTGAACTAAAAATATAAAGTTATAAAGGTACGTTGAACTCAGTATTAATAAAATAATCATACGAAGGTGCTGAAATTTGTTTTGCATTCAGACATAAAGAAATTTTAATCGCCAAAATATTATTTTATAGTTTATAATCATTTTGTGAACAGGCCGTATTCTATCGTCAAGTAAATCTCATAAAAATAACAAAAAGACAGGGCCGTAATTAGAATTCAATTATTTTCACAGTAATCCAACTTTCAATATTAAAATGAAGGAAATTGTACTAAGGCTGATTTTTCGAAATGTTTAAGTTATATTTAAGTGACATTCTATATGCAAAGAAAAGCTCTCTGAAAATAAATATTTTATGTACAATATTCAAAGTACTTTCCTTTCGCAGGACAACTATTATATCAATTGTAGTTCAGTTAATTAAAAAGCTCACCTAGATAACTTTATTTACTTAATGTTCTAGATTTCCATTCGAAAATAATCGTAAACAGCAATGGATCACAAAAATTAATAGAAAAGACTGGACTCCGACAAAATATACAAAGATTTGTTCTTGTCATTTCAATGCTGACGACTTCACAGTTACAAAAAAAGGCTTTAAAAAATTAAAGAAGGGAACTTTACCTAGTATAAATCTGGATATATCGGTTCGTTTGGATACAGTTTGTATTTTACTAGTTTTAATTATTTTGATAGAATGAGTTTATTTCATATTGTTGTTTTATTCTTAATGTTACAGCTTACAAGAAAATTACCAGAGCCCACAATATCATCACCTAGGCCTACTACACGTGATTTAAATGAATTTTTGATACTTCATGATTCCCCTAGAAAGAAGAAGCTAAAGCAAGAAATAGAACAACTTCGATGGAAAGCGAAAAAAGATGGGCTAAAGATCAGAAGACTTCAAATGAAAGTTATACGTTTGAAAAAGAAGGTACTTATACAGTGGCACTACTTTCGCCTCGCGAACCACTTTAAGATGTATTCTTTTCTAAATGAAATACGCTTCAAGTACTTTTCGCTTTTCTTTCAGGTTCAAAATTTAACTGCCTTAATTACAGAATTGGAAACCAAACATCTTATACAGGGAGAGGATTCCGAAATTTTATCTTCAATAAATGTAAAGTTGAAAGACTTGGTTGGGCGTCAGTTATCAAAAATTAAAAAAGTTAATTTGAAAAAGAAATATTCTCCAGCTCTCAGATCATTCGCTTTGACGCTTCATTATTTTTCGCCGAATGCGTATTCATACGTCAGAAAAACTTTCGATACATGCTTACCCCATCCGAGAACAATTTCTAAATGGTATGAAAGTGTCAATGGTGAAGCTGGATTTACAGCTGAAGCTTTTAACATATTAAAGCACAAAACCAACTCATCAGGAAAACGCGCTTTGTGCAGTCTTATGATGGATGACATGGCTATTAAGAAGCATGTTGAATGGGACGGAAATAAATATCATGGTTATGTTGATCTTGGGCTTAATGACGTGCAGAAGGATAACTCGGATCAGGCGTCTCAAGCTTTAGTTCTGTTGCTTGTATCTCAAACAGAACGGTGGAAATTACCTGTGGGTTTTTTTCTGATTCGTTCTATGACCGGAGAACAACGGGCCTCAATAGTTCAACAATGTCTCTACAAATGCCAAGAAAATGGTGTAGACGTTGTTTCACTAATGATAGATGGTTGCGCTGCAAATATTGCTATGCTTAAAAAGTTAGGATGTTCGTTAGAACCTCAGAAAATGAAATCTACTTTTAAACACCCTAGTGCTAACTACGAAGTAGCAGTATTTCTCGACGCATGCCACATGCTAAAACTTGTGCGAAATGCCTTAGAAAATAAAAGGAGGTTTCTTGATTATCAGGGCAATTGTATTGAATGGTCTTATCTCGTCAAGCTTAATAACCTACAAAAATCTGAAGGCCTACACCTAGGAAACAAGTTAAGAGACAAGCATATACATTTTCAGCAACAAAAAAATGAAAGTAAAATTAGCCAGTCAGCTTTTTAGTAATAGCGTAGCAGACGCACTCCACGTTTGTGAAAAAAGTAACGTTGAATTCAAAAATGCGGCAGCAACAATTAATTTTATCCGCCTAGTTAACAATATCTTTGACATTCTCAACTCTAGAAACATGTGTCAGAATGAACATAAAAAACCCTTATTTGAAAAGAATATTATGAAAACAAAAGATTATTTGAAATACGCCAAATATTACTTAATGTTTATAGTAGCTCCTGATGAAGATAAGCCTGTTATCGCTACAACCCGAAAAACTGGCTTTGTAGGTCTTTTAACATGTATCAACAGCACACTTTTCTTGTACGACCGCCTGATTAAAAAAGAAAATATACTAAAATATCTTACTCTATACAAATTTTCGCAAGATCATTTAGAACTATTTTTCGGGGTCATAAGGGCACATGGAAGGGCAAATAATAATCCAACCTCACGTCAGTTTAAAGCAGCTTACAAAAAAATTCTGATAAATACAGAACTGAAAGAGGGTTTCAGAGGAAATTGTATTCCTTTAGAGGATATTGCCATTTTGAATGAATCCTCCGTGAAAAAAATTAATATTACTTCAGAACGTTATCGGATTTTGAAAAATGACTTGAGTGAGGAATCATTAGATGGCATGGATGTCGAAGCTATGCCTGATGATTTGCTATTAGAATTTGATGCGCAATTAAATACAATGATAGGTCATTATTTGCGCCGTCATATTATTGCATATATTTCTGGGTATGTAGTTAATTATTTACATTCAAAGATCAAATGTGAGAGCTGCCTTCATGAATTATATGCTGATGATTACGACGATGATGACCTTTTTTTGATAAAAACTAAAAATAAAGGTGGTCTTACTTTTCCTTCTAAAGATGTCATAAATATATGCATACGAACCGAATGCAGCATACGTTGTGTTAAATCACAATCTTTGAACACTCCTAATTTCAGTAAACATAAAATTGTATCGAATACATTAAAGTCTCTTATTGGACAAGATTATTTCAAACAATCGTTCAATCATATGTTTGACCAATCACCGACTGATAATCAGGTTATACTTCTCATTAAATCTATAGTTGAAAAATATATAGATATTCGTTTTAAGCATTTTGCAATCATAGAAAACGATAGGGCAACAAACCGACAGCAACTTACCAAAACAGTTATTTTTGCAGGTAATTGAATTTAAAATAGAATTTAGTACTTTATGTCGAGTGGGAGCACTACAAAACAATTCAAATAACTTTACGATAGCATTAATCGAGTATATTATGTTAATAACGGTGAAAAGTGAATAAGTGCAAGTGTCAGTGACAAGATAAGTTTTCGAACGAAACCGCGTTTATTCACCGTGAGCGCGTCTATTTTTTGTTCTAAGATTGGCATTGAAAAAGTGCATTCGGATGCCTAAATTTGGAATTAAATATTTATATTTTAATTGATTTGTAAATAAAATTATATTAATTATAATAATTTATCTATTATTTGTTCTCCCTCAGAGATATTAAGAAGTATAACCCACACATAAATAATAGTCCAGCCGTTTCTGCGTGAAAAAATAACATATACACATACACAGTACATACTTAGTGTTGAATAAGGTCAAGGAGACAGAAAGAACACATAAAGTTTCGCTTTTACAATATTAGTGAGATAAGTAGGATATTTAATTCCAAATTAAATATCCTACTAAATATTGAACATAGAATATTTGGTTTCAAAGAGACTTTATTTTACTAAGGATAAAATAAATATTTCTTGAAGGTTTACTTTTACAAAATGCTAAACATATTTAAATTGTATTTTAGTCATTCTTTGCATATAGAATGTCACTTAAATATAACTTAAACATTTCGTAAAAATCAGCCTCAGTACAATTTCCTTCATTTTAATATTGAATGTTGGGTTACTGGGTAAAATAATTGAATTCTAATTACGGCCCTATTTTTTATGAGATTTACTTGATGATAGATGGCGGCCTGTTCACAAAATTATTATGAGAACTATAAAAATAATATTTGGCGACTTAAATTTCTTTGTCTGAATGTATTTGCTTAATGAGATAGACACTCTGATGCTTTGGATGGCATCACATTTTATTTGTAAGTAATTTTAAACCTAATTTATTAAAATAGTTCTAGAAAAATCTCCACATCGGCTTTCAAATATAATTAAATATATTCGACACTAGATGGCGACACTTTGTATCATGTGAATTAAAAATATATAGGTACGTAGAGCTCAGTATTGGTAAAATAATCATACGAAGTTGCTGAAAATTGTTTTGCATTCAGACAAAGAAATTTTAATCGTTAAAAGATTATTTTTATAGTTTATAATCATTTTGTGAACATACCGCCATCTACCGTCAAGGTAGCTAAACTACATTGCAACATCGATATGGAACGATTCGAGTAGTTTTACTATTTATCGGTAGATGTAGATCATGTAAAGTGGGCGTGGCTTTGCATCCCCTCACCCCGCAAATTGTCACGCGTTGTTACATAGTGAAATTTAATTAGAACGTCTCCTCTTTGTATTTGCTTCATGGTTCCTAGTGTTTACAGAATGCACATCACTTTTTTTACTAAAACTGCCTTTGTTTTTGTGAACATACATTAAATTTTCGTAAATATACTGAGAGGCCAAAGTTAATATATTTATTTCTTTAAATTTATCTCTAAGAGACTCTCTCAGTTTTAGGTTGTAAATAGCTTTAATGGCCCTCTTCTGTAAAACAAAAATAGTTTCTGAATCAGCCGCATTTCCCCATAGCATAATCCCATAAGACATTATGCTATGGAAATAACTGAAATAAACTAATCTAGCTGTCTCGACACTAGTGAGACCTCTTATCTTTTTTACAGCATAGGCTGTAGAACTTAGTCTGCTTGCTAGTTTGGATATATGGGGGCCCCACTGAAGCTTTGCGTCGAGAGTGATGCCAAGAAAAACAGTGGATTCAACAGGGCTCAGTTCTTCCCCATTTAAAAACACATTGGTTCTCAGATTTTTAACATTCGTTGTTGTAAATTTAATACATTTAGTTTTATTTTCATTTAAATGTAAATTATTAACATTAAACCAATGCACTAATTTTGATATAGCATTATTTACTTCGTCACATTTAAATGATTGACGTTTAAGTTTAAAAATCAAAGAAGTATTATCAGCAAATAATACTATATCATGATTATCCTCTACAATAGAAGGTAAGTCATTAATATACACTAGAAATAGGAATGGGCCGAGAATTGAGCCCTGAGGGACACCCATTAGTACAGGTGAGCTGGAAGAACTTTTACCATTGATAATAACTTTCTGCATTCTATTACTTAAATATGAAATTATAAGTTTAAGCGCTGTGTTCTTGACACCATAGTACTGTAGCTTCTTGATTAATGTCTCATGGTGAACGCAGTCGAAGGCCTTGGAAAGGTCACAAAATATACCCAAAGCATCCTCTGAATTCTCCCATGCACAAAAAATATGTTTAATAAGCTCAACTCCAGCATCAGTTGTTGAGCGACCCCTTGTAAAACCGAATTGATTTCTATGTAGCAATTTATTAATATTAAAGAAACTTAACATCTGATCTAAAATTATTTTTTCAAAAATTTTACTAAATGTTGGTAGTACAGAAATTGGTCTAAAATTGGCGGGGTCTAATATACTACCAGATTTAAATAAAGGTATGAGTTTACTGAGTTTCATTAAATCAGGAAACACACCAGATTCGACGCATGTATTAAATATAGTGGCTAGATAAGGTGCTATTATATATATTATAGATAAAATAACTTTAACGGAAATCCCCCATAAATCTGCCGTTTTCTTAACATCAATAGTTTTAAAATATTTAACAATATCTTTTGGCAGTACTCTATGGAATTTAAAAGTATTTGAACAAGCCTTTACATTTAATAAAGTATAATAAGTATAATATAAAATATTATAATGCAGATTGATGTTTAAAAAAAAGTCCCGCTGGGTTTCTTGCTAGTTCTCACTAGGACACAGTTTAAAATCAATAGTAAAAGTCAAATTAATTTCAATATTTATGTTTGTAATCTATATTGAATGAAAATGATTCTATGATATAATGTCTTCAACTAATTTTAATACAATACAACAACAACTACTGCTACTACCTCAGCCGAAAACAACAGAATACTTTAAACAACTATATTATACATATATGTAAAAACCTAAGAAGGTTACCATTTAGCTAAGGTTGGATATTAAGATGCTTAGCTACAATATGAATATTTAATACTTGATACAATCATTGCGTTTCTTTTTTATAGGAGAGTGGGCAAACGAGCATACGACCCACCTGATGGTATGTGACTCCATGAATAACTGCAACACCAGGTGAATTGCTGGTGCGTTGCTGGCCTTTTAGAAAGGAGTAAGCTCTTTTTTTGAAGGTGCCTAAGTCGTGTCGGTCCGAAAAAATTCCCGGTGGTAAACATTTCCATAGAGAGGTCGTATGAGGAAGAAAACTCCTAGTAAAACATACAGTAGTGGACCGAAAAAGCATCCAGATGGTGTTTTTTTTATGGGATAAGGGTGACAAACGAGCACACAGTCCACCTGATGGTAAGTGCTTGCTGCGGTCCATAGACATCTACATCTATCCTCTATTAGAAATCAAAATGTAGATGTGTTGTCACCCGTGAGGACTAAGATGGAATGCCTCATTTCCAGTAAAAGGGCCTCCGGCCGCCTGCACTCACCAAGCGAAACGCAGAGGTGAACCTCTACTTCACGCTGGTTTTCTGTGAGGTCGTGGTACCACCCCGGTTCGAGCCGGCCCATCCGTGCGACAGCAAAAGCTGCCGCGTGGCTCTACCACTGTTATAATTTAAAATAAGTAATGGTTGACTAAGAATAAAGTAAATATATAAAGTAAAATGAAATATTGAAATGTGAAAACAATATATGAAAAAGAGAAGAGTATTATTATTGTTCGAAGTAGAAGAGTCGTAAAATGATAAAATGATTCAATTGACTAAATTACTTAATACATATGTGACTGAGCTAAAGTATACTACAACTTAATTGTGAAAAAAAATTAAGAAAAAATATGTAAACGTGTGTAAGCGTAGACTGTGACAAAACTATGTACAAGATTGTGACCTCGACATTAATCTGGCCACGCGACCTGCCTGTATAATATACAAAAGGTGTCAAGCGACCACAGAGTCCACCTGATGAAACGTGGTTGCTGTGGCCCATAGACATCTACATCTATCCTCGTTTGCGAATCAAAATGCAGATGCGTTATCACTTATCACCCGTGAACACTAAAATGGAATGCCTCTTTTCCAGTAAAAAGGGTATCCGGTTCTCTACACTCACCATACGAAACACAGCAGCATTAAGCTGCTATTTTACATTGGTATTCTGTGAGAGCGTGGTCCTCCCCCGGTCGAGCCGACCCATTCGTGTTACAACTATACCAGAAATATAGCTGCAGCATGGCTCTACCACGTAAAAACGTTTAATTCGAATACATTTTCATTTTTGTGTGTATTTTAGACAGTATCTTTGTCAGTTCTAAACCGATTTGAATGATTATTTTTGTAATAAATAGCTTATACTCAAGGAGTAATCCCATAAAAAATTGGACAAAACATTCCTACCCTAAGAGTATATAGATAGGGAATATACTATACGAAACACAGCGGTTTTAATCTGCTATTTTACGCTGGTATTTTGTATGAGCGTGGTTCTTTCCCGGTCGAGCCGACCCATTCGTGCTACAACTATACTACTAATATAGCTATAACATGGCTCTACCACGTAAAAGATGAAAACGTGTTTATATTTATTTTTATAAGCATAAAAAAAACCAAATGTATTCATTTCTATTTTATAATTATTTGTCGGTGGAAAATGCAGTGTAGGTTGTCCCCACGACAGTATATATTAGTGTTAAGGTAGAATATGTTTAGAGCGGAATGACTAAAGATTTAGTACTCACAACGTTTATTTTTTTCATTTAACAACTTCTATCGCAACTTTCACAATTAGGAGCTGAGACTATTTAGATCAAAAATGAAAATTTTTTCGTTGGATTCTATTCAGACAGTCAACATAATTTGACCCGCTTAAAACATGGTGTAAAAAGCCTTTCTCTAAGGACCTTCAATAAAAATACTCTTTTCACAGTTAAACACATGTTTATATACTAGAGCCCAATGACTTCGTCAATCCTACTTAGCGGTACCGTGTAGCGACATCTATGGAAATGTATTAAATAAAGAACGATGTATTTAGCGCGCCAAATTTTCATATCGATATACATCGCAACCGCTTCCGTAGATAGATAATAGATGACGCTAGAGTAGTCAAGTGAGCTCGGCCACGGTCCTTATTGCTTTGTAAGAGATTTTGGTGATAATTCACTGTGATTGAGAGTCACAAAAATTGCCTTGACATTGGTACATGCAACTTTAGTCAACAACAATCAACCCTTTCATTTTTTAATAAATACACTAGCGATACACCCCGGCTTCGACCAAATGATTTTTAGATATAAACATCAGCGCCATCTACCAGGTACAATTGTAAATTTAAACCATCCAAGGACCCACTCAAACATACACAAAAATTAATTTTAATTGGTCCAGCCGTTTAGGAGGAGCTCAGTGACAAACATGTGTACAGAAGAATTATATTTATATACAAGGTTATTTTTCAGACTATCCAAATTGTATGTTTGAGACCTAATATTTAATAATGATTGCAGATTTTGAAATAAGGCCTAAACCTAAACCTTTACTTGAAATTATCCCAAATTGAATGTCATTTATGGGCATCAGTTACGTATACGAGGCTGCACTGAAAATTTCGGGAATCAAGGAAGTGACACAACATTACTATTTAAAAATGTATTTATTGCTTTTCGAAGTGTTCTCCGCGAAATTTGACACATTTTTCCATACGACGAAACCAATTATTGAAGCAACCATTCCATTCGGAAGTTGGGGTCTCCAAAATGGCCGTTTTGTAGGCGTCCACAGCTTCTTCAGGTGATGAAAATCTCTGTCCACGCAATTTATTTTTTATTTTAGGGAAAGTATAGAAATCATTAGGGCTTAGGTTGGGGCTGTACGGCGGATGGTTTAATAATTCTATGTTTTCTTGCTCTAAAAACTCTTTTGTTCTGTGTGCGGTGTGAGAACTCGCATTGTCGTGATGGAGGATAACGCGACGGTTGCAGTTCTCTTTACGGAGTTCAGAAACAACCTGTGGCAAACAAATGCTAGCATACCATTCTGCATTAACCGTCCTTTGTCCCTCAAAAGGAATAGTTGTAACATGGCCGGTTTTGGAGACAAACGTGGCCACCATTTTTTGCAACACTCCGTGAACGAACAATTTTTGTTGGCCTTAATTCATTTTCGTACACCCAAACTCGTGACTGGTTTTTTGTTTCGGGTTCGTACGTATATATCCAGGATTCGACACCTGATACGATGTTGTATACAGCATTTGAGGATCCTGCGTGGAATCTTTCGAGAGTTCTGACGCACCAAGTAACGTGAGCCGCTTTTTGCTCTTCACAGAGCAAATGCGGTATCCATCGGGAAAGCAACTTTTTTACATCTAATTGTTCATGTAAGATTATTTGTATTTGACTCATGCCAATGTCTAAAGTTGGCTAAATTTCGCGGTATATCACATGTCGATCTTCCTCAATCAGCTTATGCACAGCATCAACGTTTTCTTGGGTGACTGCAGTTTTTGGAGGAACTTGACGGGGATCATCACTGAGCTTGACACGTCCACGTTAAAATTCAGCAAACCAGCGATAAATTGTGGTTTTGGATGGAGCTTCATCACCAAATGCAGAAATCATCCGGTCAACACACTGTTTTTGTGTTAAACCACTTCGAAAGTCATAATAAATCATCGCTCTTGAATTTTCTCGAGTCAATTCCATTTTCTCAACGACTAAACAAGTTTGACAAAATCTTGTGACAAGACCGAGAATCTTTTTTTAAACACATAAATGGTATTCGATTTTTAAAACCAAGGACTTTTCATTTAAAAAGATTTTAATATGACAGGAACAGTGAAAATATTCCATTCCCGATACTTTTAGTGCAGCCTATGTACGCGCGCTCCTCTGAGTGTGATTTAATTCACAACGCTTATGACGACCGAGTGATCTTTACGAATGTGATAATATGAGATATTTATGAATGAAAATCATTTAAAATAATGCATGCATGCATTCTGAATTTAAATGATAAAAAGGACGGAATGTTTGACATTTTTTAATTAAGTTTTCTTTACCATTCGCCTATATTACTTATTCTGAACCTTCTGCTAATTTGAGCATATATTGCAAAATAAAATTGTATAAAGATGATAAGTAATCCATTAAAGTCTCAATCATAAGCCATTATAACATAAAATATATATTTTATTCAAATTTGAATGAATGTTCCAAAAGTGCACCCTGCAATATACAAGTAAATATTACGAAAATGTTTCGTTATATATTGTTTTAATAACATGAACTTTATTATTTATTAACATAACTTTAAAATATAGGTACCATATTTATTACTAAAAAAATAATATAAAAATTTAAATTATCAGACAGTACTCCTTGCGGTATGACGTTTGCCCTTTTATCACCATTGGCGACGATGAGTTGCGGCAACAAGTGCTTTAGAACATCACCATATGTGGACCTCTGGGACCGAGTTCTTCTTAACTAAGCTTATCATTAAAATATTAAAAATCATTTGAAGGGGGGGGGGGGGGGGGGGGTACAGCATCAAAAATTTAATTACATACATTGCACTTCACGCAGGTTAGATAAAAGAGATTTCGGCCGACGCATTGCAGGATATGTCTCTAGACCGGGTTTTCGGTACTGGCAGCCTGTCTACGACTAACCATCAGCGCAGCATAGAATTATGATTCAGAGTGTGTGAGCAAGCACCGTAGCCAGGAACGAAATAGTAAAGTGAAGTGGCAATGGGCCGGCAATATGGCTCGAAAACTCGCATCCGATGCTGAAAAAAGGTTCTCGAGTAGCAGCCTTGTATCGGTAGGCGAAGTGTAGGGCGACCCCCGCACTAGATGGAGTGCGGAGACATGCTTGAAGTCGATGGATGCAGGTGTCTCAGGAATGTGCTTGGTGGCATTCATCGGGGAGGCCTATGTTCAGCAGTGGACATATGAAGGGCTGTAATATTGATGATGAGCAAGCATAATTGCACTTTCTATTCCCTCACTCTTATAAGCGTCGTTTAGCAAATTTTCTCTACTATGAGAAGAGACGTATCTGCAACAGTGGATGACTTAAATCTAATAAGACAAAAGATGAAATTACCCAGTAATTTTTCACTTCTTTACTGAATTGTATATAAACAACCTTTAGAAGAGAACAATTGTAAATATCAGTGGAAAGTAAAATTTGTTATAGCCAAAACATGTTCTAAATGTTGTACTGGATGCGTTCACATCCATTACAAATGAATCATTGACATCAGTGATAAATGACACTAATACGTTACGCTCTCGAACCGCAAGTTTTTAATTCTGTTTACCGATCAACTTTCGCTTCATTAACCTCTATCGGTGTTAAATCAGCCGCAATCCGTTGGAGCCATTCATTTGACTTTTTGCGAATCCCCCCACTCCCGCCCCACCACCCGTGTAGCCGATCCGCAAAGCGGTGCGGATCAAATCAAGCGTTTATTTGTGCGCGACCACTCGACTGTGGCGGATTTCGCGGATATAACGCGACTATTTGTGGTCAGAGTTGAAAATTTAAATTAAATTTCGAATTGCAACGTTTTTCGAGTTCTATGGAAATGTATTTTGTTTCATCGGAACATGTTTGTTTTATGAAAAGCGTCACATTTAAAATTGAAAACCTACAATTTAAAATTTCAATCGTAAGAGGTTTTATTTAATAAAATTGAAGTGACAGAATAGAATAGAACATTACAAATTTTTATTCAATAATAGCTGTTAAGTCTAAGTTTTAATCGAATTTATTAAGATCGGATCTTATAAGTTTTAATTTTTTCACACGGAACCCTAATTCTTTTTTAAGTAAAAGTAACCTAAATTACTCCTTACAATATGAGTTATCTGCCAGTGAATGTCCAGTCAAAATCGGTCCAGCCATTTCGGCGATTAGCTGGAACAAATAGACACACAGACAGACAGACAAAAAATTAAAAAATTGTTTTTTTTATATGTATCGTATATAATATCATATGCATTTAGTAAAAAGCTGTAATTTTGACATTACTAACAGACACTTCAATTTTATTTATTTGTATAGATGTATAGATAGATCACAAGTAATTCTTATTGAAATTCCTTTCTTTACTTTTTCCATTGGTTTGTAAAAACCTCTGTCCTGGGAAGACAAATGTTCTCACAGTTCATCAGATGTTAAGTAAGTAATGAACCTGAAACCAACTTCAAATAAAGAAGAAGGCTACTGACGCGTTGTCACCTCTGTGGATGAATGGAATACCTCACAGCCTGATTTTAGTGTAAATATTGTGACTTCCCTCTTGTCCACTCTTCTCTAACATTTTTAGAACATAATTAACATTGTATATTTTACGTTAATACTTTTTTAATCCACGATACAGGAGAAAATCCTAGTGTGGGATCACTAGAATTTTCTCCTGTTTAAAGGCAGTTTGCATACATAAATTTCACAATGACAAACATCTAGAGATGGAACAATTATTTGTGGGCCATATAAATACTTAGTCCATGCAGGATTCGAAGCCGCGGTCCTCAACGACGTAATTCATTGCTAAGCAGTGCACCACGGAGCCATCTTCAGCGTTATTAGTTATAAGTGTCTAACGAAATACTCAAACGCTACTCAATTTTAAGATGTGAAGACTCGTCGTGTCACAGTCACTTTGACTTAAAGTGATAGAGACAGCAATAAACTTAACAGCATCTTAAAATTGAATTGTTCATTATTACATATTCAGGAATTTAAACTTAGAACTTTAATCCAGGATTTCAAATCAAACTGCGACGGAGTTAGCCGTGACTGGATTAGAAGCCGTAACGAATGCATATTACCATGTACACATTACATTACACAGTAGGTATCGATAAATTAAGCGCTTTACGCTTCAATACCAACTCGTTTCGATATTGACAAAACGAAGTTTGTTTGTACGCAATGAGTTTGTGTAATTAGCCGGGAATGAATCCGGCACTGCGAACGATCAGTCCAATAGTGGATTGAGGGAGTCGATTTCGTAGGGAATGCAGGATCGGTATAACAACTTTATTCATCAAAGTTGAGAATTATTTCAACTTTAATAATACAGATTTTTTAAAGATAAGGATGACAAACAAACATACAGTTCATTTGATGGTAAGTGTATGCTGTGGCCCTTAGACATCTACATTTATCCTCAATTAAAAATAAATTAGATAATTGGTAAATCCAATTGGGCATACCTTAAGCGCATAAAAAAATACGTATAACATGATTAATAGGGAATTTTTTAAAGTAGTTTAAATACATTTCGACAGCACTATCGGCTTCAACACCCTCGAAACCCATGAAAATGACACCCATCATGAAAAAATTGATAACCATTGCAGCTGCCACCTTGGATTTACATTTCGACAGCACTATCGGCTTCAACACCCGCGAAAACCATGAGAATGACACCCATGATGAATAAATTGATATCTATTGCAACCGCCATCTTGGATTTACATTTCGATAACCCTATCGGCTTCAACTCTCTCGAAAACCATGAAAATGACACCCATGATGAAAAAATTTATACCTATTGTAGCCGCCATCTTGGATTTACATTTCGACAGCACTATCCGCTTCAACACCCTAGAAAACCATGAAAATGACACCCAAGATGAAAAAATTGATATATATTGCAGCCGCCATCTTGGATTTACATTTCGACAGCACTATCGGCTTCAACACTCTCGAAAATCATGAAAATAACACCCATGATGAAAAAATTGATATCTATTGCAGCCGCCATCTTGGATTTACATTTCGACAGTACTATCGGCTTCAACACCCTCGAAAACCATGAAAATGACACCCATGATAAAAAAAAAATTGGTACCTGCTTCAGCCGCCATCTTGGATTTAAATTTCGACAGCACTATCGGCTTCAACACCCTCGAAACCCATGAAAATGACACCCATGATAAAAAATTGATACCCATTGCAGCCGCTACCTTGGATTTACATTTCGACAGCACTATCGGCTTCAACACCCTCGAAAACCATGAAAATGACACCCATGATAAAAATTGATACCCATTGCAGCCGCTACCTTGGATTTACATTTCGACAGCACTATCGGCTTCAACACCCTCGAAAACCATGAAAATGACACCCATGATGAAAAAATTTATACCTATTGCGGCCGCGATCTTGGATTTACATTTCGACAGCACTATCGGCTTCAACACTCGAAAACCATGAAAAAGTCACCCATGACAAAAAAATTGATACTACTTACTTTAGTACGTACTACTATTATTTATTCCGTGCTTTTAAAATATTGTAATAAAAAAATCTCTTATATTATTATATCAGTTATTTAAGAAATTTGGATATTCGAATATTATGTATTTGTACAGCGATCTTTTTGAGCCGCTGCAAACATCCGAAACAATGTCCACTCACGACGGCGACTGACCAGTATCACAAACTATATAGAAACACAGCAGTATATAAAAAGTACTCTGTGCGTCGAACTGAGTGAGTGAGTAAACTACTCTGTGGCTTTAGCTCCCTTTACAGAATTAATTTACATACAAGGCTACCAAATCAACGAAAATTTCGCCATTTTGGGGCCGAATAAAATTAATTATAGCTAAACAAAACAAAATTACACTGCCATTTACATTCAGTGGCTTCCCACATGATAGATGAAGAGATTAAAAAATAGATTGAGTTAAACAATTGATATTTTCAAAAGTTAGAGTGTTTACAAGCCTTCCGGACTTAATAAATCCACACCATAAGCCACTAAAACCCCTTTTTTAATTTAAAAATAGCAATTAATCGATTTAAAAAAATATTAATAAGTTCAACAATTATTTATCTTTCTAACAATGTGCTTTTTATATCATTTATATGTATAATATGATTGCTAGATACGATTTTATTCGATAAAACGTTGGAATCTTAATTTTTAGGCGATAGTAGAACATTCCTTGCGCTTTCGCTTAAGGTATGCAATATTCAGATGCGTTGTCACCCGTAAGGACTAAGATGGAATGCCTCATTTCCAGTAAAAAGGTGTCCGGTTCTCTACACTCACCATATGAAACACAGCAGCATTAAGCTGCTAATTTATGCTGGTATTGTAAAAACGTGGTCCCACCCCGGTTGAGCCGACCCATTCGTGCAACAACTCGATATAATATTACAGCTGCAGCATGGCTCTATCACGACAGTTCTTGTCGGACCATTCAAGTTCTATTGTGTATGCGCTCTTAGAGATTCAGCGTATAGAAGGTATGTCCCTTTAATTGCCGCCGTGGCTGACGTCTCCTGTCAGTATGACACCTGAAATTGGGGATCTTCATGGAGGTTAAGATTTTATTAACAAGCTTCATTAGTCCTGGTAACAGCCATACGCCTTTTAAGGGCTCTTATGAACTTCTCTTCACTAATCTTGTTCAATGGTCCAGCTATGTGTTTAGCATAAATTAGTAATACAAGTTAGCACATTCTCGGGAAGGTGGGAATAAATGAAACGAAATATTTGTTACACTCAGGTCTACGTACCTGTAGTTTGTATTTCGTAATAGAAGTAAAAACGACAGTCACTTGATGGTAAGTGGATGCTGTGACCCTTAAACACCTCAATTAATGTTAGTAATTTTCTGCTCACCAGATGCCGCTAGTTGACACTGAGGTAATTTTTTTTATTACCTGTGTATCAAAAAACTTTACCTCAAAGTGTAATTTAATTGAGAAGTAAATTTTTAATAAAAGCCATCAGTTTCTAGAGTATTAAATTAATATATAAAACAATGCGACAGTGGTTTGCTCTTTAATTTTTTGCACATTTTTAACTTTTTTTTAAATAATGATTTCTTATATTTACGCGAACACTACACATTTAAATAAAACTAATTTTTACGGATTTTAAGCTTGATTTTGAATGTGGTCTCTCTTATATAGGACAAACTAAAATATCTATAAAACCCGTGTTAAAGAACACATAGCTGATGTGAAGAATAGACGCTCCGGGAAGTCTGCAGTCTGTGAACACGTACAGGATCGCCCCCGTCACTACATTAGATTTGATAGACCACAAATCCTCGCTAAAGAACACCGATTCCTTCCAAGGATGATTCGCGAGGCTATTGAAATTAAGAAACATCCTAATTTCAATAGAGAAGATGGCTGGGCTGCTTGGGATCCCATAATTAATAAAATTAAATCCCAACCCAAGCATACAAATGCAAGACTTCATGATACTGTAGGTTCATACTGCGTAGATCGGAACAAAAATTAATAATTTTTAATCTGGAGGTAGCCGTGGTTAACTATGACATTGGGACGTCATACACCTCAGTCCCCCCCCGTGACCGGGTGCTGTAAAGTGCTTGAAACGTCGGGAATGTAAAATAAGTTAATATACGCGATAAAATCCGTAAAATTAGTTTTATTTAATTTTTTTTTTAAATTTTCAACTTCTTATGAATATCTGTGGTTTAGCTTATTTATTTTTAATCTTATTAATATATAATATAGCTAATAGTGATGAAAGAAACAATAACATTTACATTTTCCGAACAAATTAACTTCCTCGTTATGAAATCTGTCAAATATTATACCTCACTTTCTAGTGGCGCCGCCCTGGGTGGCAGAAAGAAAGTCGTAGATGCCCACATTAACAATAAAAATGCAGATGCGTTTTTGTCTTTAAAAATAAAACTATAATATGCTTACTGTCCATATACTGTTACAATTACGTGATGATATGGGTTGGTGCATTATCTTACGCTGCTATTACTTGGAGATAAAAAAAAAATAGTTGTAAAATAAACACAGTCATACTGGTTGGAGCTACGCTGTGACAACATTTAATATGACTGTTAATCCGCAGGCAAACAAATTGACGGCACACGCAACATCCACACTTCGCACGTCTATGAGATAGTTGCACGTCATTTCCATTAATTCAACACCGATTTGTATTCAAAATACGAATTTCCTATAATCGTTCGGCGTCCGAATTATCAAATCTAACGATGATTATACCGCTTGATTTCCCATATATAGTTTAATACTGATTATGATAATTGCAATCTGATGGTAATTGAATGCTGTGGCCACTCCTAAGGACTAAAATATATGGTACGTACGTACGATACGTGGTAGAGCCATGCTGCAGCAGTATTAATAGTGTATTTGTAGCACGGATGGGTTGGCTTGACCGGGGAAGGACCACGCTCTCACAGAATACCAGCGTAAAATGGCTGCTTAACACTGCTGTGTTTCGTATCGTGAGTGTAGAGAACCGGAGACCCTTTTTACTGGAAACGAGGCATTCTATCCTAGTCCTCACGGCTGATAACGCATCTGCATTTTAATTCGCAAACGAAGATAGATGTAGATGTCTATGGGCCACAGCAACCACTTACCATCAGGTGGACTATGTGCTCGTTTCTCACCCTTCATCATCATCGTCATGGTTACAGCCTTTCATAAGTCCACTGCTGAACATAGGCCTCCTCCAAGGAATGCCACAAAGCACGGTCCTAAGACACCTGAATCCATCGACTTCCTGCATGTCTTACCAGGTCGTTACTCCATCTCGTGGTGGGGGGGGGGGGTCGCCCTACACTTCGCCTATCGTACGGTACGGTACGAGGCTGCCACTCAAGAACCTTTCTTCGCCATCGGTTGTCGGTTCTTCGAGCTATATGGCCGGCCCACTGCCACTTCAGCTTACTAATCCGTTGGGCTATGTCGGTTACTCTGGTTCTACTGCGGATATACTCATTTCTAAGTTTATCACGCAGAGAAACCCCGAGCATAGCCCTCTCAATAGCTCGCTGAGCGACCTTGAGCTTCCTCATAAGGCCAGCAGTGAAGGACCACGTCTCAGATCCGTTAGTCACTGGCAACACGCACTGGTTGTACAATTTCGTTTAAAGGTTTTGAGGTATGTCTGACGAGAAGATATGTCGTAGTTTCCCGAACGCCCTTCACCCTTATTCTATAAAAAATAACTAAAAAATATATGAAATGCCTCGTGTCCAGTAAAAAGGGTCTCCGGTTCTGTATACTCACTATACGAAACACAGCAGCATTGAGTTCTATTTTACGCTGGTATTCTGTGGGAGCGTGGTCCTCCCCAATCTTGCTACAACCATAATATAGATGAAAAATGGCTTTACCACGTAAGAAAACTAGTACGGCAGAGACTATAGACTATCATTTGACGCAATACTGTCACACTTTCCACTTCATCCATATATGCTCGTCGTTTAAGAATACTCTGAATTCTGACCTTCTTCAATGTATTTTTGTTACGTGGTAGAGCCATGCTGCAGCTATATTAGTAGTAGTATAATTGTAGCACGAATGGGTCGGCTCGACCGGGGACAGACAACGCTCTCACAGAATACCAGTGTAAAATAGCAGCTTAACACTGCTGTGTTTCGTATAGTTTAGAGAACTGGGGACCTATTTTATTGGTAAGAGGCATTCCATTTTAGTCCTCACGGGTGACAACGCATCTGCATTTAGATAGTTTATTGGGGATAGATAAAGATGTCTATGGGTCACGGCAACCACTTACCATCAGGTGGACTGTCTGCTCGATTGTCACACTATCCTATAAAAAAATAGAGAGTGCATCTGTGTATGCGCACACATTAGTGCACTATAATCCTGTTCAGTGCAGATGGCTGGTCTCTGTTGAGAATAGACGCCGTTACTGATATTAGGTCTGGATTACATTATTATTACTTCGATCGTCAAACCGCACGCCAGCCGTGACAATTGAGGTATATTCTTCATCCTCCTACAACAGCAAAGTCCCATGTCTAACGGTAGACATTTTAAGGGTTTTATAAAAGGAGAAGACAGCCCCCAAATAAATTGCCTTCAATTAAATTAACAATGTCAGATTTTTGTAGAAGTCTAATTTAAAAAAATATTTTATATCTTTTACCATCAACACATAGACATAGATGAGAACATATGCATTCCACAAAACCCAGTCCGGAGCATACTTTACCAGAGCATTCTCTACCAGGTCGACTCTTCATCTAGTTGGGGTTGGGGACCGCCCTAAACTTCGCTTACCGGTACGAGGCTGCCACTCGAGAACATTTCTTTGTTGTCGGTTCTTCTAACTCTAGTTCTACTGCAGATATCTTCATAACGAAGTACTATTATCCATAGAAAGTCCATATCTTACTTAATAGCTCGCTGAGTGTCTTTAACACATTTTTCACATACGGGCAGCAGTAAAGAATCACGTCTCAGATACATATGTCATCACTGGCAACATAATGCATTTATTAAAGATGTTAAAAATTCACTTAGCGGTCAGCCACCGCAGAGTCTACTTCACCTGATGATGCTTCGTTTAGAGGCGAAACACGTGTCGCATTTTCAACGGTGGTGTGTCTGCCCAAGTCTGGTGGTGTTGGGATTAGTGGTAACGCGGATAGTTCACGCAATCGAGGGAGGGGGGAGGTGCTCTTCAAACTAGGTAAGACACATCATTTTATTTTGAAGCGGATTTTAACTAATTAGTTTTTACAATCTATAGATTTCCGCAGAGTAACGCCTGATTCTATTCTATTCTTTTCCATCCATCCATCCATAACATCCTATAAAAGTCCACTGCTGAACATAGGCCTCACCCATAGCTGCTTTATAGGGAGGATTTTGCCATAGTCGCCATGCTTGGCGGGCGGGTGGGCAACCACAGTTTTTATTGAGTCCATTAATTATTAATCTTATAAATATTAATTGTAAATTGTGTAACATGTATGATTTAGAGCTTTGTTTTTCAACAATAAGTCCCTCTGTGCTAGTTCTCACAGGTTTGAGGTTTTTTTCTGAACCATTGTTAATTTAAAAATAAGAGTAATTTTCAATTATTTATGTTCACGCCGTCCACAGATTTGAATTTTATAGATATAGATATTAACTAACTGTTTTCCGCGACTTTAATGGTATTGGATTTCATGGGTTTTAAATAATATTTTAGCGCGGAACCTTAATTCTTTTCCTAAAATAAAAGTAGTCTAAGTTACTCCTTATAACATCAACTATCTGCCAGTGAAAGTCCCATCTAAATTAGTTGACAGATTTTTGTATGATGCGTGTTCAGACAGAATACGTGTTAGGGTTTTATTATTGTATAGATATAAGTTTGGTTTGTTTTAATTTCATTTGCTTATGTTGTATTTTATGTAATATTATTTGCTAAGTTTTGTTTATATAATAATAATAATCTAAGTCTAACTTGTTAATTATACTTTCACCATATTAATATCATACAAAAATATCAATTTATATTGCATAAACATCTTTAACTATTCTACCAATAGCAATCCATTACGTTTTCATAATAATATGTCCTCATTGCAACAGCCAGCGGACATACAATTTGTACCTTTACATTTCGACCCTCAAACTGTTAGCACCTCCTCAAAAATATATAATTAACTAATGTAGGTGAGGGTAATATGGTCACCGCTTTACCGCCCTATGAAACCAAAACTAGAAGGAGGACAAAGACAAAAGCACAAAGTCGTATACTATAACTACTAAATTAAAAACCAAATAGCAAATAAGATTTGGCAATAATTAGGAACACTAACTACACTACACAATACTAAACTGGACTAAAAAATTTACTTTAATGTCACCTGTCAAATTGTGTCAAATGGCGTCGATAAAACAGCGCCCTTTTGACCCTTTATTATTTGATTGACTGATGAAGAGCTATCGTATCACAGAGCCTTCTATGCAAACAAGGCTGTAGTTTCTGAATTATAAGAAAATGACCATATTAACCGGATGACCATATTATCCTCACGTACTACATTGGAAATTGTGACTAGTTTAACACAGTTTCACAAAGACTTATTAAACCAAGTTTTTGTGATATTTCTTTGTACAATATCGTACATTATGCAATCTACAAGTATATTGAATAAAAAAGTTTCTGTTACGTTGCATTTAATCATTAATTATTTTAATCCGCCAAAACTGTATCGAATCTATGAACTGAAACATTTATCACAGAGACCGCAAACATTTTTATAGGTTATTTTATTACGTATTTTTACAATCCTTAAATCACCGATACAGAAATATATAAACGTTGGTCAATTTTATTGCGTTCGGATACTGGTCAGTAAATAAATTGGGCCGCAATACTATATGTTGAATTGTATATTATTTCCTTGGCTTTGTATCTGTTTGTAGTGGATGTTCTCGTTTATTTAACACTAGCAACTCGCCCCTGCTTTGCTTTGTTTTATACATCGGAATCTTGTGTTCTTCTTGAACAAAAGACGTCAAAATTTCACTACTATCCTTAAATCTATACATCTATACAAATAAATAAAATTGAAGTGTCTGTTTGTAATGTCAAAATTACAGCCTTTTACTAAATGCATATGAAAGTATATACGGTACTAATAACAAATATACAATTTTAAAAGTTTTTGTCTGTCTGTCTATCTGTTCGTCTGTCTGTCTGTTTGTTCCGGCTAATCTCCGAAACGCCTGGACCGATTTTGACGGGATTTTCACTGGCAGATAGCTGATGTCACAAGGAGTAACTTAGGCTACTTTTATTTTAGAAAAAGAATTAGGGTTCCGCGCAAAATATTAAAACCCCCAAATAACACGCGGGCGAAGTCGCGGGGAACAGCTAGTCTATACATATAATTAAATTAAAGTATCTGTAAGCAATATTATAACACCTGGATTATATTAAGCTCATGAAGATTTTTCACGCTATTAAGACATACATAAGCGTTATAAAAATGTTTGTCTGTCTATATGTATTGTCTTATTGTTAATGGCTACTGCAGTTCATAGTTACAGTAGTCAACATCAAACAAAAAAGTCTGTAATGGAATTCCGTACAGCCTGCATTTGTACTCTCGATAGCCTAGAATTTGATAGTAATTTAAATTTATTTAGGTCAAAGTCAAGTCAACCAATCTATAGTTGAGCAACTTTTCTATTCTTTTGGAGATGGAGGTAAGGACAAGATAGGCCTATAATTGCTCACATCCCCTCTGTCCCCACTCATGCACAGGGGTTACTATAGACCTCTTTAAGGCGCTGAGGAAAACACCAGTACCAAAGCAAAGGTTTGCGAGGTGACGTATGTACGGTACAACAAAGGCTCTAGCATGCTTGTGTGGTTAGAACAAGGTAAGTTTATAGAGCATCGGCGATCATGTAGGCGCGCGCACGATCATGCTCGAACTTCCTTTGATGATTGTCCGAAAAACCGACACAGCGGTCATTACGCTCGATCATCACCGATCATGGGCAACTATAGGCGATTATGCCCTCTACACAATCGTGATCACATTTGAATAAAAAATCTAAGTTTTTTGAATAAAATACTAGATAGAAGAAGCTAACTTAGGAGTTAGCTTCTCCTATCTAGTATTTTATTCTAAAGACTTAGATTTTTAGAGAATACTTCCAGGAGTTATCTAGCTAGGGCTAGATAACTCCTGGCAGTATTCTCTATCTTTTGTCAAGTTTCATTACGATCGGGTTTAGCTATTCCTTTGATTATGCGTTTGATTAGCCCTTACAGACAGATAGATAAACATTTAAAAAAATATTTATTCATGTCTTAATGGCATGCAAATAAGAGGGCTTATCAGCTCAATAAAACACAGTCATATATTACAGACAGACATTTCAATTGTATACAATTAACAAATATTTTGGAATTGTAACAAACACCTGTTTAACGTCTGATACGAAAATATAAAGAAAAATTAGAGCAGAGAAAATTGTGAGACAAAACAAACGTGATTTAATTTGAATTCACTTGGGTCGTTTCTTTTATCGTAGGCGCAATTCGTCACGCGAATTTTTCGTTCCTTGAAACACTTTCATCTGAGACATCATAATTAGAGTGACATTTCACAATATTGAGACGACTTTGTTAAAGCATGAGATTATACTACTTTTGTACGAATTTTTAGCCGACTAGAAAAAGGAAAAGGTCGTCAATTTCTACTAAATGTTTTTGTATTTACTTGTATTACACGAATTACCGTCCCATAGGACTATTTCTACTTTGTATGTGAGTGAGGGAATAGAGAGTGCACCTGTACATGCAGTATGCACACACGGCATAATAATCCTGTCTAGCGCAGATGGCTGATCTCCGCTGAAGACTGGCCGCCGCGATCAAAATTCGGTTTTGAGCACATTATATTTACGAAACTTTAATATGTGTACACAAAAATAAAACAATATTATTAAAAATAGTGATGTACATTCTGTAAATACTGGAAACAAAGCTATGCAAGTTACTATAATAACAAAAAAAAACTTTTCTTTAAAGTAATAATTTTTATACCATTTTTACGTGATACAGCCACACTGCAGCTATATTATAGTTGTATGTTCGTTGTGTGTATGAAGTAGTATTTATTGGGTTGGCTCGGCTGGGGAAGGACCACGCTCTCTAATTTGTATATGAGTGTAGAAAACCGTAGACCCTTTTTAACTGGTAACAACGCATCTGAATTTTGATTCTTAGTCTAAGATAGATGTAGCTCTACGGACCACGATATTCACTTATCATCAGATGAATTGTTTGCTCGTTTGTCACCCTTATTCTGTAAAAAAAAACCTTCCCTTTAATGTACTCTTACAGCATCGGTCCGTTAACAATTTATCTTACCTCGAACATTTAAACGCTCGTACTGTTTTATAGAACGCTTTCTAAGTGCATTGTGATCCACGGGGTAGCTAATGGCGACAGCTGAGTGGTTTCGCATGTAGCCCACCTTAGCCCGAGCGGGGGGCCCGTTAATACTTGGCTACTTTTAGTTTTTTACGTTAACATCTGAGTTAGAGTACACAGTATTGCTTTCGGATTGCCGAGTGAGATTTTGAGGTTACCCACTTTTTAAGTCGAACGTTTTGTAGCTTCATTTCGTATGTATAATATAGTGGTACAACTCGATACAAAAGAGTAAATAATTCCTTCATGGGTAAGTATATACGCTTTTACAACAAAGTCCCAGAAAACGTGCAGGACTTATATATCAAAATGTTTAAAATTTTTATTAAGCCAAAATTGTTAAATAAGGGTTATTATACTACTAAAGGGTACATGATTTAATGGTCCCCTGGGAAAGAGGTGATCGCTATTATGCTGTTTCTAAATGTTTTCATATCTAATTGTATAAAATATTATATTATAAATTAATGTTTAAAAAAAGTCCCAGTGGGATTCTTGTTTTTTTCTTTATAGGATGGGGTGACAAACGAGCACACAGTCCACCTGATGGTAAGTGGTTACTGTGACCCATAGACATCTACATCAATCCTCAATAAAGACTCAAAATGCAGATGCGTTGTCACCCGTGAGGACTAAGATGGAATGCCTCTTTTCCAGTAAAAAGTGTCTCCAATTCTCTGCACTTACCATACGAAACACAGCAGTGTTAAGCTGCTGTTTTACGCTGGCATTCTGTGAGAGCGTGGTCCTTCCCCGGTCGAGCCGACCCATTCGTACTACAACTATACTTTTTTTATAGAATAAGGGTGACAAACGAGCACACAGTTCACCTGATGGTAAGTGGTTGCTGTGGCCCATAGACATCTACTTCTATCTTCGTTTGCGAATTAAAATGCAGATGCGTTGTCATCCGTGAGGACTATGATAGAATGCCTCTTTTCCAGTAAAAAGGGTCGCCAGTTCTCTACACTCACCATACGAAACACAGCAGCATTAAGCTGCTATTTCACGCTGGTATCCTGTGAGAGCGTGGTCCTTCCCCGGTCGAGCCGACCCATTCGTGCTACAACTATACTACATAGCTGCAGCATGGCTCTACCACGTATAAAATTGTTGGTTCTTCTCAGGACAGAGGTTCTTTCAAACCAGTGGTAAAGCTTAAATGATCTTGAATAAGTGTTCTTGTAAACTATATTGAAAAAAAAGTTGTTCTGTTCTATGCTATTATGAACAGAGGCAGATTAAATATCGACATCGCCCTAGGATAGGCACGAGCCTTGTTTGCGTTAAGGATAATCCGCCACTGATTATGGATGTAGTAGTCGTGATAGTGCAGAGAGTGTGAGTACCTCAGAGTGCTCGTAAATTTCAAAGTTCGATCCCCTTTGATGCGAATGAAATTAACGACTCTGTGGAGCAGTAGCCTAGCAATGTTGCAGCGCTAAGGCATATGAGTAAAGAAACCGTACCGTACAGACGCAAAGTTTCATACAATCGCGCTGTGATAGGTACACTACTACAAGCTTGAGGCGCGTGTGTGCGTGAGCACTGCCGGCTCATCACGTACTGAGTGAAACTGCTTTAAACCGGTTCGGCCAGTGCTCAAACTCAGGGCCGAGTAAAAAAGTATCAAATTACGTTTTTAAAGATTAATTCGTATCAAATGAAATATAAAAAAGTGTAAATATGGTCTATTAATACCTACTTAGATTTAAATCTTATCGAGAATGCCGCAAGAGATACCGCTGATGTTGTAAATAAAATCAATAATTTGTTTGATTTCTTACACTCAAGTACACTGCGATCTAAAATAATTGTTCCGGGTCTGGATGTTTGTCCTAGTGAAATTTATGTACGTAAACGATACAGAAAGATACAAAAAAATCAAAATCAAAAATGTGCTCATGAAAAATAGACGCTAGCATTAAAAGGGTATAAGAATACTGCTTTTTAGACTATGTTTTGTTCCATAAATTTTGGTAGTAAACGACTGATTTACTTGCCACATGCTCGACGGTGCAGCGTGAGGAAATCTGCACAAAAAAATCAAAATCAAAAATGTGCTCATGAAAAATAGACGCTAGCATTAAAAGGGTATAAGAATACTGCTTTTTAGACTATTTTTGTTCCATAAATTAAAGTAGTAAACGACTGATTTACTTGCCACATGCTCGACGGTGCAGCGTGAGGAAATCTGCATGTCTGAGGAATAAAATATGTCCGAGATATGTGAAATCTAATAACGAGCACTGGTGCTGTCCGATTAATTGATTAATAATTTTCTTTTTTTTCTTTTTTTTACAGGATAGCGTGACAAACGAGTACACAGTCCACCTGAGGTAAGTGGTTGCTATGACCCATAGACATCCACATTTATCCTCAATAAATAATCAAAATACAGATGCATTGTCAGCCGTGAGGACTAAGATGGAATGCCTCTTTTCCAGTAAAAAGGGTCTCCGGTTCTCTACACTCACTATACGAAACACAGTAGTGTTAAGCTGGTATTTTACGCTGGTATTCTGTGAGAGCGTGGTCCTTCCCCGGTCGAGCCGACCCATTCGTGCTACAACTATACTACTAATATAGCTGCAGCATGACTCTACCACGTAAGATTCTTAACAATTAAAGAAGGTCTTCGCCCAGCAGTGGGACATATATTTAAGCTTCAACTATACTTTTACTTTAAATGGGGATGTAGTTGTGACATGGATGTTTTATCACTGAAAGCTATATTTTTTTTAAATTGCAGATGCTAATGTATTCTTGTGAGCCAGTGTGAGGAAATTCATTAACAAATTTAGTGCCACTAGATTCGGTTAACTGTGACAACAACAATTTTGCTTGTATATGCACTAATTTAGCTGAAATAATCGCTACAAATTCAGGTACTAGAATTCGTATGCTAGTAGCCCCTACCTTTAAGTATACACAGACCTCTGCTATACAAAAACTGTCCTGCTAAACACTGACGACAAAGAAGTTGAGAGCATCTTGATGAGTCTGGACTCAGGGAGCTCACCTGGATGGGATGGTATCAGCACTTGGTAGTGCTCTGGGTTGCATTATCTTAAGGTGTACATTTAAATAATGGTTATATTTAAATGTACATCTTAATATTATGCAACTGCTTCAACGTCCATCTTGGACAGATGACGATATAAATATTTAGGATGCACGATGTGGGCAGCCGCGCAATGATTGTGACAATCATGGCCCATTCTGTGGTTATCAATCATGGCCGATGATGTGTGGGGTAAGACTTTTCGTCAGGACCCTTTCTGACGTAGTGTAGACGGCCTTGTGGGCTATAAGGAAGCGAGATGGAATAATATCCATCTCCCTCGCACTTTTTCTTATGTAAGTAACCTGCGGGTAATAAGGCCTAGCTAAGGGAAATCGAAAATAAAATCAGAAATATCTGACTTGGTTTACAGATTTTAATAAAAATTATTAGTTTAATACAGTTTCTATAAATTATGAACGAATAATTGTAACATTTTCCATAAAGAATAACGAAATCAAACACTTCGTAAAATCTTGCTAATAGGCCTTATTTTACTATGGGTATAAGACCTATTGATTTAACGAACTCAAATAATCAATTTATACGTAATATATTTAATATTTGTTATCAATAATTACATGAATGCAGCAATTAAGACTTAAAATTCTAAAATAATTTATAAATTGCCCGTATAACATTACTTATAGTAATTAGTATAATTATGAACAAACCGACGAACAAACTCACTCCTCGTGATTATCATCAGTGCCTCAGTTGTGTCTCGAGTTGAGTTGAGAATTGAGTTTATTGTTGGGTTGAGTGTCCTCCCACCTAAATTTCTGTCACAGCGGCCAGTCTCAACGAAGACTAGCCCATCATCACAGTACAGTATTATAGTATCTGAAGGCACAGGACCAATAATTTACACATAATTTAATAGCTTCTAATGTCAAAGCCTGAATTCTTCGACAAACTTTGTCTTTGCACTGTTTGAACAGCTGCAACCAAGCCTTTTTCTGACTACGTTATTAGTTTAATAATAAAAGCGTACGATTTATAAAATTTTAAAAGTGATATAAAATTCATTATAAAACAAAAAAACTACACTAGACTACAATCAAAAAGGAGTATAATAAGGCCTATGGTGAAATTTAGTAGGCGTTAATAACAGCTGACCAAGTATTTAAGAAAAACCGAATTTAAAAAAAATTTACCACGATACGTTACTCAAATCTTCAAGATCAATAAAGCATCTATTCATAAAGATAAAGATTACGATTTTAGGTAGCTAAGTGTGATATTACAAAACACACCTTCGTCTCCTTAAGCGAGAACGGTTGTTATAAATACGATTTTTGTTAATTAGGTCTTATTAGCCGACAGGCCTTATTACCCGTAGCCACCTTATGTTATAGAAATGTTATTTTATTTTAAATGACGCTTCATTTTAATAGGAGCTAGTAACTTATTTATTTATATTTATTAATCAATAATATAATACGTTTATCAATAATAATATATTACGTAAGGAACTTCGTACGAAGCGAGTGTTATACGACACTCACGCATGTTTTAGCATAAGGGTAGGGTGTAGTAGCATAGGGGAGTGGGGTGTCATAGAATGTTGGGTGAAAAATGTACTCACAGTCCCATAGACTTAAACATCTTCCCTCGATTAATCAGATGCGTGGTCACCCCTGAGGACTAAGATGGAATGCCTTGTTTACAGTAAAAACGGTCTCCGGTTCTCTACACTCAACATACCATATACAACATCATTAGACTGCGATTTTACGCTGGTATTCTGTGAGAGCGTGGTCCTTCCCCGGTCAAGCCGATCCATTTATGCTGCAACCATAAAGTGGTTTAGCCAAGTTAACGCTGCAGCTGTAACGTGGCTGTATTTTATACGCTGTTTTGAAACCCATTGTGTTGAAGAAAGTACAAAATGTGCGATTAAGATTTGCCGAAGTAATTTAGCAGTAACTGGCTGTCACTGGTCGACACAAGTTGACAATCTACACAAATGTCAGCGGTCAGTGGTGTATTTTTATAATAAAAAAATCTACGAGTACACAATAAAGTAAATCTCTCTAACTATGACATTCGCCAATTATTTAGGGAACAATCCATTTCCACGTCCTCACAGTACTAAGTGAAAGCCATAATATTGTAAAGGTGTGATTAATTTTTTTAAATATTTATACAGCTTACATAAAATTTTAAATGAAGCTGGTGGTGAAAAGAATATACACAGCGATTACCAAGTATCATCCCTTAAGTGTAGCCAGAGGCGACAGAAAGAAAAATTAGGAGATGGTCAGCAGAATCTTCCCGATAAACAAGGGAAAATAATAGGTCTTTACCTATGAAATTGCCATTCTGCAGTACTAGGCATTTCAAATCAATATAATTTTTGTTTGGCTAAGAATTCTAATTACAAAAATAATTTTATTGACGTGACAACGTCTTATAAATCGATGAAGCTGGCGGCACGCACGAAAAAACATGACTCATGCGGCGTTACCTAGGCGTTCCATTTAAAGTGCAAGCGAGAGCGCGGAACGAGCGACAAAGAAGATAATGATTCTTTCGATATTAAATATTTCATATGACGTTGTCACGTTCAACTATCGTCAGTAAACCGACTTTACAGACAACCGATTCCTTTTTTAAAAACATGGAATTCTTTTTTCAAAATTTGTAATTGGTTTCTTGATTAGCGTTAAGTTTTCATCGCATTTGAATCTTTTTCGTCATCATGGATACGTTAAAAATTGGAATAAATATGAAATATGAGTACCGTCGTGGCAGCAACGTAGCACAAGCGGCAAGTAACATCAACGACTTTTACGGAGCGAATACTACAAACGAACGCACCACCTGTTATTGGTTTGTCCGCCTCCATTTTTGAAATTTCGACCAGATATATAAACCCCGTGGCCGTTCGAAAACTTTGGTCGACAATGACAAACTAAAGGCGAGTATGGGAGTGATGATATTAAAAAAGCTTGAAAAATGGATGCCACACGAACTCAATGATCAACAATGCGAAGTATGCGCCGAGACGTGCCTTGAGGAAACAGGCACACAGACACACGAAGAAATGTTGAACCACCTTCTTACTATATATAATTAATATTATAGATATAATGGATTCTGTTTGACAATCGCAAGCACTCAGCAAGTTGGTTGGGTCCTGGTTTAGCACCTAAGCAATGTCCTAAATGTAAACTTACCCGTAGAAAAGTGATGGTCACTGTTTGGAGGTCTAGTGCTGGTGAGATTCACCACAACTTCTTACCAAACGGGATGAAAATTACTGCAGATGTTTACTGTGAAGAACTGAATACAATGATAAAGAAGCACGCACGTCTCCAACCAGCTTTGGTCAATCGCGTGACCTCAAACTGCACAACAGACGTTCTTCAAGTTACAAGAGCTGGGGTGGAAGCTGCCAGACCTTGCGCATACAAACTTCTACTTTCTCCATAGTTTGGATAACTTTGTTTTTAGGTAAATTTGTTGCCTCCCGTCCAGCTGATTTCTTCAAGAAGGTCATCAATAAACTGCCACTGCGTTGGCAAAGGTGTGTCGATTACTTTGATTAATTATAATTTGATTAATAGAAATAAAAAATATTGAAAAAACATTCGCTAAGTTAATTCATAAAAAAATATACATGGTAGAGCCATGCTGCAGCTATAGTAGTTTTTACTATAGTTGTTGCAGGAATTGGTCGGCTCGACCGAGGAAGGTTTACACTCTCACAGAATACCAGCGTAAAATAGTCGTTTAACGCTGTTGTGTTTCGTATGGTGAGCGTAGAGAATCGGAGACCCTTTTTACTGGAAACGAGGCATTTCATCTTAGTTCTCACGAATGACAACGCATCTGCTTTTTGATTCGTAATCGGGGATAGAATAGAATAGAAAAGAATAGAATAATTTTTATTCAATATAGATCACATGTGTAATTCTTATTGAAAGTAATTTTTTACTTTACTACTGGTTCGAAAAAAAACCTCCGTCCTGGGAAGAACCAGCAAGAAACCCAGCGGGATTTTTTTTAAAGCAAATTTTACATTAATGTTTATACAAACTATATAAGTACAAAATTTATTTTAGAAACAGCTTGGAAGCGATCGCCTCATTACCAGGGGTTATTATCAACCATGCATTCATTTATACTATAATAACCCTTTTTATACAGTTTCAACTTAACAAAATACTTAAACTTGCTAATGGAGAGAGCCTGTACACTTGGACCTTCTTGTAATAGCGTATACATTGCCCCAAGAATGAATTACTGACTCTGTGGAGTCGAGAAACTGGTATCACTAGCTTGTGTTTGTTCCTAGTTTTTACAGAATGCACATCACTTTTTTTACTAAAACTAACTTTGTATTTGTGAACATACATTAAATTTTCGTAAATATACTGAGAGGCCAAAGTTAATATATTTATTTCTTTAAATTTATCTCTAAGAGACTCTCTCGGTTTTAGGTTGTAAATAGCTCTAATAGCCCTCTTCTGTAAAACAAAAATAGTTTCTGAATTAGCCGCATTTCCCCATAGCAAAATCCCATAAGACATTATGCTATGGAAATAACTGAAATAAACTAATCTAGCTGTCTTGACACTAGTGAGACCTCTAATCTTTTTTACAGCATAGGCTGCAGAACTTAGTCTGCTTGCTAATTTGGATATATGGGGGCCCCACTGAAGCTTTGCGTCGAGAGTGATGCCAAGAAAAGCAGTGGATTCAACAGGGCTCAGTTCTTCCCCATTTAAAAACACATTGGTACTCAGATTTTTAGCATTCATTGTTGTAAATTTAATACGTTTAGTTTTATTTCCGTTTAAATGTAGATTATTCACGTTAAACCAATGCACCAACCTTGATATAGCATTATTCACTTCGTCACATTTAAATGATTGACGTTTAAGTTTAAAAATCAAGGAAGTATCATCAGCAAATAATACTATATCATTATTATCCTCTACAAGAGAAGATAAGTCATTTATATACACTAGAAATAGGAATGGGCCGAGAATCGAGCCCTGAGGGACACCCATTAGTACAGTGAGCCGGAAGAACTTTTACCATTGATAATAACTTTTTGCATTCTATTACTTAAATATGATAGATGTAGATATCTATGGGTACAGCAACCACTTACCATCAGGTCGATTGTTTGGCACCCTTGTCCTATAAAAGAAAAAAAAAAACAAATCTGTCTATGGTTTACTAATATGCGTCTTCACTGAGTAAACATTGAGACTGGACTTGCGCTTTATAATATATCAATAAGCAGCTGTACCGAAGTGAATAATTGCCGCAGTTTTATGAGGACACCTAACCTGTCTGCTTTGATCTACTGAACTTTGGATGTTTGGTGGGGACATTGTGTTCACAATGGACCACCCAATGTTCAGTTTCAAAGAAACCTCACAGCAACAGTCTGGACTTGTTCACATCAGATGAATTCTGTGCTATATATCACCTTTACTTGTAATTGTACAAAAAAACTTTTAATAAACATCATAATTCGGCTTCTAGCAAATAAAAAAATAAAAAATAATTTACATCTATCTTCGATTACGAATCAAAATGCAGATGCGTTGTCACCCGTGAAGACTAAGATTGAATGCTTTGTTTTCAGTATTAAGGGTCTCCGGTTTTCTACACTCACCATACGAAACACAGCAGCGTTACGCTGTTATTTATGCTGGTATTCTGTGAGTGCGTGGTCTTTCTCATTATCAAGGATAACTCCAAAACTACTGATCATATCTCGATCAATTTTATATAGGATCACATGAGAAGCACCAGCTTTCAAATAAAAAATCATAATCGGTTCTTTGGAAAAAAGTTATGAGGTAACACACAAAAAAGTACAGTCGAATTGAGAACCTCCTTCTTCTTTTGAAATTGGTTGACAAAAGAAATTTACTAAGCCCTCTTTTCGCAAAAGAGAATCGCTTCCGATTCCGCAGAAAGGTCTAATAAGCCAACGCCAGATCCGAGAGTGAAGTTTAGTGGGTACACTTAGGGTTTAGGTGGTGTAGTCACAGTGAGTCCCACATAACCACGACAGCGGGCTGTCGTGGTATGCATAAAGCATTCTCCACCTCCTCGCGTAATGGGGTAGCCCTTTTCAATTGCTTCTGGGCGCAAAAAAATAAACAAAATCTATTGAACGAAAGAAAAAATGGTGCTTACGGAAAAAAGAGGCTAACTTTAAAAGGGTATAAGAATACTATTTCTTAGACTATATTTTGTTCCATAAATTAAGGTGGTAAACGAGCGCGGTTCAAACCGTGTCTATACATCAACGTTAGGGTTGCAGTGTATTTTATACGCAGTTTGATAATTTATATGCATATTTTATGGCGCCCCACGATTTACTGCCGCTGCTCGAGATTGTTTATGTTAGCTCATTCTAACTAGAACCTAAATTATTGGAGAACATCAGGCTTTAATATTTTTAAACTACATCATAAGAGAAAAAAATTAATTTATTGAATAAAACTTTTTACGAAATTATTTTTATAGGACAAGGGTGACAAGCCAGCACACAGTCCACCTGATGGTAAGTCGTTGCTGTGACCCATAGACATCTACATCTAACCTCGCTGACGAATCAAAATGCAGATGCGTTGTCAGCCGTGAAGACTGAGATGGAATGCCTCTTTTCCAGCAAAAAAGGGTCTTTGGTTCTCTACACTCACCATACGAAACACAGCAGCATTAAGCAGCTATTTTACGATGGTATTCTGTGAAAGCATGGTACTTCCCCGGTCGAGCCAACCCATTCGTGCTCCAACTATACTATAACTATAATAAAATAGCTGGAACGTGGCTCTACCACGTTAAAAATATAATTTACTTATTTTTAATTCTCGACATTTCGGGTGCTTTACAGCACCCATGGCCACGGGGGAGTAAGGTGATTGCCGTCCCGATGTCAAAGTTAACCTGGAGTAGGTACCTTCTGCTTTTTAATTCCTACTTTTGGTGCAATCTAACCAGAATAAGCTTACTGTGTCTTGAAGTCTTGCAGTGGTATTCTTGGGTTTAGCTTAATTTTATTAATTACAGGATCCCCAGATCCCTCTATTGGAATTAGGATGTTTTTTTAATTCTAATCGCCTAACGTATCATCCTTGGTAGGAATCAATATTCTTTCGTGATTATTTGCAGTCTATCATATCTGATGTAACGGCGAGGGCCGTCTAGGATATGATCATAAACTACAGACTTCTCGGAGCGTTGGTGTTTCAATTTTATTCTAAAATATTATACAATAATCAGCCTCTTCTTAATTGATTCTCAATCTTAACAGTGGTAGAGCCCGGCGGCAGATTTTGCTGTCGCACGGATGGGCCGGCTCGAACCGGGGTGGTACCACGACCTCACAGAATACCAGCGTGAAGTAGAGGTTTACCTCTGCGTTTTGCTTGGTGAGTGCAGGTGGCCGGAGGGCATTTTTACTGGAAATGAGGCATTCCATCCTAGTCCTCACGGGTGAAAACGCATCTGCATTTTGATCTGTAACAGAGGATAGATGTAGATAGTCTATGGGCCGCAACAACCACTTACCATCAGGTGGACTGTGTGCTTGTTTTTCACCCTTATCCTATAAAAAAAGCCTGTGGCAGACCACTGCTTGAAATAGACCTCTCCCAAAGCGATTTAGCTCAATTTTTGATTTCACTCATCCAATTTCCGTTAGCTACCTTGTGTCGCTCTATCGAACTAATAGGAGTCTTTTATTGCGTTTACAGTACATTCTCGTACCTGTAGACGAAGTGTAGGGTGTCCGTCCCCACAATAGATGGACTGACGACTTGGTAAGATATGCAGGTGATTGATAGAGGACTTACGACCGTCCTCTGTGGCATTCCTTAAGGGAGGTCCATCTATAGCAGTGGACTTGTGAAGGGCTGTTATGTTGATGATGAAGCGCATTCTTGACTTTATGACACGGTTACTCCAACGGTTGTCTCTTTGCGATAGAGGAAACCAGTCTCTTGTTACTTCAGTTTGCAAACATAGTTTGTAAATGTTATGACAGTGAGATCGGTTCTCCAGCGTATTACTACTTACGAACCTTATTCACCAGGAAAATTCAAAGTATACCTCTTTTTGTGGCTCCGATCTTTTTATGGCTCAGCAACTTTGAAGTGATGGTATTAATTCCACATTCCATTCATGTCCTCATTTCGGCCCCATATGTGTAAAGAAAGAATGCACTGTTTGAAATATTTCGAATTAAGGCTTTGCGTAAGATTTCCGAATGCTGCCTAGCCCAAAGAAAGTTTTATATAATAATAAAAGATTTAATCACCTAAATTATATACAATAATTGGATACAAGTCCCTAGTTACTAGTCAAGAGAAGGATGAGGGCATCAGTATAGTCTAACTCCGTTGCCTGCAGTAGCAACTTACCATAAGGTAAGTGTTGAAACGAAAATCTTATTACAGTCTAAATTCTGTATTACTAATACTTCAGATAGGGTAAAGAATATACGCTACAGTTTTGAAAAGGGATTCTCGTCTGGACATGTCTGTTACTATCGATTGATTGAATACAAAAATATTTATTTTACTTGAAATTGGAAGCTAGGACCTTCAACCTAATTGGTTACTTTGTCTCTTAGTGTCTAAATTTAGTTAGTACGGGTTGTACTGTTAATACTTAAATTGATAAACAGATACAGACTTTTCAATCCTGAGATAAAATTTATTCATTGTATAAAATATAAACATGAATTAAAAAAATAGTTGTATTGATAAAATGCTTCAAATGCTTAATTTTCAAATTCAGTCAGGTTATAATTCGTCTATTTACTTTTATTTGACAATTGAAAAATCAACTCTTTCATTGTTCTAACGGAAAATTGCGATGAGACACCACGCTATGGGGTCACTAATTATATTGACATGAACTATTCAACACAACAGCGCAATACTTAATTTATACGTGATAAAGTCTCGCTGCAGCTATATTATGTGTTTCCCGAGAAATTGTGCAATTGGATCACCAGTTACCTAAACGTAGTAGACGGTGCATGCTCAGATTACAAGGCTATCGATGCTGGTGTTCAATAAGGATGTCTGCTATTTAGGTGCTTTTCCTTCTGTTCTTGTCCTTGTATGTTGCAAACCAGTGTGACGGTGCTATCGTTGCGTCACAAGCGAAACACATTTATTGCACAGATAATGTTTTATATGCCGGCCGTGCCAATATTTATCGGGATCACGTCATCGAGTACCGGAATAACAAAAAAATAATAACAAACTTGTGTCTGAAGACAAGTCGATGTTAAACAAATTCTCGGATTGGGGTCGACAAAATCTAGTCCCGTTTAACCCTCAGAAGACACAGGTTTGCGCGTTTACTGCTAAAAAGAACCGCTTTGTCGTTTCTCTTCAATTTCAGGGCACACTTGCTGCCTAAGCTAGCATCGGAATCCTAAGCGCTGACATATCGAATGATGTGCAGTTTCGTGGCTACTTGGAAAGGAATGCTAAATTGGCCTCTAAAAAGCTTGGCGTGCTCAGCAGAGTGGGACAGTATTTCATGCTAGCACACTGCCTGCAACTTTACAAGGCGCAGGTTCATTCTCACATGGAATACTGTTCTCATCTCTGCGGTGGAGCACCACAGTGGCAGCTCCTTAAACTTAACGTATGCAGCGCAGAGTGGATCGAATCGTCGACCACTAAGTTCTTTCTGATCGACTTGATTCACTTGCGCTACGAAGGAATGTTGCATCCCTATAAATTTTCGATCGCACCACGAGGAGTACTCTGAGGAATTGTTCGGATTAATTCTAATCGCTAAATTTCGATAAATGCACATCGCGCCAAAACTCACGATACCATCTACATTATCTGCATGCTTGGTGGTCCATCACTGTGCCCTTTACTAGGAGTTTTCTTCCTCGTACAACCTCCTTATGGAATCATTTACAACCGTTGATTTTTCCGAACCGGTACATCTTAGGGACCTTCTAGAAAAGAGCTTACTCCTTTCTAAAAGGCCGGCAATGCATCTGCAATTCCCCTGGTGTTGCAGTTGTTCATAGGCGACGGTATTCACTTACCTAGCCGCATGTTCGTTTGTTATAAAAAAAAACGACGAATAGGTCAGCTCGACTGGGATAAAACCATGCTTTCACAGAATACCAGCGTAAAATAGCAGCATTTTGTATGGTGAGTGTAGAGAACCAGAGATTATTTTAACTTGATACAAGGCATTCATCTTATTCATCAGGATTGCAACGCATCTGCATTTTAATTCTTAACCGAGGATAGATGAAGATGTCTTTGGGCTACAGCATCCATTTAAGAAAAACAACAACAACAACGTGGTGGAAACATTACACTTAATTGATATTCCACACTCTGTCGCTTCGCATCGGGACGTTTTGTCGTTTTTATTACTCACCTAAGACAACACCTTGGCAAGCCAACGTATCTGCTACGGATACATAACATTCTCACTTTATTGCCCATAACCATAATACCGTGAACACACGGGCGTGGAGTCACAAATCGCAACAAATTCGCGTTGTAACTGCTCAATTAAAGCCGGTGCACATTAGCAAAATACTCCCTTAATGAACTTCCTAGGTGCAAACGCTAAATATAATATGCCGCGGGCGTGTGTCTTTCTCGTAGCGTAGATATTATGGAGACCGCTTTTTAATTCTCTGTTTATAAAGTAAAACTTATGTAGATGCAACTTGAGGGTAGCTCAGATTTTATTCGGAAGGAAGTAACGTACTGTAAATTATATGGTCCGTTTACGCAGTTTTCGCATGTATAAAGGCAGCGGCTGACTATAGAATTTCGTGAGTATGTACATACTTAAAATTTATATTCTATTGCTTAAAGATCTCTGCTAGTAATAATGAAAATTTCATTCACCGAGTTTTAATAATTAACCCCCGACGCAAAAAGAGGGGTGTTATAAATTTGACCGCTATGTGTGTCTGCCTGTCTGTCTGTGTGTCTATCTGTAGCACCGTAGCTCTTAAACGGGTGAACCAATATGAATGTGGTTTCTTTTATTTAAAAGCGGGTTTTCTAGCGGTGGTTACTAGATATGTTGTGTGAAAATCGGTTCAGCCGTTTCAAGGTCATCAGCTGTTTTAAGTTAAAACTCTCCGTGCGAAAAAGATACACGCACTTATTTGTTTTTATTTTTAATGTCAGAATTAATTAAATATTTATTGACGCTTTCTAGGGATGTAAGTTAATGAAGTTTTTTAATTTTTTTAAACTCCCTTCTATAAGAAGCCCGGTATAATAATGATCTTTTTCTTCATCATCAGTGTGACGTTTTGCAGGTTGACGATCGCAGTACCAGATATTTCGCACATTTGTCGTTGCTTCTACTGGCGCAAACGAGGTGATATACCGTTATCTATCAAAAGTTATAAGTTTTTTCTAGCATTTTACATAGTCGCCTCTTCAGACACCTGTGTAACTAAATGGGAGATGGATTCTTTTTCAGCGCTATCACACGGCTAGTTCAAAAGTCTAGTCTAATCTTGCAAAGATCACACGATTGAGGCCTGTGTTTATGGACTTATAGACTTTAATTTTACTTTTTCAGTTTCTTTAAGCCGAGAAATAAATATTGTAGAATTTTCGTCCCCAAAATTCCAACACGGACGGAAGAAAATTATTAGATACATATAAAAAAGCTTAGCGAAAACAGTGGCTGGATTTACATAAATTATTGACTGATAACCACGATGTAAGACGCAACAGAGGCAAATTGAAACAGCCAATTATATATATATATATATATATACGTGTGTGTGTGTATGTATAAGGCCAAGTTATGTATAATGTGCAAAAGTATTATGAACGGTGAACTTCTATAGGTTGTAATGGATTGACTGATAAAAATAATATTTACTTATTATTACTTATTCAAAATCGCCACTGAATCTCGGCATATTTTATTTAGTGACAAGCAAGCACACAATTCATCTGATAGTAAGTGGTTTCTGTGGCACATAGACATCTACATCTATCCTCGTTTGCGAATTAAAATGCAGATTCGTTGTCATCCATGAGGACTAAGATGGAATGTCTCTTTTTCAGTAAAAAGGGTCTCTGGTTCAAACAAAGATGAAAAACAAAAAATTCAGACATAAAACCATAAAATTTACTACTCAATTTATGTATTAAATCAGTCTGTTAAAATACCTTTGGTAAAATACGTCGCTGAATTTCAGTATCAAAAAATGGTAACATTAGGCTTACTCAATCAAAGGTCTTTTAAATGTTATTTTTTGTTTTAACTTGAAAATCTGTTTCCAAACAAAAATATTTTTTATCTCTGGGTTTCAACACTTAAGCATTGAACTGCTATTTTGCGCTAGTATTCTGTGAGAGCGTGGTGCTTCTCCGGTCGAGCCGACCCATTAGTGCTACAACTATACTACTAATATAGCTGCAGCATTGCTCTACTATGTACAAAAAAAAATCTATTAATTTAAATTTATTTAGGTCTTTGAAATTCTTTCTTTTTTTCTTCTTGTTTTACTTCTGGTGTGCACTCTTTATTGATGCTTTTTAAGCATATCGATCGTACATTAATTTCCTTGTTAAATTATGCTCATCCCATTTTAACACTAGATATTAGTTTTAAAAGCCGCCTCCATACAACCATATCTTAATATTTAGTTATGCAAGTCCGGGAGTCGGGTTGCGAGTCGCAAGTATGCCAAGCACAACAAGGAAGCTGTATTGTGCGAGAGCTCCCGCCATCTGTCTGTCATGTGCTGCGGACCTGTCTAGGTGTACTGAAATGATATTATGTTTTGGGTTCATGTATCATACAAAGTTAGAGATTATAAGACTATTTTTGAACACGAGGATAATTTAATAAGTGTCGTTCTTTTGAATATTTTCGATAAGTGACAACATTTAACCGTCTAGTGGCGTTGTAAGAATATCCACAATCCCATAACATTCGTCCCGTGAGTGTCGTAAGAAATAAGCTGATACAGGAATTAGGCAGAAAAAACCTGCGTTGCCAATTCGCTTGCAAAACGTTTCAACTATCGCAAATATTCCCCCTATGAGGCAACCTGTGCGGGGGTCTATGTTCAGCAGTGGATTTTAATAGGCTGTAACGGTAAATTTTATATCACTATATCGGCGACAAAAAGCATTCATGAAGGTGCAAGGCGTCTGGTGCTGCGACTGGTAATCCGCCCGCCAAGCATCACGACAAGAGAGGCTACAACGAGAGGCCTATGTTTTAGCAGTGAAGATTAATATTACGATACATTGATATCATTCTTATAACGGGTCGATGATGAATTTTTTTAATATAATATGGGTGACAAACGAGCACACAACCCACCTGATGGTAAGTGGATAATGTGGCCCATAAACATATACATTTATATCCTATTAAGAATCAAAATGCAGATTCGTTGTCACTCCTGAAGACTGAGGACAGGAATGCCTCGTATCCAATAAAAAGGATCTCCGGCTCTTTACACTCACCATAAGAAACACAGCAGTAATAAGCTGCTATTTTACGCTGGTATTCTGTGAGAACGTGGTCCTTCCCCGGTCGAGCCGACCCATTCGTGCTACAACTATAATATAGCTGCAGCATGACTCTACCACCTATATAAAATAATCACAAATATCGTCAGTAACAATAACGTATAGAATAAGCGACAAAATCAACAAGAAAATTACTAGAACATTATTCCTTAAGAAGTTCTTTTAGAAAAAGGAATATAAGGCACATTAATGCCTCATTTCTCCCACCTTCGCACGCTGTGCAACCATTACTACATTATTAATAAACGAGTCTCACATAAAACGCAACCCGCGAGGGTTCCAACAAGGGCCATTGTTTCCCGGCGATTGTTCACTATTTTTAGGCATACTTCATAACATATTTCAGGCACTTCTTGGCTTCGCGGTATTTGATATTATATAACACATAATTAACAGAATCAGGCGTTACTGTGCGGAAATCCGTGTAATAAAATAAAATTATGTGCTTCACCTAATTTCAAGAGCACCTACCGCTCTCCCTCAATTAGACACTATTCTCAATACCAAGACGGTGCGGTGGTATGTCTTTCCTATTGCAGTAGTAGTGTATAGTGGTGACGGGGATAGTGCCCGTAATAATAAACATCTAAATCTATCTATAGAAAAAGAAAAATGATAAAAAGGATTACCAGTAAAAAGTATCTCTAGTTCTCTACACTCACTATCACTCACGAAACACAGTAGCATTGAGCTGCTTTTTCACCAAACGGAATACCGTGAGAGCGTGGTCCCACCTACATTCGTGCTACAACATAAAATATAGTAATAATATTATTTACATATATACACATAACCACGCCTCTTTCCCGTAGGGGTAGGCAGAGACCACTTCTTTCCACTTGCTACGATCCTTACATACTTGTTTCGCTTCGTCCACTTTCATTATTCTCTTCATACATGCTCTACGGTTTAGGGTACTCTTGACCTGGCCTTTTTTCAAGACGTCCCTGATTTGGTCTTGAAATGTCCGCCTAGGTCTAATATTATTTTAATATTTCTAAATGTTTTCATACTTAATTTTATAAAATATTATATTGCGAATTCATGTTTAAAAAGGGGCCTCTGGGTTTCATGCTGGTTCTTCCCAGGACAGAGGTTTTTTTTCCATCCAGTAGTAAAGCTTAAAGTAAGTAATCTTTTAATCTTTATTGAATAAAAATTATTTTATTATATTCTATTCTGGCAACTTTAAGCACCACATTATAATATTGTTCTTAGTTTTTTCTTTATAAGGCATTACACATACAATTTGATAAATACACTAAAACGAATTCAGCATATAGGCAAAGTAGAACAGTAACAATTATTGGCATCACAGTAGAATAACATGAAACGAAATTATCGATATCTAATGAAAACGTTAACCTGTTGCATTAATTGTCGATTAGTCTTCATTAAGCGAGCTTAAGCTGCCTTCGTAGTAATAGTTACTAATAGTGTTGTGACTGTACATCGACTACGGCTTAGCGCCTGTCAGACTGTACAAATTGGGTACGCTATTCAATGTACGTACCGAGGATTTGCTAAGCAGGTGCTAGTGTAGCCGGAGATGGGAGAGATTTGTCACAGTTAGCTTAGGTGTTGGCGCGCTCTGTCCGCGTCTGGATACTCTGCGGTTGTTTTTAGTCAGCTCTCGATCTTCGGCCTTTTGAAGTTTCATCCGGTGATTTATTAGCGCACTGGCGATCGCTTGTTATTGGAATTACTTAGGTTCGCGTATTATCTCGTTTCGCAGAACGTTGTATTGACTGCTATAGCAAAACATGGAATAAATTATTAAAAGAAAAAAAATTCAAATTTTAATGTGTATATTCGCGTAAGTATAAAAAAATCATTGCGTGGGATATATTTGATAAATGTATATTATTTATTTTTAACGAAGTTGATATGACGTGAATTTTCTAAGTTCCTTTATTTTTTGGTTAAAATTTATACGTGGTAGCTATATTATGGTCGTAGAATTAATGGGTCGGATCAACCACGCTCTCATAGAATACCAACGTAAAATAGCAGTTTAATGCTGCTGTGTTTCGTGTGGTGAGTGTAGAGAACCGGTGACTCCTTTTAATGGGAACGAGACAACTTTCTATCGTTATTCGTGCGTAGCAGAACAATTCTAGTAGAATGCACGCAATAGTGGACTGCTAAGTTTTTCAATAGTATAGAGTGAGAAACGAGCACACAGTCCACCTGATGGTAAGTGGTTGCTGTGACCCATAGACATTTACATTTATACTCAATAAAGAATCAAAATGCAGATGCATCGTCGCCCGTGAGGACTAAGATGGAATGCCTCTTTTCCAGTAAAAAGGGTATCCGGTTCTCTACACTCACCATACGAAAGACAGTGGTGTCAAGCTGCATTTTACGCTGGTATTATGTGAGAGCGCGGTCCTTCCCCGGTGGAGCCGACCCATTCGTGCTACAACTATACTACTAATATAGCTACAGCATGGCTCTACCGCTCTATCTAAATAATGCTATCTGATTGATATTTCTACTATTAATATAGCACATGTTCATTGACTGATTAGTCACAAAGAGTAGTATCAGCTGACAAAGAAGATTTTCTTTTGCTGCCGTATAATGGCCCTCATCCATCCTTGTGGTCCTCAAACTATCGCTTTCAGTTTAATCCCAATGTGTTTAAAACCAAAAGGGCAGGTAGAACACTGTTGTACGGTCGCCAACTTCGTTTCTTAATATAAATCGAACCCGCAAATAGGTCTTCCCATTAAACCTTTGTGCTATGATGTATTGTTGACGCGGGACGCCATTGATGTTAATCATCCGGACTGTTGAATCTTTTTTCATTTTACACGCTTCACGATTGTCAACTCCGTGAATTATGGAGTCGGAGACAATGCATCATTTCGCAAGCAGGTTTATTTTTAAATAGCGCCTGCTCTCTCCGCTTCAGCAAGTATGTTAATTAAAAAAATAATGATGTAATATTTGTAATGATTTTAAAATATATCTAGATATAGATATATTATGTTTGCTTTTCTTTGTGAACGCTCCTTTTAGCCTCTTAAAGAAAGACAGGAATTTTGCTGCTCCATCAAATCGTTTTTCATGAATCAAATCTATATCTATACAAATAAATAAATATGAAGTGTGTGTTTTTAATGTTAAAATAACACCTTTTTTATGAATGCATATGAGTATATACGGTACTAATAACAAAAAAAATAATTTTTAACATTTTTGTCTGTCTGTCTGTCTGTTTGTTCCGGCTAATCTCCGAAACGGCTGAACTGATTTTGACTGGATTTTCACTGGCAGATGGGTGATGTTATAAGAAGTAACTAAGGATACTTTTATTTTGGAAAAATAATCAGGGTTCCGCGAAGAAAAATTAAAACCCTTGAAATCGTAGTAAATTCTACGCGGGCGAAGCCGCGAGGGACGGGTAGTTGAGAATAAGACAGACAGATAAAGAAACACTACTCTATATATAACGAGACATTATTATTATTATTACATTATTACATTACTAGATGGAGTGACGACCTGGTAAGAGATAGATGAAGTCAATGGATGCAGATGGCTCAGGACCTTGCTTTAAAGCATTCCTTGGGTAAGGCCTATGTTCAGCTGTGGACTTATAAAGGGCTATAATGATGATGATGATGATTTGTATTACATGTGATATCTTTAAACGAGTTTGTAATATTATATACCCCAAAAAGGTATAGTAGCCTAATAGCGTTCCATTGCTAGGCTCAGATCTTTTTAGGGTTCTGTACGCGAAGGGTAACCAACGGGACCCTATTACTAAGCCTCCGCTGTCCGTCCTTCCATCAGTCGGTCTATCTGTCAGCGGGCTGTATCTCGTTATCCGTAATAGGTAGACAGTTGAAATTTTCACAGAATATGAATTTCTGTTGCCGCTATAACAACAAATAATAAAAATAAAAATAAATTAAAAATTAAAGGGGCTGCCGTACTAGAAATGTGTATTACTATGGTACGGAACCCTTCATACGCAGGTCCGACTCGCACTTATCCGGTATTATAGCAGTAACGATTACTGTACGCAGCACCTTATCCGAACCACCGCTTTATACAACCTACATTCGCGTTAACATAGATGTGATGCGGACGCGCCATGGTTGCAGTCCTGCCCGTATTTACGCGATTTTTGCTGCGGAGATGTTGTGGTAACAGTGCGAAGGCAGTGCAGAATCGGTGCAGATGCGGTATGGAAGCGATGCGAGGAGATGCGAAGGCGGTGCGGAATCGGTGTAGCTACAGTTCCATGTACAGGACAGTACAGAACTAATGCCGTCACGATGTTTCAATGGATGTTAGCGGACTTCAGATCATGTCCTCGATCCCTCACCCACAGATCATAAAAATCGATACTTGAACGCTGCAGCTATATTATGGCTGTAGCACGAATGGGTCGGCTCTACTGGATATCAGAATATAGCGATATTATCTATACAAGTTGCACTAGGCCCAGCAATACGTATTGGCTCAAAGAACAAAAATTTGAGCAATGATCTAAACTTAATACTCATGGAAGTTTCAAGGAGATTGATATTAAAGTCTCCACATACGACGACAGATTTATTCTGTTTATTAAGTTTAAGCAAAACTTCCTCCATTATTTTTTCAAAACAATCACCTACATAGAATGTGGGGGTCTGTAAACACTGACAACAATGAAGGGCTTGAACTGAATACATGCCATTTCTACAGTTCGCTCAACAGAGAGTCTAGCAATAAATTTATTAGCTAATATTAAGGAGCCAACGCGTAATTTTTTTTCTGTTAAATCAACTGAACACCTGGTGTTTACTGAAATTAAACATATAATAGTTATAATATATATTGGGTTGTTCGGAAAGTCATTTCGTTTTTTCCCGAGAGAGAATTTAATTGTATTCTTTTGCACCGAACTTCACATTTAAGCCGTACAATTTTTGGCTTGTGTGTGAAAAATTCCAATTAATTCTACGCAGTAGTTTTTGGTTGGTGCCCTTTTAAATATGAAGAGCGTTAAGCAGCATTTTCGACATATCTTACTGTTTTACTACAGAAAGGGTAAAAATGCTGTTCAAGCCAGAAAGAAATTGACTGATGTGTATGGAGAAGGTGTGTTGACAGTACGCCAGTGCCAGAACTGGTTCGCTAAATTTCGATCCGGCAATTTTGATGTCGAAGATGCACCACGTTCGGGAAGGCCGGTTGAAGCTGATAAAGACGCGATAAAGGCATTAGTTGATGTGAACCGGCGAATAACAACACGTGAGATCGGATTGAGGTTAAATTTATCAAATTCAACAGTTTATGACCACTTGAAAGGCCTGGGATTATCCTCGAAGCTTGATGTATGGGTTCCCCATGTTCTCACAGAGAGAAATCTGTGTCGCCGCATTGACGTCTGCGATTCGCTTCTCAAACGTCACGAAAATGTCCAAGATCCGTTTTTGAAACGCATCATCACTGGGGACGAAAAATGGATTGTATACAACAATGTCAAACGCAAGAGGTCATAGAGCAAAAAAGATGAACCGGCTCAAACCATTTCCAAAGCCGATATTCACCAAAAAAAGGTGATGCTGCCTGTTTGGTGGATTTTAAAGGAATCGTTCTTTTTTGAGCTTTTACCGGATAACACAACGATTAATTCGGAAGTCTACTGTCATCAGCTGGACAAACTGAATGATGCACTTCAACAGAAAAGGTTAGAACTAATCAACAGGAAAGTTATCATTATTTTTCTTAAAATTAAATGTCACATGTGAATTATTATTACATGTCAAATTATGCATCAATACATTTAAATTACATTTTAGTTTAGTTTCCTGTGGCCACCTCTCTATGTAAGGCAATGTAAACAAGATAACTTTTTGCACGTTTATGTTATTGAGATATTCAATATATTTTAATAATTGATTCTTGTCCATATTGCATCTTCTCCCAACAAAATTATTAATATATTATTAGGGCTAAATTTAACAGTTAAACGTTATTCATAATATTACTGAATGATGCTCTAGGCATGCAGAAATTACTTGTCTGTTGCCCTTTTAAACAGCTATTTAATGATATTACCAAGTCTTTACCCATGTTATCACTATACACAATAACATTATTTTTTTCATTATAAGAATTACTTCTTAAATTTATTTGGTTTTTATGGTACTCTCATAGAGTGTAGGTAAAGAAAATGAAGTATTACTGCTTGTCAAATTATTTACACACACTGTTCCTAGCCGTGGTAACTCAGATGGTTAGCGCTCAAAGAACGCGAGCAACCTGGGTTCAATCCCTGCCGGCACGAATGAAATTCTTAATTGCAATTTTAAGTGCTGATCTACCACTTAATCGGCGGTGAAGGAAAACATCGTGAAGAAACATACATGTCTGAGAAATAATAAAAAAAATATTTCGAAGACACGTGAAGTTCGCCAATACGCATTGGGGCAGCGCGGTGGACATTTCCTTGCCCTAAAACCCTCTCAGAAAAGAAAGGAGAGGCCTGTGACCAGCAGTGGGACGTTATGCTGTAACTTTTTTAACTTTTTAACTGACCCTAAAGAACCTGGTATTGAGTGCTGATATTTATTTTGATATTTTAATAAGGAGTCAAAACGTTCCTCGCTATATTATAATGACTTTACTAGATTATTCATGGCCAGTACGTGTTCTTTTATTTTATTCCCTGCTGATTTATTTTCATTTTAAAATAATTTGTAATGAGGTTTGAATTTCGACTGTCAGCGGGCTGTATCTCATGATCCGTAATAGATAGACAGTTGAAATACGCACAGAATGTGTATTTCTGTTGCCGTTATAATAAAAAATTATAAAAATAAATTAAAAATTAAAGGGGGCTCCCTTACTAGAAACGTTTATTACGATGGTACGGAACCCTTCATGCGCGAGTCGAACTTGCACTTGGTTGGTTATTTAAATACCTGTTTAAACTATTCTTTCGGTTTTAGCTCACATATTGCTCTAATGTATTTTAACTGACTTCAAAAAGGAGGAGGTAATCAATTCGAATGTATTTTTAATGTGTGTTACCTCATGACTTTTTTCTAGGTGAACCGATTTTGATGATTCTTTTTTTATTTGATAGGTAGTCCCATATAAAAAATCTCAAAAATTTTGATCTAGATGATAAATGTAGATGTCTATGGGCCACAGCATCCACTCATCACTAGGTGGACCATGTGCTCGTTTTTCACCCTTATTCTCTAAAAAAAACCTTAATAAATAAATGGGTACTGTGGCTTAAGGCAATTTCATCTTTCCTCTAAAATGCCGTCGTCACCTTTGAGGGCTAATTTGATGTATTCTGTTACCAGTAAAATTAGAACCTGTGGTTGTTTACACTCACCAGCATTAAGCGGGTATTCCGCGCTGGTATTCTGCGAGCGCATTCCGTTTTCCTATCGAACACATACATTTGTACTTCAGCCTTAAAAAGTTGGAGCGTAGCAGCTTTATTAGTTTTGTTTTACTACGTTGGCTTAGTGATCGTGAGCGTGACTGCCGATCATGAAGCCTCTAGTTCGACTTCAGGATCGGTGTTTAATCAGTTATTAGGTTTTTAAGTTAAGAAATTCTCAGTAGAAGTATGGAGACAAAAAATTGGCGATGTTTCAGCTCCGTGCCTCGGTAAGCTCGTGAAGTCGCAGATTGCACCTAATGTCTCCCCGATCGTGTCGAACTGCCGTTCGATCTGACTATGAATAGAATATAATAGAATAGAATATTTTTCTTATTCAATATCGATTCCAAGTAATTCTTATTGAAAGTCATTTTTTACTTTACAACTGGTTCGAAAAAAATCCTCTGTCCTGGAAAGAACAGCAAGAAACCCAGCGGGACTTTTTTTTAAATAAATTTTACAATATAAATGATTACAAACTATTTACAAAATTTATTCTAGAAATAGCTTGGAAGCGACCACCTCATTTCCAGGGGTCATTATCAATCATGTATTCATTTATAATATATTATAATCATTTTTATACAACTTTTGTACTTTTGCAGCAAAGTAAAAACGGACATCTACAAAATCGCGATTTTACAGGAGAGCAGATTTAGTAAAAAATTGTGGTCCTTTTGAGAGCTATGGATTAACATGAAATTTTCTATGAAGCATTAAAATAGCATCCTGTATGAATTATGTAATAGTTTTTATCGTTATGTCATTGTTTTGCTAAAATAATTTATATGTCTTTTTTTACTCTAAAAACTTTGACGTAGAAGAAGACATCTGGCTGATATCCGTTTATACGTTGTGATATAAAAGCGTCCATTTCATTTGAAATATGTAATAAACTAAGATAATAATCTCCATTAATACTTTTAAAGATATTTAAGGGAAATCCAAGCAACATGCAAACAGTATTCCACTTTTATCGACGAAATTTTGCAGATGTCTTTATTTACTTTGCGTTTAACATTTTATACATTATCAATTAATAAGTTACCTACCAGGCGGACAAATTTAAATGTCCGTTTCTACTGCAATGTTTTTTTAAAGTCGAGGGTAGATGTCTTCAGTTACGTGCCAGATTTTCTTCATTATTTTGAAATTTGAGATACTTTTAATACAGACTTGTAGATAGGGTTGATTTAAACTCATTTTTGTAAAAAAAGCATTTTCATAAAAATGTAGATGTCCGTTTCTACTTTGCTGCCATCGATATTTAAACTTCGTAATCTACCTAAGCTATTTCTACCTTGTATATTTTCTGGGACTTAGTTGTAATAGCCCATACATTGCCCCAAGAATGAATTACTGACTCTGTGGAGTCCAGAGACCGGTTTCACTAGCTTGTGTTTATTCCTAGTGTTTACAGAGTGTATATCACCTTTTTTTACTACAACTATCTTTGATTTTGTGAATGTGTATGAGAGTAAGGGAAAAGAGACTGCACTCGTGCTTGCTCATATACTCGTGCATTATGATCCTATCCTGTGCAGGATCAGTACTAGTCTCCGTTGGGACTGTCCGCCGTGACCAATATTCCGCCTAGAAGTTTTTTTTATAAGATAAGGGTGACAAACGAGCACACAGTCCACCTGATGGTAAGTGGTTGCTGCGGCCCATAGACATCTACATCTATCCTCGCTTGCGAATCAAAATGCAGATGCGTTGCCACCCGTGAGGACTAAGATGGAATGCCTCATTTCCAGTAAAAAGGGCCTCCGGCCACCTGCACTCACCAAGCGAAACGCAGAGGTAAACCTCTACTTCACGCTGGTATTTTGTGAGGTCGTGGTACCACCCCGGTTCGAGCCAGCCCATCCGTGCAACAGCAAAAGCTGCCGCTTGGCTCTACCACTGTTGAAAAGTGATTACTATTTTAAAAGTTTTAAAATATTACGATATTAAAAAAAAAACTTAATCTACAAAAGTACTTGTTGATTCGTATGAAAGGGTCAGACACAGGAACAATTATAATACAGTAATATAAAACATATTATAGTATGTGTACCATTTTACCGGCTCCGTAGCATAGTGGCTTAGCGTTTGGTTTCTTTGGTTCATATACTTATAACTTTGTTTTATACAAGTAGGTCTGTATGTACTTTAGAGCAACCTTTAAATCTCATCAGAAATAATAAACCACGTCTTGTCACCTACCGATAAAAGGGATTAACTGACGCGTGAAACAGGTTGTCTTAACTTTGAAACGGTGACTTTGTTGCCGACCACTTATTTTGAACCTAATGTTTTTGATTTAAAGTTGGTTATCTAGTGTGATTTTTAAATGGTTATTTACAGAAAATTAACAGCGTATTATTACAAGTGTAGAGGTGCATAACATAACATATATGTTTGTAGAGGTGCATTGTTATATAATATCGTTTTGAAACAATTTTAATGTGTTTATAGGGTTGTCACTGATACGTTTTATGTTATGTTGACTGCCTCGTCTAGTACGTACGTAGTTGTAGACTGCTTGGCATATGATTCTGAGCTTGAAGCCCGGATCATGCAAAATTCACTTCTTAAGTATTTGGACAGGAAATTCCCAGTAGCACGCCGTTTTCAGATTTGTCCCACCCTCGTGCCTCGGAAGCCACGTATAGCTGTTGTTCTACTCTCGAGACATTGGATTTTTACGTGGTGGAGCCATGCTGCAGCTATATTAATAGTATAGTTATAGCACGCATGGGTTCGCTCAACCGGGAAAGGACCACACTCTCAAATAATACCAGCGTAATATAGCTGCCTAACGTTGCTGTGCGTCGTAAATTTAGAGAACCGGAAACCCTTTTTACTGGAAACGAGGCGTTCCATCTCAGTCCTCACGGGTGACAACGCATCTGCATTTTGGTTCGCAAATGAAGATAGATGTAGATGTCTATAAGCCACAGCATCAATTTATCATCAGGTGGACTGTGTGCACGTTTGTCACCATTATCCTATAAAAAAAAAAACATGTCGGAAGCTCGATGACGAGAGTGAGAAAACAGAGAATGCAGTTGAGTACACTCTTGTGCATTATTAAAATACTTCACAGATATTGTCCTTATAAATGGATGTTTATCCTTGTGATATTTATATATGTAAACTGCCCTAACAATGCAGGAGAAAATCATAGCACGGGAATGTTTTTTAACAAGTAGTAAAATAAGAAAAATTGTATAACCGACTTCAATATTAACAGTGGTAGAGCCACGCGGCAGCTTTTGCTGTTGCACGGATGGGCCGGCTAGAACCGGGGTTTACCTCTGCGTTTCGCTTGGTGAGTGCAGGTGGCCGGAGGCCCTTTTTACTGGAAATGAGGCATTCCATCTTAGTCCTCACGGGTGACAACGCATCTACATTATAATTTGTAATAGAGGATAGATGTAGATGTCTATGGGCCGCAGCAACCACTTACCATCAGGTGGACTGTGTGCTCGTTTGTCACCCTTATCATATAAAAAAAATATAAATAAAAATGAGAACGCATTATTAAGGGTGACTCAAAAACTACTGATCAAATCTTGATCAATTTTATATGGGACCACATGAGAAGCACCACCTTTCAAATAAAAAAAATCATCAAAATCGGTTCACCTAGAAATACGTTCTGAGGTAAAACACAAAAAATACAGTCGAATTGAGAACCTCCTCCTTTTTATGAAGTCGTTTGAAAATACCCTCACCTTATTATTCCTTTAGATACAACATCATCAGTAGAAATACTATATAATTGCTTACCGCTATGATTATTGAATGTAAATCAATCTTTATTGTCATCATAATTGTCATTCCAGCCAATCACAAATTCTCTGCATCTATCGAGTTCCTTCATATCATACCAGGTCGTCACTGCCATCTAGTGGGGAGCGGCGTGTATCTTGGCTGTATAATTTCCTCATTTTTAACAATTATAGCCAGTAGACGCCATGTTAAATTTAAAATAAGTGAAAAAAGCTAGAATTAAAGAGAAATTTTAAAAGTTACTTCATTTGCTCTACATGCAGGAATATCAGAAATAGGATGGTTTTGACATGAAATTTACAATCATCACTGGTTAATTGGTCGCCCATACAATGTTGCAATCTGACAAATGATATAATTAATCTAAAAGATGTAATGCAACTGCTTGATTTGACGGCATATAATGTTAAAAGATAATCTACCAACTCGTAATATCTTCTAGATAAACGACTCTACCTAAGGTATATTAATTATGATCTAGTATATTTCTATGGATGATCTTATCGTATATTACTAGCTGGCATCCTTCGTGTTGCTGCCGCAAAAAAAAAGTTGTGGAGATATCGTTTTAAATTTGGAAGAGTTATGTTGTTTAATTAGGAATGATAATACATTCATTAAAATTGAATGATATATAACTTTCAAATATATGTGTTGGAACTATACGCGCGCCACCTACTGTAAGTTAATTGTACTACGCCAGAACTTTCGTGCAAGTGCAAGCAATTAGTAGACAAAGTTTTACCGCAATCTGATGAACGGTATATCAGCGCATATAACAGGAACAAACAAAAATTTATTTTTATATATTAGATGTACATTATTTTACTAAAGCTTTCTTTTTGTGCTGTTTAGTGGCAGCGTTAGAGAATCCGCTACCACGTAGGATCCTGATGGTGCTGTAAGAAAATGGGCAGCAGCATCGTCTTGATAACAGTTCAAAATAGTAAATAAAAAACTTCAGTTGCCAGCTCGCCTGCCGAGTGTAGCATATATGGCTAATGCAATCTATGGGTCCTCCCATTTTTTAAGTTATATAGGAACGTAATAATTAATGAATTATCTTATTTTCGTGTAATAACGAGCTCTTTAATAAATTATGTATTATATAACTAATGTATTCTTTGATAAGTGTTGTAAAATTACCTATAAGATGTTTTGTTTATCTTTTATCAAAGCAATTTCGTCTTATTACAAAACACGGTTTATTGACAGTCATGGGTTTAAAGAAGTGTTATGAATAGTCCCGCTAACTAAAGTAGTCCTTTAGCTGTGGCGCCCCAGTCTTCGTGGAATTTCGCTGTTGAATTCCATACTTTTAAGATGTGGTAGAGCCATGATCGGGAAAGGACCACGCTTTCACAGAATAGTAGATTAATGCTGCTGTGTTTCTGTTAAAATAGATCATTAAATAAGTATTGATCTTAATATAAAAATTTTATACAACTGAATTCAATATAAATTATTAGGAATAACTCAAAAATTATTGATCAGACTTTAATAAAATTTATATGAGCCTACATGTGAAGCACCATCTTTCAAATAAAAAAAGAATTATCGATATCGGTTCATCCAGAAAAAAAATTATGAGGTAACACCCATAAAAAAGCATACAGTTGAATTGAGTACCTTCTCCTGTTTGAAGTCGGTAGAAAAAGTAAAATAATAGAAGTAAAAAAAGTATGCAAACTAAAATATAGCAATTAAGACTTAGAATACGGCCCAAGCTAGTTTTGTGCACAGTACTTTATATTGCTCGATCGAGTGGAGGTTTTGAGATCTGCTATCACTTCTTTTTGTCTCTTACTTTCCTACTATCGTCTATGTCTTATTCATTTTCGACCATCATCGATAAAATAATACAGCTTTGGTGATCAGCATGACTCATAAAATAAAATACGTATTTCTTTAAACAGTTTAACGGATGTGGGATAAGAATGTTACCGGTAATCTAACTATTAAACTAATAAAATGGATTTTCATGAGAAACAATTTTTATTGGAGCTAATAAAATTTAGACGCTAACCAAAGAAATCAGACGGTCGGTACTAGCGTTAAATGTTTTAGAAATAGTGTATATAAAAATACGTGCGCAGGTAGGTAACGGTGATTGCGGCCGAATTGCGGAGCGCGCGCACCAACGAGAAACACATGGCCAGACTGTTTACGTATGTACTGCGACCAAATGATTTTGATATTAATTTTCGAATTGTTTTTAGATTTAAACTCAACTCAAGTATAGGTGTGAATTCCTTGTGACGGGATGCTTTCATTACAAAATTTAGAGCTCACCTGATGGTAATTGGCAACTACAGTTCATGGATACCTGAAATCAACTTTAACCCCCCCCCCCCCCCCCCCCCCGAGACCCCTCCTGCTTTTGATTTGATTTTTTGCTGTCCTGCCACGACTATACAGAAGGATATTCGTAACACTTTAACTGTCCGGCTTTCAGACACAATATTAGGACAATAGTAATGACCTATATTTAGTGCATGGTACAGCGAAAGGGTTAACCCTTTCGCTGTCCCGATGAGATGGTGATCAAATCGCTCAAGTACCTATTATGAAGTTTTATTAAATTTGATTTTAATTGAGAAGACATATAGATATCATATTATATAGGCGATAGAATCCACTTATCATTCGGTGGGCTGTGTACTTACTTCTCATCTTATGTTATAAGATACGAATGACCCAAATAACTGATAAAATATGATGAAATATATTAACCGTTAAATGAAATTGCGTTTGCAAATTATACCAGAATGTTGATCATGACATATAGCTACTAGAAGATCAGCGTCCATGTGTGGATTTGTTCAAGTAAATAATTATGATTTTACACAGCTAAAGAAGGTATATAATACAATGCTAGCTGTTTACCGCGACATCGCTCGCTCCACGCGATCTATTACCCTAATTATTTTTCTTAAATAAAAGTAACCTAAGTTAATCCTTAAAAAAATCGGTTCAGCCGTTTCGGAGATTAGCCGGGTTAAACAGACAGACACACAATAATTTAGATAATTGTTTTTTGTTATAAGTACTGTATATACTTTCATATACTTTTCACTAATAAGCCGTGTACGGGGAAGTGACAACAGCATCCTGAGGATGGTAGCAGATGATCCACATGCACCTATATTAAGGAGCTATGTGCGGACAATGTTGAGATTCGTAAATTATTTAAATTAAATTATTATTATAATATAGTACTACTAACCCCCTTGCTATTAGAATTAATTACTAACCCTTATGGACCTATGTTGTCTGAAAATAAAAAGATTTTATATACATTCAGTAAAAAGCTGTTATTTTGACATTTTAAACAGATAATTAAATTTTATTTAATTGTAGAAAAGTATATACAGGATTATTTTGCAATAACCGGGCAAATTTGCAAAAAAGGTTCAGAATAAGTAATATAGGCTAATGGTGAAGAAAAATTAGTTATAAAATATCAAACATTCGGTCCTTTTGATCTTTTAAATTCAGAATACGTGGTAATGCATTATTATAACTGATTGTCATTCATAAAAATCTACCGCCTACTATTTTACTACGCACGCACACATTCGTAAGGGTCGATCGGTCGGCAAAAAAGTTGTGAATTATGCGCGCACTTATGTACGTGTAAGACCATATCATATTCAATTTGAGATAACTTTTCAAATAAAATTAGAAGCCTTATTTACTCGTATTTTCAAAAACTGCAATAACGATGTATGATTATTTATATATTTGAACTAAATTTAAAATTTGGCTACTCTTTAAAAAATAACCCTGTATATGTGTATAGATTCAAAACTAAGATAATAAAATAAAGAAAAATAGTCTTATTTCTCTGGTATATGATCATGATCTACGTTCTTATCACAAGAACTAAGCTGGACCGTATAAACAAGACTGTGATCTTGTGTTGTGAGGACGGTAAAGGTGCTATAAAAATGCTATAACATTTTAGCGTTTTTATAAGGTGTTTGAACTCCGTTACAGCATATTAAAGTCCACTGCTAATCATAGGTCTTCCCTATAGATCGCTTAATAGGGGGAGGGAGTGGGGGATGTTTTGCACACTTGACAGGTGGGTTGGGAACTACAGTTTTTTATCTGTAATTAATAATAAGACGCTGCTACTTCACCTCTTAGTTTTTTTCCTCTGTTGCCTCTTCAGATACCCACGGGATGATATGAAGCTAATGATATCAGTTTCTCGATTCATTAATTCATTCAGAGTCAGTAATTCATTTTTGAGGCAATGTAAGGTATCTCTATTACCAAGTTTAAATATTTTATTAAACAAAATCTGTATATAATATAAATAAATACATGGTTCATAATAACCGCTGGGAAGGAGGTAGTGTATTTGAAATTGTTTCTAAAATAAAATTTGTAAATAGTTTGTACAACCATTCAAGTAAAATTTTAATTTAAAAAAAGTCGCGCTGGGTGTTTTGCTAGTTCTTCCCAGGACAGAAGTTTTTTCTGAACCAGTGGTAAAGTAAAAAATTACTTTCAATAAGAATTATACATGTGATCTATATTAAATAAAAAAAAAAATTCTATTCTATTCTATGGGGTAGTGGATATTCTTAAACTCACGTTTTAAGCTCAAATTATCAAAATGAAGCGTCGCAGTATAAATGTCGATCAAGCGCAAACGCATCAAACATTTCAGTAAGACCAACAGGTAATTTACAGCTGAAGCGGGCCCCGGACGCGATAGCTCCATGTTTATTTTCGTTCTAAATCTATTTATTTTGCTTTCCGCTCTCGATGGGCGTGCTGATTAGATTTTATTATTTTTTTCTATTTGTACAAGGATTTCACACCTGCGCTATTGAGGTGTTAGTGAAACACTATTTAGACTATTTCTCACATTGTTTACATTTATTTAAAACGTGAAAGATCTCATTCTGTCCATTTAGTTTTGTTTCGTTTCATTTCGATTATAAGAACCTCAAAGTTTATTTTATTCTCGTAAATCGTTAATGGTTTTGATGATGGATAGTGAATTACACTTGAATAAAGATCTTTTGTTGCTTTTGCAATTGGTATAACGAAAATATTAACATGGTAACTTATGTGGTTTTTTTTCTCTGCAATTATTTTATGGTTATAGCACAAATAGTCGGCACAACCGGGGTAGAACCACGCTCCCACAGAATACCACCGTAAAAAGCAGCTTAAAACTTTTTTACGCAGCCTTTTTACTAGAAACGTGCATTCCATATTGGTCCTCAGGGGTGATAATGCATCTGCATTTTGATTCTTAATCGAGAATAGATGTAGATGTCTATGGGTCACAGCAGCCACTTAACATCAGGTGGACCTGGGTGGGTGGATGGAGGTGGGTATGTGCTCGTTTGCCTCTCTTATTTATAAAAAATAAAATTAAAATAATCTTTGCCAATCTGTCATTACTGGCCACGGCCTTACCAGTCGGGAAGCTTTGTCATATTGACCAATCTTGTTAGGCAGAATAGCGATTACTGGTTTAAATGTCTTGTACTTTCAACGATGTTTCTCGTGGCCGGCCTAGTAATTCTAAGGATATATATATATATATATATATATATATATATATATATATATATATATATATCTTTATATATCTTTATATATAAAAAGTACGTGTCACGTTGTTTGTCCGCGATGGACTCCTAAACCACTGAACTGATTTCAATGAAATTTTTGGTCAATGTGCAGTTTGGTCCAACTTAAAAGATAGGATAGCTTACATATCAATTTATAGTCGCAATACAATATTATTTAATTGAAAATTATTTATCTATTATTTGACAGTCACAATAATTATCTGTTAGCTCCAAACGATTCTGTCCGATTACAATATCTGTTAATTGTATTGAGTAAATATTCAAAAGATGGCGCTATGTTAAAAATACAAACGTTTAATATAAGCTACAATTTAGTAGTATAACCACCACGTGTTGCTGTAAGTATTCATCAGATGGAACCAATTTTTTTATTGCTAATTTCAGGAGTTTTTTTGGGAAAGCAAATGGTCGTTCGGAAAGGGCAGAACAACGTCTGCCTGGTCAGCTAGTATATATATATATATAGCTATAAATATATATATATATCTGTTATGGCCATTTTCTCTTCTTCTCTTCTCTACATCGTATAAAACAAAGTAACTTCCCGTCGTGTGTACGCTTAGATCATTTAAACTACGCAACGGTTTCGGTTTTCATGAATAAACAGAATGATTCAAGAGGAAGATTTATATGTTTTATACATGCATATTATCTTTATATATAAAAATTACGTGTCACATTACTTGTCCGCGATGAACTCCTAAACTACTGAACTGATATCAATAAAATTTTGCACACTGTGTGCAATTTGGTCCAACATGAGAGATAGGATAGTTTTTATCGCGATATGTGGCCCTCAATTTTTTATTGCTAATTTCAGGAGTTTTTGGGAAAGCAAATGGTCGTTCGGAAAGGGCAGAATAACGTCTGCCTGGTCAGCTAGTATATTATATATTTTTTCTGTTCGTTTGTATGTGACAGAACTCACACACATTAGAGAATGGTGTAGATATACAATTGGACCCGGTAGGTGACGTTGTTGTCGAAATCCAGAAATCAAGCGTGCGAAGCCAGGGTGAACCGCTAGTTTAATAATAACTTTACATATTATATAAGATGTTATGGTCTCAAATAGATAGATGAAGCTCTACTATCGAAGGTCTTCCGATAGTTGTCTTTTACGTCACTCACGGAATGATAAAATGTCCGTCACGGCGGCCAGTCTCAAGGGAGAATTGATCTGCGCAGGATAGGATTATGTAACAATGAGAGTGAGTGCAATCACTCACTCTCATTTTCCAATAGGACGTTAACCCAACACGACCGGAGAGAGATCAAAAAATGTGTGTAGATTAAGTTTAGAATCTATAATTATACTAGCTGGCCAGGCAGACGTTGTTCTGCCCTCTCCGACAACCCTGTGTCCTATAATAATTCTTAAATTCGTAATGAAAAATAATGTGAGTCACTTATAGATATAAAAACTATCACATCTCTCAAGTTGGATCAAACTGCACACAGTATGCAAAATTTCATTGCAATCAGTTTAGTAGTTTAGGAGTTCATCGCGGACAAACAATGTGACACGTAATTTTTATATATAAAGATTATAAAAACTTTTGAACATTTGCATGCTGTTGAAAACAGCTAAATAGGTTTTCTCAACACATTGTTATAACACCAAGAACTAAATATTTTTGTACCTATTTACTAGCAAATAAAGAATTTGAAATTTGAATTTGAATCGCTAACCTCCTAACTCCGGGCTGTTACTGATAATTTTTTGACAGAAAGACCAAATAACTGATTTAGGCTCAATCTGGGATTCGAACACGGGACCTTATGATCAGTAATCGCGTTTACAATAACTATATCAACGAGGCATTCAACGGGACGACACGACATTATACATTCCTATATTTCCGTTTCTTTTTTATACGTGGTAGAGCCATGCTGCAGCTATATTATTTATAGTAGTAGCACGAATGGGTCGGCTCGACCGGGAGAGGACCGCGCTCTCACAGAATACTAGCGTAAAATAGCACCTTAACACTGCTGTGTTTCGTATGGTGAGTGTAGAGAACCGAAGACCCTTTTTACTGGAAACGAGGCATTCCATCTTAGTCCTCACGGGTAACAACGCATCTGCATTTTGATTCGCAAACGTGGATAGATGTACATGTCTATGGGCCACAGCAACCACTTACAATCAGGTGGACTGTGTGTTCATTTGTCACCCTATCCTATAAAAAAAAAAACTTCTACCAATTTCTTCTATGAACACCATTTTTTTATCAAGGTACTTCTTTTTTATTTATTTTGTTTATTTCCATCTGTCTATTAGCCTACCAAGACTACCGATTAAGGTGAATTCTCTGTACAAAAGCGAGTCAAGATTCCGGCGGTGGATTTTAAGTTGCTGTTATTAAATGACAAAAAGATGGTCGCTACGCCAGGAATGCTTAGTTGGAATTAAATCTGGGGCCACCATTTATTTGAAAGCTCTTTTGTTAATTACTTAAGACAAAGGGATTTATGGGGCATATCTAGCTTTGTTTGAAGTGTGTTATTTTCATAAAATTCTACACAACATAAACATACAACGGGTCACATTGTGATGTTTGGGAGACATCTTAATCCAGCAAGAGAAGAATCTACCGCGCTCTCCTGTTTGTAGTGATGGGCTTCTAGAAATGTATTTATTCTTCTAAGCTTTAGCTTTGTTCAAAATCGCTACCTAAAGTGCAATTAATAAATTCAATCTATCGGCGCATTCCGCTTACTAAGGAATTTACGAAATTCAAAGTAAACACCAATGAGCTATAAAAGGTCACTGCTGATCTGCAACGATATAAGACACGTTTTATATATTTTTTAACTTATTATAAGCAAGTGTTAGACAAGAATCTCACCTGGTGGTAAGTGGTGATAAGCTCTAGATGATAAAACGCACTGTCTTGGCATATCAAAAGGCTAATCGATCTGGTCTTGAAGACGCCGGCAAATTATTCCATTTCTTTTTTCTTTTTTTCCTTCTTTAAAAACGTTACCCCCACACTAGGATATTCTCCTGTGTCGTGGAGGCAGTTCTTTGCAGTACACATTATGAAAGACGAAGAAAAGCATATGGTTCTTATGCATCATCAACCGTCAAGAGGTGAAGAGTCGCCGACCGCCTGGTTGTCTGATGGTGCATCCATCTATCCATTACAGTCTATAAAAGTCCACTGCTGATCATAGGCCTTTCTCATAGATTGCCTCATGGGGGATTTCGCCATAGATACCACGAATTTATTTATTATTTTATGTGGTTTTCAGGAAGGTGCTGCTGCCCATCTCCTGGTTTATTTTCCTTCTGTCGCCTCTTACGACACCCTCGGGACGATATGGGGTAATGGATATTCTTACACCGTCACTACATGGTTACGGTCCGAAATGCATCCTATTAGAATAATATATTTAAAGCGAATGAAATCCAAGCTGTCTATATCAAGAACACCTCCTGACCCTCGTAATTTGTATCTGCCGTCGCTCGGCGCCAAAACAACACGATCGTGCTGCAACAATGTAAAAAAGCTATCGATTCAGCGTAACGGAGATTTAATTGGACACGTATCATTCACACCTTGGTACTGCAGTCTCGACGCATGTATTAGAGAACGCGAGCAACGCCGATCTCGCCCGCGTAGGAAATACCGCGACGGGGAACGCGGGCGAGCAACTCTGACGACAGCATTAGGTGTTAACGATTTATAGTCTAGGAATTGTTTTGTAAAGGTGAGTGCTAATTTAGCAAGTAATTTTGACGTTTGACAGATGTTATAGCGACTGCTGAAGAATAGCGGGCATGCGATCGGCACCCGTGCGAGGAGGAGCGCTTATATGAGTTGCAATATTTCAACACGTCGTTTATAACTAGGTATCAGAGTACCATAGGGCTAGGCAACAATTATTGCGGTACGAGAATTTATGAAATGTCACGAGTTACTATACAACATTAGATATGCATTTACCAAATACTGAGCTGTGTCTAGGTTTTTTTTTGAAAACTAAAGTGACAAACTATCACACCATCTACGTAAGTGGATGCTGACACGACCGTGCTTCCATAACTGCAGCTTGGTTCTGTCATAATTAAAGATAATACAGTTGAATTGATAACTTCGTCCCCTATTGAAGTCTTTAAATAATATAATACACTTACCATCATCTTTATAGAATATGGGTGACAAACGAGCACACAGTCCACCTGATGGTAACTGCATCCTGTGGCTCATAGATATCACTCCCGAGAACTGAGATGGAATGCATCGTTTCCACTAAAAAGTGTCACCGGTTCTCAACAAACACCATATATATTCTATATTCTATTTCTATTACATTTCTATATTCTATATAAAAAATCTGATCTGATTCCAGATCTCTAACATGCCAATTGACAGTAGTGTACGGGTCGACAGTACAATTCTGTTGGCGTTAACATTTTAAGCAAAACAATCGCTACAGTTTGACAATTACAAAAATTGTGTTAATTCACGTATTCAACTTAACTGGGACGGACTCGAACTCATAAACATTTTTTTGTTATAGGATAGGGTGACAAACGAGCACACAGTCCACCTGATGGTAAGTGGTTGCTGTGGCCCATAGACATCTACATTTATCCTCGTTTGCGAATCAAAATGCAGATGCGTTGTCACTCGTGATGACTAAGATGGAATGCCTCTTTTCCAGTAAAAAGGGTCTCCGGTTCTCTACACTCACGATACAAAACACAGCAGCATTAAGCTGCTATTTTACGCTGGTATTCTGTGAAAGCGTGGTCCTTCCCCGGTCGAGCAGTCACATTCGTGCTACAACTGGCTACAACTATACTACTATTATAACTGCCGCATGGCTCTAAATATAAACATAACATTTAACATAATAATAACCATAAACATATTTTAATCTTATATTTTTTACTCGTTTATTAAACTGTTTTAACATGAACTTTAAATTATTATTGAACATTCGTCCAATATCCGAAATTTTTTGGTTCTTTGAGCCAGTTTGGATATGGAATATATCCATAGGTCGCTGGACGATGGAACTATGGAAGATAGGTGAGAGGAAAGTACCAACCAAGACTATCTTCTTTGGTTGAAAATCAAAGCAGACAGTCACTTAGACAGGAAAGGAAACCTACAAACATTTAACTTTTTAAGAATACAACCTGATTGACAGTCGCTTAAGACTGCAAAATGTATTTTCTTATAAACATTGAACGCCGTGAGTAGATAGTTGGATTCATGATAATTTTTAAACACAATATTATACCTTCGCGTCTTCGTAAAATATGCGCGATTCCGATGACATTTTTATTAACTAATTTCGCGCTACGTTCCATTCCTATCAACGACGTAATAAGAATTATTTCAATAATTGAGAGCAGCTGCGAGACATTATTTTAAAATAATATTTACGTTGTATTGAACGTGGCACACGTTTGTTTTCGAATACACCAAAATAAAATAAAAGGTATTCAATAACATCGAAACGAATGTACAAGTAGAAATCAGTACATTTTGCTTTCCATAAAGGTAAGCCTGTATTCCCCGTATACTTACAATTACTGTCTAAAGTTTATTTTATCGGCGAGATGGAATAAAAATAGATCCCCCATTATTCATCGACATTAGGCTCGGCAGCAAGCTGGATATAGGCTTCTCAGACACGCCTATATCCCGGAGTCAAAGTCAAAATATTTTATTCAAAATTGGACTTTTTATAGCATTTTGGAATTCAGGAAAGTTACGCTATTCGTAAGTCCCTATTGCGTCACCTTGTGGGGAGAAGCGGCAAGAAAATAAAGAAGACTATTTTTTTAATAGCGTCTCCATTCTTCTTTTTTTTTTTGAAGTTCTTTGTTCTATGTCTGTTACCCGTCTATTGTTACCGTTACCGTTCCATGATGGCTCCATGGCGCAGTAGTTAAGCAATGAGTGTCAGCGCCTGAGACCGCGGGTTCGAATCCCACACGGAAAAATATGTATGGCCTAAAAATAAAAATCCTAGTGGGGGGTAAAGTTTTACTGAAATAAATATAAAAATTCTATCAAAGTGCACTGCTGAACATAACCACCCCACCCATAGGATTTGCCATATTTGCCATGCTTGGCAGGCGGGTTGGCAATCGCAGTTTTTTATTTTTACTTTTTATTAGGAAGACCCTGCTGTCCACCTACTGGCTTGTTTCACTCTGTCGCCTTTTACGACGCCCAATGGATGATATAGAATAGTGGATATTCCTACACCACCCTCAAACTGTCTATTGTTATTGTGTACCTTAATTCCTGCCTCGTTGGCCCCGTGGTCATAAACATGAGGTCGTGATCATGAGATCCCTGGATCAAAACCCTGGTGGGCCAAAATAAGTCAGAAAGTTGGCGTTGTTTAACCCCCGTGCGTCGGAAAGCATGTAAAACTGTTGGTCCTGCGCCTGATCCCTCTCCGGTCGTATTAGAATGCCGCCTCATCGGACAATGAGAATGAGGGAATAGAGCGTGCACCTATGTTCGCGGAAACATTTTTTTTTATAGGATAAGGGTGACAAACGAGCACACAGTCCCCCTGATGGTAAGTGGTTGCTGCGGCCCATAGACATCTACATCTACCCTCTATTACAAATCAAAATATAGATGCGTTGTCACCCGTGAGGACTAAGATGGAATGCCTCATTTCCAGTAAAAAGGGCCTCCGGCCACCTGCACTCACTAAGCGAAACGCAGAGGTAAACCTCTACTTCACACTGGTTTTCTGTGAGGTCGTGGTACCACCCCGATTCGAGCCGGCCCATCCGTGCGACAGCAAAAGCTGCCGCGTGGCTCTACCACTCTTAATACGGATACATTTGGGCACTATAATTCTGTCCTGCACAAATGGCTAGTCTCCTTCGTGACCGAAATTCGGTCTCGAGGACATTATAACTAATTCCTGGCACATGCAGTTCTAATTTTAAGTACTAATATTACAGTGGTAATAAACGGCGCGAAATAAAAGCGTACACCAACCGCCAACTAAGTTATAAATTATAATTGCACCGGCTCCGAGCGCTCTGACGTAATTACGCGGCCGCTCCTCCTTCGCTTATCTCCAAAGGACTTTTCCCTTTAACGCACCTAACTTCACGTTTATCAGGTGAAACTTTCAGCGAAGCCAAATTGAAAATTTTACGATGTTGAACCTCTTGCTCGAATTAATTGTGTTATCAAATATTAATGCTCTCGGCCAGTTTTAATTGCCGTTTTGGTGAAATTTGGGAATATTTTCGTGTTGTATTTCAGAAGTAGGCCCTAATTCCTTTAGGTGAACGCCAATGCAATATTGAAATTTATGATTTATGTTCAGTAAGTACATATAATTAAGAACATATTTTGTACGTGGTAGAGCCTTGCTGCAGCTATATTTGTAGTATAGTTGTAGCACGAATGGATCAGCTCGACCGGGGAAGGACCACGCTCTCACAGAATACCATCGCAAAATAGCAGCTTAACACTGCTGTGTTTCGTATGGTGAGTGTAGAAAACCGGAGACCCTTTTTACTGGTAAAGAGGCATTCCATCTTAGACCTCACGGGTGACAACGCATCTGCATTGTGATTCGCAAACGATGATAAATGTAGATGTCTATGGGCCACAGCAAACACTTACCATCAGGTAGACTGTGTGCTCGTTTGTCACCCTATCCTATAACAAAAAAAAACATATAAGAATTTATGTTATACTGGTGGTCTGGAGGACATTATACGTGGTAGAGCCATGCTGCAGCTATATTAGTAGTATATTTGTAACACGAATAGGTTGGCTCGACCGGGGAAGGACCACGCTCTCACAGAATACCAACGTCAAATAGCAGCTTAACACTGCTGTGTTTCGTATGGTAAGTGTAGAGAACCGGAGACCCATTTTACTGGAAAAGAGGCATTCCATTTTACTCCTCACGGGTGACAACGCATCTGCATTTTGATTTGTAATAGAGGATAGATGTAGATGTCTATGGGCCGCAGCAACCACTTACCATCAGGTGTACTGTGTGCTTATTTGTCACCCTAGCCTATAAAAAAAAATAGCCTGCCCTGGCATTGCCTTGACAGGAAACAAATACCATTTATTATATTAATTTTTCGTTTTTCTTAAATCTTCAAGGGTTTCGGATAAGATATAGCCTAAAGTAAAGTTACATCACAATCGATTCAGCCATTTCAAAGATTAGCCCGGACAGACAAAAAGACAGATAGACAGACAATATTTATACGTCTTAATGGCATGCAAATAACTCCCAATGCTTAATAGAAGCCGACGAATTTCTGCCGACTTCAAAAAGGAGCCGGTACTCAATTCGACTGTATTAATATACAGTAAAAATTTATAATTTTAAATTATTATGTACTCTTCTTTCTTACTACCTTATTCTTTACGCGCTGGCGGTCTCAGTGGTCCAGTGCTCGCAAACGCAGTTGCTAATCATGAGAACCCAGGAGGGTTCAAAACCCGGGTCGCGCCAAAGTCAGTTATTGGGTTTTTTTGTCCAGAAATTCTCAGTAGCGGCTCGGAGCCAGAAAGTTGGCGGTGTTTCCGGTCGTGTCGGAATACTGTCCCATTGGACTATGAGACTGAGAAAATAGAGAGTGCACCTGTGCATTATAATCCTGTACTGCTTAGATGGCTAGTTTCCGTTGAGACTGGATGCTTTGACCGAAATTCGGACTGGAGGACATTATTATTGTTATTGTTTAATATTACATTTAAACCACGAACGTCAAATATAGTCTGTTGTTCTCGCTTTTGTTTTCATAACTTTTTGACAAGACAATTGCAGGCTCAACGCTTCTAATATATTATAAAAACTTGTCTGTTATATGAAAATAAATATAAAAAGTATTATAAAGTGTCAACAAACTGGTTTTAATATTATTCATTATTTTACAACACGAAATATTAAACAGTTATTATATTCTTTACGGGCTGTAACAGCCAACAGCTGCATATCGGACTCTTACAATCTGTAACTTACTTCTTTCGAACAGTTTTTTTTTGTTATGCGATAGAGATACCTTAATGCATGAAAATTTTGTAAATAGTTCTAGGGATTTGTTACTTGTTTGAGATATGTGTTTTACGTGGTAGAGCTATGTGGTAGCTATATTATGGTTGTAGCACGAATGGGCTGGCTGAACCGGGGAAAGACTACGCTCTCAAAGAATACCTGAATACTGTGTTTATGCTGTGTTTCGTAAAGTGAGTATAGGGAACCGGATACCTATTTTTCTTTCTTTAAACGAGGCATTACATCTTAGTCCTCACGTGTGTCTACATTTTAATTCTTAATCGAGAATCATGTGAATTGTGTAATAAAAAATGTGCCATGCAGATTTAATAGAAACTGTTCTGTTTTACACAGACGGCAACCCTCTTGTCATCCCCCACCAATTCGGTTTCTGAGCGAAACACTCTTGTCCTCAACAATTTCACCGTATTGTGGAATATATCCTCAACGGTTTTTATCCTTGTCGTCATAAGACTATCGCAGTCTTTTTCGACATAGCAAAGGCATTCGAGAGAGTCTGGCACGAAGGCCTTATATATAAACTCTATAAAATAGGTCTCCCTGATCATCTTGTTCGTCTCATGGCCTCATACCTGGAGGGTCGTTTCGTTTTAGACACGAAGACACGCTCTCCTCTCAGCGTCCCATCAAAGCCGGTGTCCCTCAGAGCTCAGTGCGTGCCCCTCTCCTATATATCCTGTTCACCAACGACATTCCCATCCCATCGAAAGGTGTTCACCTCTCCCTCTTCGCAGACGACACTACCCTCTACTGTAAATGTATGTCACTACCTTTCATACGAAACAAGATCCAAAAGTTAGTTAATGAGTTAGGAGCTTGGTTCCAAAAATATCGTATCTAAGTGAACCCGGAGAAGAGTTCTGCCGTTTACTTCGATCATAAACGACGCCGTCCCACTACCATTTCGCCAATCCGAATGCTAGGAACCCCTGTCCTCTGGCATACGACCGCGAAATACTTAGGTGTCACCCATGACACGAGGCTCACTTTCGCTCTCCATGTCAATCGAATAACCCGAAACGCGCGATTCAATCTGAGTACACTCAACTGTATGCTGGGCCGACACAGTAAAATGTCCCTCCGTAACAAGCGAACCCTTTATAAGGTCTGTATACGACCAGTTATGACTTACGTGGGCCCCATATTGCTCACGCTAACCGCAATATCCTTAACGAACTTCAAGTAGTTCAAAACAATTTTTGTCGTCGGGCTAAGAACGCACCCTGGTACATCCGTAACGCTGACCTCCATCGAGAATTAGAGCTCCCCACAGTCCAGCAATTTCTAAAAATATTCTCTGAGAACTTCGTCAAAGCACTCTAACCCCTCTCGCTATCGAGTCCGAAGACCGAGAAACTCTCTCACGAACCTCCCAAGCAAGCTTTCGGCCGACCTAAACCGCCTCCTGGCGGTTCAGGCCGAATTTTCTCCCCCCCCCCCCCCCTAATTTGCCTTAGATAGTCTCCCCTCTCAGCAGCTACTCGCCGCCTGCGCCCCCTTTTCCCTTAACAGGGTCGCTTCCGATTCGGCAGAAAGGCCGCAAAAGGCAATGCCAGTCTCACAGGTAGTATTAAGTGGGTAAACCTGAGTAGGTTTCGCAGTGAGTCCCACATAACCACGGCAGCCGCCTGTCGTGGTATGCTTAGGGCATTCACCACCCACCCTTTTTAAATAAAGATAGATAATAAAATAAATAATATTGCTATCATAAATCTACTAATAGCTGTACTATCCACATTGTTTCACAATATTACATATGCCGTTGTGTTAAGGGATTTGTCACCCCCTTTTGAATGCGGGAAGGGGTGACTAAGGGAAATTCCAGAAAGATTCCTGGATTGTGACAGATGGTCTAACAACAATCTCACTTACGCCAAACGTAAAATAACCATACAATCAACGGGGAGTATTCGCAAACTTCTGACACTGCGATCGTCAAATATGCCTTGTCCTTCCTACAAAGGGAGGGGCCTATGTTTTTTTTATAGGACAAGGAGACAAACGAACACACAGTCCACCTGATGGTAAGTGGTTGCTGTGGTCCATAGACATCTACATCTATCCTCGTTTGCGAATCAAAATGCAGATGCGTTGTCACCCATGAGGACTTAGATGGAATGCCTCTTTTCCAGTAAAAAAGGGTCTCCGGTTCTCTACACTCACCATACGAAACACAGCAGTGTTAAGCTGCTATTTTACGCTGGTATTCTGTGAGAGCGTGGTCCTTCCCCGGTCGAGCCGACCCATTCGTGCTACAACTATACTACTAATATAGCTGCAGCATGGCTCTACCACGTATAGAATGTCAAGCATAATCAACTTTTAAGGTCTGAGTAAGAATTACTTAGTTTTTTTTTTAAAGAATAAGGGTGACATACAAGCACACCGCCCACCTTATGGTAAGTGCATTCTGCGATCCATAGACTATTAAAAATCAAAATGCAGATGCCTTGTCATCCGTGATGACTAAGATGGAATGCCTTGTTTCCAGCTAAACGGGTCTCTTTCTTTCTACACTTATGAAACTGAAACACAGCAGCTCTAATAATTTAATATAACAATTTCACCGCTAGTTCGGCAACAGGTTAAATACTCAGAGTACATCATTCGAAGTCTATTACTCGCCTTGGTTTATGGTCTCACTAAAACCTAAACGTCCAAGCACCTTCCCTGACATATGTCATAAAACATAATTGATTTACGTGCAAAATTTATAACCGGCAATTAATTATTGCAGTCGCAGTTAATTATATGTCAGTTATGGCATGCGTTTGTTGGAATATAGTTTAACTTATTTTGGTTTAGTACCTGTTAAATTATTTTAGTTAGTGTCGTTCCGAGTATAAACATAAGTAGATATTTTAAAGTTATTAACCAACTTCAAATATGGGCGGAGGTACTCAATTCGACTTCAATAGAAAATAAGAATTCGATTGTTTATGGGTTAACTGATTTTGATGATTCTGTTTATTTGAAAGCTGGTGCTTCACATGTGGTCCCATATAAATTTGATCAAGTTCTGACTAATAATTTTTGAGTTATTCTTACTAATTTATATTGAAGTCGGTTGAACAAAATTATTTTTTTTACCACTTGTTTTTTTTAGCGAACTATTATTTCGGGGTAATGTAAAGTTTTAGCCGTAGATGGATTAGATGGCAACTCGTGACGGGTAAAAACCGGGTATTTTTTATAGAATACGAGTGACAAACGAACACACAGTCCATCCACCTGGTGGTAAGTGGATACCGTGGGCCTTAGACATCTACATTTACTTTCGATTAATAATCAAAATGCAGATGCGTTGTCTTCCCTGAAGACCGGAAGAAACTGTCCTGCCAAAAGTCTCGTCTTTAGTCAAAAGAGTATCCGGTTCTCTAGACACACCATAGGAAACACAACTTTAAGCTGTTATTCGAACATGACAACACAATTTGTCTTACAATGATACTGAAAAGTTGCCGATTGTTTTTATTTAATTCGTGATTAAATATTTTAGATTCTATATTTTAGAGATTTTTCATTCCTCATTTAAAACTTATTCATAGGATGAAATACAACATAAACAAATTCAAAATTACAGTTACATGAATTAAATTGTTCAATTGTTTCACTTTGATATTCAGTCAAGTTGTAATTTACAACGTTGTAATTGTGCAACTGGATAACCAGCTTTCTTGCAGATCGGAGCATCAAGGTCGTTGTAGACGGTGCATGCTCCAACTACAAGCTTATTAATGCCGGTGTTCCACAAAACTGCGTGCTATCACCAATGCTGTTTCTTCTGCATATCAATGATATGTTGCGAAGCGGTAACATTTATTGCTATGCAGATGACAGCACTGGTGATGCTCTATACACCGGCCGTGCCAATACTTCTCGGGAAAACGTCGCTGAGTGCCGGAACAAACTTGTTTCTGAAGTCGAGTCTTTGCTGAACAAAGTCTCGGATTGGGGGTGACTAAGTCTAGTCCAGTATAATCCTCAGAAGACACAGGTTTGCGCGTTTACCGCTAAAAAAACCCCTTTGTCGTATCTCCTCAGTTTGAAGGCACTCTCCTTGTTGCCTCAGCCTGTATCGGAATCCTCGGCGTCGACATATGGAGTGACGTGCAGTTTCGTAGTACCTTGGAAGAGAAAGCCAAATTGGCCTCTAAAAAGCTTGGCGTGCTTAGCAGAGCGGGACAGTATTTTATGCCGGCACACTGCCTGCAACTTTACAAGACGCAGGTTCAGCCTCACATGAAATACTGTTCCCATCTATGGGCTGGGGCTTCCCAGTACTAGCTCCTTCCACTTGACCGCATCCAGCGCAGAGCGGCTCGAATCGTCGACGACCGAGTCCTTACCGATCGGCTCGATTCACTGGCGCTGCGAAGAGATCTTGCATCCCTTTGCGTTTTCATTCGCATTTGGTACGGGGAGTGCTCTGAGGAATTGTTCGGATTAATCCCAGCCGCCGAATTTCACGAGCACACATTGCGGGAAAACTTCCGATACCATTCACACCATCTGGATGCTTGGCGGTCCGCCACTGTACATTTCACTAGGAGTTTTCGTCCGCGTACGATATCTCTGTAGATGTGGATGTGGATATGTTGTGTGTGTGTGTGTGTGGTAATTTACCACCGGCTAATTTTGCAGACCGATACGACTTAGGTACCTTTTTAAAAGGCTGATAACTCACTTGCAATTCCCTTGGTGTTGCAGTTGTTCATGGGTGGCGGTAGTCACTTACCATCAGGTGAGACATATGCTCGTTTGCCCCCTCTTCTATAAAAAAATATTCGATGGATAACTATGTCAAGATTGAAAATCGGTCTTTAATAAAATAAAGAAATAATAGTAAGTTAGTGTATTTGTTAACACATATATCTGAGATACATGTTTATACTCGTTCAGGTACTAATTTTTATAGACTATTTGATTAAGGTTTTGTTTTAATAAATTGTACAATTATTGAAGAGAAAACTTCTTTAGGCACGTTGGGCCCTTTTGGGATGGAGAGAAAGCAACTCGCGTGATGGTGACGCTCAGATACATATATAAATAAATATTTGTAAATGACTCAAATATAATGTTTGTACAAGTTTGTGAAGCTAAGAAGTTTTCCCTTCTGACGTGCAGTCCTACGACAGACAGTTTTTTTTTAAATAAAATGTAACATTAAAATTGGAAAATCTTCCTTTGCCAATATCCGCTCAACAAAATAAAATGATGTGTCTTGCCTAGTTTGAAGAGCACCTCCCGTCCTCTCTCAATTGCATGCACTATCCCCGTCTCCGCTAATCCTAGCATAACTACTCCGCTACGCTTGGCTCTGCGTCCACTGGACGGTTGACCCAGCTTTACTAGTAGACAGACAGGCTACGAGTGAACAGAGCATCAGTTATAATTCTCCAGCTCACCATCGTCTATCAGATTCATATTCATAAATTACCTACTATGAAAAATCACAGAATGTAGTATGTCTTGAAGTTGCTTAAGTGATATATGACGCAGAGCCGACAAGCTGACAAACGTAGCTCAACGAGTGGTAAGTGGGCTGTAGGTGGTCAGAAGGATACGACGTGTGGACTCCGCGAGGGCAAATAGTCTAATACTACTTTCAGATTTTTTAACAATTTATTTTACGTCACCTGATATTAAAGTTCACATTTCAATGTTTTACTTCAAAATGACTCGGTTTTGAGTCAATATTGTGTGGCATAAGGCGCCATAACTTCATCGAGAATTTTAACACTGCTAAGCCCACTGTTAAGAAGATTTATCGCAGTATTATCTAACACCTTTGACATTGCTGCCCGTTAGTCAGATTATTTTACATCTTGCATATTATACCGGATAGTGTACTGTCATCATTTCGAGATAATATATATATATATATATATATATTAGGGGCGTAAAAAAATCACATTTTCACTTTAAATTTGATAGGAATATAATATATTCCTTTTGCCTAGTAGAGGTCAGCTAAGAACAGATTTTACGAAATTCTACCCACAGGGGGGTTGCGGGCATTAATAAAAAAAAATCACTTCTTATTTGAATGGGTCCTTAGATGGTCTAAGCGATTCACGATTGGGCCCGGTAGGTGGCGCTGTTGTCGAGATCCAGATATCACCCGTGCAAAGCCGGGGCGGAACCCTAGTCTTTAATAAAACAAATGTTAAGATTTTTTTTGCGTTTTAATTAAACTTATATTTTTGTGCTTTACAACACATTATGGTCACGGAGAGGAATGAAGTGTTTGAAATCCCGATGTCATAGTTACCTCATGCTACCTTCAGATTTTGAATATTTATCGGTAGACCAAGTTCACTATGATAATAGTCAAACACCTTAGTCTATCCGTGACCATGGGAGGTGTAAAGTAGGTACCCGAAACGTCGGTAGTATTTTTATCTTTCCTTTTTTTATTTAAAAAATTAACACGTGCTAGAGCCATACTGCAGCTATATTAGTGGTATAGTTATAATAGCACGAATGGGTCGACTCGACCGGAGAAGGACCGCGCTCTCATAGAATACCAACGTAAAATAGCAGCTTAACGCTGCTGTGTTTCGTATGGTGAGTGTAGAGAAACGGAGACTCTTTTTACTGGAACCGAGGCATTCCATCTTAGTCCTCACGGGTGACGACGCATCTGCATTTTGATTTCTAATCGAGGATATATATAGATCTCTATGGGCTACAGCAACCACTTACCATCAGGTGGACTGTATGCTCGTTTGTCACCCTTAACCTATAACAAAGAAAAAGTAAAAATATGTTTAACGAAACAACAAGTACAAGTTCTTTGTTTAGGCAGAATAAAGTTACGATCGTCCGAATAAAAACGAGCCAGCAATTGAATCTGCAAATAATATCAGCCGTAGCTAACTTCACCGGTGCGCCCTCGAAACACTTTGAAAGAAGTTAGTCGAGCGGCGCGACCGGCAGGTTCCCGGTAAAAGTACCGGAATAAATACTGGAGGTATTTGGGAGCAATACACCGATAATTACACCACACAGAGCTGTTTTTACCGTTGGCATTTTTCTCAATAAGTAGCTCCGTTATCTAATAGTCTTTCATCGTTAGCCCTAACAGTTCAAAGGAGTTATTGTTACAAGTCTGTCAAATTTCCACTGCTATACATATATATCCCCCATTAATTGCCTTATATAGGATATTTGCCCTAGTTGTTACGCTCCTCTCATCTCTCATGTCCTAAGAACTGAAGAGGGCAATGAATACTGCTGGGTACAAACCTCCTCTAACATCTGAGAGGATTGTGTGGAGCAATTAGTCTGTAGCATTTTTCCAGTGCGTGTTAACGGAATTAATATATTTTTACTACCCAGACATGGTTTCCTCATGATGTTTTCCTTCACTACCCCGCATGGTCCATCATCATTTAAAATTACACTTAACTATTTTATTGATGACGAGGATTAAGAACAGGTTGCTCGCTTAAATTACAGCGACCACTTAGTCCCTGAATTACCACGACTCAGCCTTAATTTCAGCTTTTATGTATTTACAGAACATGCAACTCTATAGCATGTACAAAGTACAGTCGAATACAAAAACGTCCACGTGCCGGCTCTCGGCGCCAGGTGCTCCAACCGCACGCCTCTAAATTTAACGTCTTTATTTGTATTTCTGACTGTACAGCCGTGTTTCTGCAAACCCTACCCTAATTGGAAGGTACCTATTTTAAAATAACATGACTTATTCCCGTTTTGCTCGCATGGATTTAATATTGTTTTAAAGGGGTGTTATGTTTAAGCGTTCCCGGGATTCCGGTACGATAATAAACACGGTTATGTGAACACACCTGGGATCTGTATAAACGGAATAAGAATGTAAGTGTAAAATTGGAAAAAGAAAGATGAAAATATGGTTTTTAGTATATTATGTCACAGTATTTTATACGTATATAATATAACCGTTGGTGTCTGTTGGCGATCGTGTAACTTCTGAACTAATTTCGTTATTCGAAAGTTTTGCTGTATATGCAAAAAGATTATTGTTGTAAAATCTATTCAAGATTGTCTTGATTTACAGAGTTATTTGAATCGTGTTAGCTAATATTGTTTGCGTTATAAACTTTTTTAAATATAAGTAAATGTTGCATTATCTCATATTCTAAGAAAAACACTTCTCTTCTTTATAACTACAGCATTAATAATATTTTACTGAAGAGTGTTACCGAGGTGAGAGATCTAGGCTTTAATCTTGATTGTCAGTTACTAATTAGATCACATATTGACATAATTACGGCCAAAGCCTTTAAAATGTTGGGTTTCTTGTTTCGACAAACAATTGGCTTTGAAAACATCTACTTTTGTAATTTTATATAATTATCTGGTCAGGACGCATCTAGAGTACGCTTCAACTGTGTGAAATCCGCAATATTCGATTTATAAGGACGCCCTGCAACATATCCAAAATAAGTTCCTCAAACGCTTAAAATTATAAGTTCAAAACAATTCCAGCAAATTTAGTAACTAATCTCGAAACCAGACCTTAATAATTATATTGGTTCCCCATACTTTTTGAGTAAAATAGCAATAAAGTGTCCTAGGATTAATCTGCGGCTTAACTTAAAATAGACCTTTTCCTGTTTGTAAGACTAACTATGCAAGAAATCGGTTTATTGTTAGAGCCTAAAATTTCTATAACCAACGTTATAATACGTTAAATATAATTTTAAATGTATATCTGCCATCGAGCACCTTACATAAGTACATAAGCTCGCCTTTTATTTCATTATTATCATTTTTATTATTACCTTTAAAATATGTGATATAAAAACAATTGCGTTTCAGTACTTCTGCTATAAAAATAATTAGAATTCTATAAATAAATTTAAAGTTAAACTCAGCTAGCAGCTCTAGCATTGGCTGACCGCTAAGTGATTCTACTGCAATCTTCTGCTACATAATTCCGATGATGTCAACTAATTATTTTTTTTAATCTAACATTTTATATCTACCCTGTAAAAGTCCGAATTGATTTCGGAGTGAAACTCATCCAGTTACCTATCAGACAATGACAGAAGAACATCTGCAGGGGTAAGTAGTATTTACGAGTATATTAAGATTTTAGAACTCGCGTTAAATTTTAATAGAACGCGTGCAAACCGAGTTACATTTTCAACGACATCAATGGTTTTGAAATGTATGCGTTCAGTTCAGTTTCTACGTGTTCTTCGGTTTTTTACGTGGCAGATCCATGCTGCAGCTGACAACTGAGTCGGCTTGACCGGAGTAGGACCACGCTCTCACAGAATACCGGCTTAAAATAACAGCTCAATGCTGCAGTGTTTCGTATGGTTAGTGTAGAGAACTGGAGACCCTTTCTTACAGGAAACGCGGCATTCCATCTTATGCTAGGGGGTGACAACGCATCTGCATTTTGATATTTAATCGAGAATATAATATATAGATGCACCACAACATCCACTTACACCTACAATCAACACCTACAATCAGGTAAACTGTGTGCTAGTTAGTCACCCTTATACTGCATAAAAAAATTATGACAATAATACATCACAGGTATAATTCTACGTAATTATAAGTCGTAGTAACAATGTGCCCATGTTCTTGCATGGTCAGAGATTTATATGTTCTATGCTTATGTGGGATTTATAGCAAGAAATAATGTGCCAACTGTGTTACATGGGGGGTATATTGCCATAGTTGCCACGTTTGGCGAGGGGGTTGGTACGACCGCCACTAGATGTAGTAACGACCTGGTAAGACATGCAGGAAGTCGATGGATGCAGATGGCTCAGGACCGTACTTTGTGGCACTCCTTGGGGGAGGTCTATGTTCAGCAATGGACTTGTGAAGGGCTGTAATGATGATGATGATGTGTTATTTGCCTAGCGTGTCGTAAAATGAGACTAATAGGGACGGTAAAGATAATAACAATTACTTGTAAACTATATTTATTACTCTATTGTAGACACGTTATTTTATAATCGTAATACGTATCAAACGGTAAAACATTCCAAGCCAATAACTTTAAATATTAAAAGTCATCCCAAACGCAGCACAACCTCTAAAATACTGGATTATGGTTATTCGATATAATATGAACGAGTAATGCGTTGTACGCAGCGGGGCGATATAAAGTTTTATTGAACCGATGCTGGCCGGCCGCCAAGCTCCGGTGGCCGCGACACTGGCAGATCAGGTATCAGCTATTAGCGCATCGAGCGTTTACACCGTCAAGTTTACTGGCAGCAGTACTGGTTAAAGATTACGTTTACTGTTGAGCGTTGCGATGAGGACAGAGAGACTTTTTCTGGATTTAGAACATTAAAAAAGTACAAAGGTTAAAAGAGTAATTAACAAAGTATACTGAAAAGAAATAAGTTTTATATTCTGTGTCACTTTTACAACTAAGACGAATCTAACGACACCACATAATATTATGTTAAGATCCATCAAGTTTCGTAGGTTAAAGAGTGTCAAATAAATAGACATACATACATACACACGTCTTTTCGCTTACATACGGTCGCCTTTATGTCGCGCATCGTCGCACCTGTTGAATAGAATATTTTTTTATTCAATATACATTATATGTGTAATTCTTATTGAAAGTAATTTTTTACTTTACCACTGGTTCGAAAAAAAAAACCCTCTGTCCTGGGAAGAACCAGCAAGAAACCCAGCGGCACTTTTTTAAATAAATTTTACAATATAAATGATTAAGAACTATTTACAAAATTTATTTTAGAAACTGCTTGGAAACGACCACCTCATTCCCAGTGGTTATTATCAACCATGTATTCATTTATACTACAATAACCCTTTTTATACAGTTTCAGCTTAATAAAACATTTAAACTTGGTAATAGAGTGTACTGGCTTGCCTTCCTAACTTTTCTATCACATCCTTCCTTCCAATTATATGCAAAACAAAACTTATGGCGCCATCTGTTGGCGCAATTTCTATTCCAACTGTTAACATAGAGAGAGCCTGTACACTTTCCGGGACCTTGTTGTAATAGCGTATACATTGCCCCAAGAATGAATTACTGACTCTGTGGAGTCGAGAAACTGGCATCACTAGCTTGTGTTTGTTCCTAGTGTTTACAGAATATATATCACTTTTTTTACTAAAACTATCTTTGATTTCGTGAACATACATTAAATTTTCGTAAATATACTGAGACGCCAAAGTTTTTTCAAAGTTCTTTAAATTTATCTCTATGATACTCTCTCGGTTTTAGATTGTAAATAGCTCTAATGGCCCTCTTCTGTAAAACAAAAATAGTTTCTGAATCAGCCGCCTTTCCCCATAGCAAAATCCCATAAGACATTTATTCCAACTGTTAACATAGAGAGAGCCTGTACACTTTCCGGGACCTTGTTGTAATAGCGTATACATTGCCCCAAGAATGAATTACTGACTCTGTGGAGTCGAGAAACTGGCATCACTAGCTTGTGTTTGTTCCTAGTGTTTACAGAATATATATCACTTTTTTTTACTAAAACTATCTTTGATTTCGTGAACATACATTAAATTTTCGTAAATATACTGAGAGGCCAAAGTTTTTTCAAAGTTCTTTAAATTTATCTCTATGATACTCTCTCGGTTTTAGATTGTAAATAGCTCTAATGGCCCTCTTCTGTAAAACAAAAATAGTTTCTGAATCAGCCGCTTTTCCCCATAGCAAAATCCCATAAGACATTATGCTATGGAAATAACTTAAATAAACTAATCTAGCTGTCTCGACACTAGTGAGACCTCTAATCTTTTTTACAGCATAGGCTGCAGAACTTAGTCTGCTTGCTAATTTGGATATATGGGACCCACTGAAGCTTTGCGTCGAGAGTGATGCCAAGAAAAACAGTGGATACAACAGGGCTCAGTTCTTCCCCATTTAAAAACACGTTGGTACTCAGATTTTTAACATTCATTGTTGTAAATTTAATACATTTAGTTTTATTTCCGTTTAAATGTAGATTATTAACGTTAAACTAATGCACTAATTTTGATATAGCATTATTCACTTCGTCACATTTAAATGATTGACTTTTAAGTTTAAAAATCATGGAAGTATCATCAGCAAATAATACTATATCATGACTATCCCCTACAAGGTGAGGTAAGTCATTAATATACACCAAAAACAGGAATGGGCCGAGAATCGAGCCCTGAGGGACACCCATTAGTATAGGTGACCCGGAGGAACTTTTACCATTGATAATAATAACCTTCTGCTTTCTTTAACTTAAATATGAAATAATAAGTTTAAGCGTTGTGTTCTTGACACCATAGTACTGTAGCTTCCTGATTAATGTCTCATGGTGAACACAGTCGAAGGTCTTGGAAAGGTCACAAAATATACCCAAAGCATCCTCTGAATTCTCCCATGCACAAAAAATATGTTTAATAAGCTCAACTCCAGCGGCAGTTTGCAGCAGACTTTTAAAACTAAATTGATTTTTATGTAGCAATTTATTAATATTAAAGAAACTTAATATCTGATCTAAAATATATTTTTCAAAATTTTACTAAATGTTGGTAGTACAGAAATTGGTCTAAAATTGGCATTTTGTCAAAGGTGCCGCCGCGGCATCAAGGGTCGCCGCATGCACCGTACACCCGGAGGAGAATTTGGCATTTTAAAATGAAGCGCCGTAGTGAAAGGTTCTATGCTACCTAACTTGTTTTTATTATTTATATATGTATTTTATTACAATAACCAGAAAAACATTTACTTAACAATCACAGTAAAAAATAATAAAATAAAAACCAAACTAATAAGTGCGCCTCCGGGTGTATCGACACTATCTTAGCGAGCAGACTATACGTACATACACACATATATACATACACATTTAAATACATTCACTCGAAAAAATTACTTTCCTACTGCTGCAGGCGGATAAAGACGTTTGGATGTTGCTTAAATGTACGAGATTTTCCATAAATATGAAACTTACACTACTATATATATATATATATACGTAGAGCATGTATGAAGTGAATAATGAAAGTGGACGAAGCGAAACAAGTATGTAAGGATCGTAGCAAGTGGAAAGAAGTGGTCTCTGCCTACCCCTACGGGAAAGAGGCGTGAGTATATATATATATATATATATATATATATATATATATATATATATATATATCGACGGATTCAACTCGGCTGGGCAGCGTTCGGGAAGCTACGACACATCTTCTCATCAGACATACCTCAAATCCTTAAAACGAAATTGTACAACCAGTGCGTGTTGCCAGTGATGACTTACGGAACTGAGACGTGGTCCTTCACTGCTGGCCGTATGAGGAAGCTCAAGGTCGCTCAGCGAGCTATGGAGAGGGCTATGCTCGGAGTTTCTCTGCGTGATAAACTTAGAAATAAGGATATCCGCAGTAGTACCAGAGTAACCGACATAGCCCAACGGATTAGTAAGCTGAAGTGGCAGTGGGCCGGCCATATAGCTCGAAGAACCGACAACCGATGGCGAAGAAAGGTTCTCGAGTGGCAGCCTCGTACCGGTAGGCAAAGTGTAGGGCGTGCCCCCACGAGATGGAGTGACGACCTGGTAAGACATGCAGGAAGTCGATGGATGCAGGTGGCTCAGGACCGTGCTTTGTGGCATTCTTTGGGGGAGGCCTATGTTCAGCAGTGGACTTGTGAAGGGCTGTAATGATGATGATAATGATATATATATATTTGAGATCAGTAAGTGAGTATACACCTGCCATAATAGCTCACCACGCTACGGGTTGACTGACAGAAAATGCCGATAGGCATTAAGTCCGACCGGTAACAATTTACCTTTGTTTCAAGGTGTGACAATAAAGAATAAATAAATAAAATCCAGAAAGTTATTTCGTTCCGTAGGGATCGTAAAAGGAGACTGGGAATAGCAGAAGAATGATTCCATCGTCGTCTGATTGATGAAGGTATTGCCATCTTTTTAAAGTTGGAGCCGAGATTTCGTCCAAATTTTAGGCACAGGTCTCCACTCATTTTTGAAAGAGGTTATGGAGGATTTTTATTATTATTATTATTATTAAAAAATACAAAGACAAAATTAATAATAAAAAATACATAATTTATTGGATTGCAGCAACAAAAGGCTACTTACGTTTAAGTAGTTATTAATAATCCTGCAAAAATATTGCTACAGCCTGTTTTTCTTTCGCTAGTAACAAGACATTCTAGCTGTCGTAAGGCAATTAAACTTGGTAAAGTCACGCTGCAACTATATATATATATATATATATATATATATATATATATATATATATATATATATATATATATTATGGTTGTAGCACAAATGGGTCGGCTCGACAGAGTAAGCAACACGCTCCCACAAAATATCAGCGTAAAATAACAGCTTAAATGTTTTGTGTTTTGTATAATGAGTGTAGACTAGCGGGAGACCCTTTTTACTGGCAGCGAGGCATTCCATCTTAGTCCTCAAGGGCAGCATATGCATTTGACTCCAATCAAGGATAGATTTAAATTTCTATATGCCCCAGCATCCACTTACTATCAGTTGGATTGTGTGCTCATTTGTGACCGTTATTCTATTAAAATGTTAGTTTCCTCACGATGTCTTTCCTTCACCGCCGAGCAAGCAGTACGCTTTGCACCAGAACTTGATAAAAATCAACTAAGTACACATAAGTAATAATTATTAATTTGAAAGTAATTTTAAGTTTGTGACATAAACTGGATCGTTGGACTCTTATAGACTCTTACTCTTGTTGTGGGCTACTGTATGTATGGGGAGTAAAGTAATCATGGTAATAGTGCCAATCGCACATGGACTGATCGACCAAATAAAGACGACTTGGCGTGACGTCATTAGAACCCGAATTTGTAAATGGAAATAACAACTAAATACAAAATTCTCACGAAAGAACATCGATTCCTGCTAAGGATTATACGTGGGGCTATTGAAATTAAAAAACATCCTAATTTCAATAGAGAGAGAGGCTGGGTACTACCACTTCCTTGGGATCTTGTAATTAATAAAATTAAAACTAAGCCCTAGCATACCACTGCAAGACTTCACGACACAGTAAGTTCATTCTGCGTAGATCGGGCCAAAACTAATAATTAAAAAAGCTGAAGGTACTCCGGGTTAACTCTGACATCGAGACGTCAGTCACCTAAGTCTCCCGTGACCACGAAACGTCGGGAATTTAAAAGTAAGTATAATTAAACGCGATAGAATCGTGAATGTGTAGTGTTCGCGTAAATAAAGGAAATTATAATAGATATTACAAGTTGATTAAGCTAATAACATAATAGTAACGAATGCAAATTCCATTCTATGTTCCTCTTTAAGCACCGCAGTAGTCTGACTGGCATTTACAGTATCGATACAAACAGTTTTTGGGTAAAAGTGTCAAGGACGATCTATTTAACCATCTTATTTTTTTATAAAAACCAAATTATCTGTACGGAAAGGCGTTTAAGACATAGTTTAGCATTATCATCAACATTTATGCCCATTTCAAGTCTATTGCCAAACGTAGGTTTCCATACACATTGCAAAATGTTCGGGCTAATATTCGGAATGGCTGAACCGACTCTGATGAAACTTTACTAACAGTAACAGATAGAGAGCAATCCCAAGAGAGATCTATTGTAGGTTATGGTTTATCCGGAAAACTTAAATAAATAATTATCTTAAATCTATATAACTCCACATTAATAAATCCTATCCAGACGAATCTGGGACGGGTCACTTGTATTTAATAACATTTAACAAAAATATACCTATTTCCAATGATCGATAAACGTAATTCTAACAGCAATCACTCATCTCTTTTCAAATTCTGAACATGTGTACTCACACAGCCTTTAATTTATTCTCAACTCACCTCCTCGGCGCTGTGTAAATCCAATCAGCATAAATTCAATCCCGCGCACACGGGAGCCGGGCAGCAGCGACAGATGCCGTGTAATTGTTCTTGTGACAATTTTTTTTGCTGCCCACCCCCTAATGTTATAGTACGGTGATCGAATCTGTTTTAAACCGGCTGTGATTTTACGGAGACGGCTTGTTTAAAACTTTAGTCAATTTCTTAGAAAAAAAAGTCTAATAGGAATTTATCGTTCACGGAGTTTAAGATATTTAGGGACTTTTAAGATACCGCCTACTTCTTTTTGATAACCGGCCAAGAGCAAGTTCGACTCGCGCATGAAGGGTTCCGTACCATCGTAAAACACGTTCCTAGTAGGGGAGCCCTCTTTAAATTAAAATTAAAATTTATTTTTATTACTTGTTGTTATAGCGGCAACAGAAATTCACATTCTGTGCAAATTTCAACTGTCTACCTATTACGGATCATGAGATACAGCCCGTTGACAGACAGACGGACGGACAGCGGAGGCTTAGTAATAGGGTTCCGTATGTTAGTTACCCTTTGGATACGGAACCGTCAAAAGACTGCCAATAAAAATATAAATTACAATAATTTATTTTATTCTTTTTACTTTTAAAATCGGTTTATAATTTTTTTTTTAATTTATTTATAGAACCCTTTTACAGAAAACTTTACCGATAGCCCTTTTGATAGAACTAAATAATATCACAAGTGCGAGGTAATAACTAAAGTGTCATCTAAATAGTAACATTAAAAACTTCATACACTATTTGTTCTCCCTTAGGGTTGAATTTTTATCTCTTGAAGTATATACCGTTTAATAAAAAAGCATTATTAAAATCTGTGCATAAACAAAGTAGTTATGCCTGAACATACATAAAAGATATACATACAGACGTTTTGAGAATCCTCCTCCTTTTTTTTTAATCGGTTAAAATATAATAAATGCGATGTTGTTATTAACAACCATCTCCATACTGTAAAGCATCCTATTCCCCATTATAAACGCAGGGGAGCAGTGTACTCAGGTGTCGAATCGCGATTCTGCGAGAGGTATGTGCACGTTGGCCCTTCTATACTGAATACGCCAAATACTATTGCGTTCATTCTATATTCTATTATTACTTTTTAGTGCCTTTTTTAATAAAAAAATACTTCAATGTTCAAATAATATTTATTTATATTTAACTAGCTGGTCTGGCAGTCGTTCCACCCTTTGCGGTAGTCGGCGTAGTTTGATTCCGAATTATTCTATACTTTACAATGTAAATATCATCATCATCATCATTAGTCCACTGCTGAACATAGGCCTCCCCCAAGGAATACAACAAAGCACGGTCCTGAGCCACCTGCATCCATTGACTTCCTGCATGTCTTACCAGGTCGTCACTCCATCTAGTGGGGAGTCGCCCTACACTTCGCCTACCGGTACGAGGCTGCACTCGAGAACCTTTCTTCCTCATCGGTTGTCGGTTCTTCGAGCTATATGGCCGGCCCACTGCCATTTCAGCTTACTAATCCGTTGGGTTATGTCGGTTACTCTGGTTATACTGCGGATATCCTCATTTCTAAGTTTATCACACAGAGAAACCCCGAGCATAGCCCTCTCCATAGCTCGCTGAGCGATCTTGAGCTTCCTCATACGGCCAGCAGTGAAGGACCACGTCGCAGATCCGTAAGTCATCACTGGCAACATGCACTGGTTGTACAGTTTCGTTTTCAGGTTTTGAGGTATGTCTAACGAGAAGTTGTGACGTAGTTTCCCGAACGCTGCCCAGCCGAGTTGAATCCGTCGATTGACCTCTCGGTCGAAGTTGGGATAATAATAATAATAATAATGTAAATATATCACTTATTAATTTATAGATTGCAATTTAACACACATATAATGTTATGTTAGATAATTAGAAATTTAGTTCAGATTTTCCAATAAATACTGGCACGAAACCAACATTAATATCTGCAATAAGCTCAAATAAAAAGTAGGCATATAATAATAATATTTAAAAAATAAAAATTAAGATTGCTTTTATTTGCTACTATTTATTTCTGACGTTAACTTTATTACATTTTTGTATTAAATGAAACTAATTTTTACAGATTTTATCGCGTTTAATTAACTTTTTAATTCCAGACATTTCGGGTGCTCAGACACTGCAGACTTCACACACTGCAGATGTGTGAACATGTTCAACATCGTCCCCGCCATTACATTAGATTTGATAGACCAAAAATCCTTGCAAAAGAACACCGATTCCTACCAAGGATGATTCGTGAGGCTATCGAAATTAGAAAAACGTCCTAATTTCAATAGAGAAGATCGCCATCTGCTTGGGATCCTATAATTAATAAAATTAAATCCAAACCCAAGCATACCAAAAATCAATATTCAAAAACTGATAGCCGGGCTAACTATAACATCGGGACGTCAAACACCTCAGCCCCCCCCCCCCCCCACTCCCCACCATAACCATGGGTGCTGTAAAGCACTCGAAACGTCAGGAATTAAAAAGTTAAATTAAACGTGATAAAATCCGTAAAAATTAATTTCATTTAATGTGTAGTCTTCGCGTAAATATAAGAAATCATTACATTTTTGTATCTATGTGTGACGCGATGTAAACGAGATAGCTATACCGCTATCTGTCGAAAGCCATGAAACTTATGACTTTTTCCACAACTGTCCTTTACGACATTCATGGGAAGAAATCTATTGATGAATTTTACACTTATGTTATAATTATAATTTTGATTGAACTATATACTAAATGTATATACTAAAGACTATGATGGTATTCCCTGTGAATATATATCGTTCTCAATACTTTTGCCTCATAGGAGGATTTTGCCATAGTTGCCACGCTTGGCAGGCGGGTTGGCAATCGCAGATTCTTATTATTTGGAGTTGTTATCAGCAAGATGCTGCTCCTCATCTCCTGTTCCAATTTCACTGTGTCGCCTCTTACGACATCCAAGAGACGATTTGAGATAGTGGGTTTTCTTACACCGCCACGACGCTGTTATTACATGTATGCTAGTAATTACTATTAATGAGGAACTTATGTAATATTTATTTAAAAACTTCTCGTAGTCGCACATCATTCAGTCGTGTCGCTTATAATATAATATGGGGTGGACCGTCCATAGAAGGGAAGCACTGCCCTTCGCGTCAACCTCCCTCCCGCACAACTCCACAACTCTTTGATGTGGCCTCCGTGACCGTGAAAATGTAACGCCGATTTCTTGCCATGCAATTAAAGGATTTGTAATTGCGTTGAAATTGAGGTCTTTTGTGCGGTTCCAATGCAATTGACAACGTATATCAGGCTGGCCACCCTACTGGAATGAATTAAAGCCATTTCACTCGTAGTAATATGTCATATATTATCTGTCGGAGATTACAACAGAGGATCCCAATTTTCGAAAATACATCAGGATAGCGTTAATTGTTAAGAATAATAAAAGTGTGAGAGCGGATGTTCAACTTGCTCTGTTGCTTACGCAATTGATCATTATCAGGAATAAGACAACCTAACGTACTATATATTCAGTATAGTGAAATTACAGTTCGACCATACCGTAACACGTCTCCGCCACAATCACACACCAGTGTAACGTGAGGTACGTAATTACATGATAACACCAAAATATGTAAACCAACAGCAACACTACTTATCTCAATGTAACACAGGGCAGCCTCTCAGCAACATCAATCCTCCTTGCCTGCACTAGAAGAATTACAACGAACAGAACCACGGCACTATCTTAGCACTAGTAGAATGACCACACTCGTTGAATGACTTGAGCGGAATCTCTCCCGCACGGCACCTACAGTAAACTTTATACTGCACAAACAAGTGGGAGTTTCTCGATATACCCTCATGTCCACCTCGATCCAAGTGATATTTTATAGACACTCCGACACGGCCATCCTGAAGTACCACCGTCCTCGGGCGAGTATCTTTATGTATTCCTGTAACAAACACCAATTCGTCCGCTCGTCAATCTTGACATGAGTGGGTACATATTATTAGTTCGGAAAACTAATTGTTAGATGGCGCTGATTGTTGCACTATGGGGTCATCAATTCACGACACGGCCATTCATGACCAGAATCCGTCCTCGGTTGCAGTGCCTGGAGACAAAATATGCTCAGAGATTAATTTAGCTCGGCTATTCTGCCAATAGAAACAAGGTCGATTCAAAATGGTACTTCACTTCTCCTAAGTCTAAGTACAATATTTCAACTGTCATAATTGACAATGCCTTGTTATTAAGGCTTCGTACGCAGTAACAGAAACAGAAACAGAAACAGAAACTTTTTTATTCAATATAGGTTATAAATAATACTCATTGAAAGTCACTCTTTTGTATAATTACCACTGGTTCGAAAAAAAACCTCTGTCCTGGGAGGAACCAGCAAGACACCCAGCGGGACTTTTTTTAAATAACAGCTTACAATCATGCATGTTACACAAATTAACAACACAACAAATTAGAAATAGCATGGTAGCGATCACCTCATTTCCTGGGGTTATTATCATCTATAAATTCTTTAATACTATAATAACCCTTTTATACAAACTTAGTTTAATAAAGGTTTTGAACTTTGAGCAGGTCAAATTTTGTATATTTTCTGGAATTTTGTTGTAAAAGCGTATACATCGCCCCACGAATGAGTTACTGACTCGATGGAGTCGAGTAACTGGTACTACTAGCTTGTGTCTGTTCCTAGTATTTACAGAATCAATATCACTTATTTTTGTAAAACTACTTTTATTTTTGTGTACGTACATTACATTTTCATAAATGTATTGAGAGGCCAAAGTTAATATATTAATTTCCTTAAATTTTTGTCGCAGCGACTCTTTAGGCTTTAAATCATAAATTGCTCTAATGGCCCTCTTCTGTAAAACAAATAAAACTTCAGTGTCAGCTGCGTGTCCCCATAGCAAAATACCATACGACATTATGCTATGGAAATAGCTAAAGTAAACTAGTCTAGCTGTTTGAATACTAGTTAGACTTCTAATCTTTTTTACGGCATATGCTGCAGAACTAAGTCTGCTTGCTAGTTTTGATATATGGGGGCTCCATTGAAGCTTCGCGTCTAGTGTGATTCCAAGAAAAATGGTGGTATCTACAAGACTCAGTTCCTCCCCATTTAAAATTACATTAGAATTTAATTGTTTGGCATTTAGAGTCATAAATTTCATACATTTCATACTTCCTGCACAACATGATTTATGTGGAAGGTCCGATCAACAAGTTCCAATACAGTAATTTTAACAACTTTGTTACTCTTTAACATAATTCATAAGCAATACATATTCGATAACGATTCTTTACAAATCTGCCGCCACATATACCAGAATCGTATCAACGATTCTCTACATATCTGTCACCAAACATGCTACAACACATGAGGGGGATCTGAGCACCAACACAGACCAGAATCGCACCAACGATTGCTTACAGACCCATCGCCATATGTTACTCATGAGATGCGCTCTAAAGTTTTGAGTATTAGTATCCAAGCAATCTTAATCAAATTTGGTCTCCCTACCACTGTCATCAACTATGATATCTAACTCTCGAGGAACTTGGAGATCGAGGATCTTCCTCACATGATTATGGGGGTATTTGGTACTTTGCACATTAAACTTTAGCCGATTTCGGTTAAATTTACAATACCTATTACTTATACTCATGCCACTAAACCTTTCCGCAACACAATCTTTGATGAGAGAGCGTTTGGCACCAGAATCATAATAAAGTGGGTACGACTCACCAGTATTCATCAGCATACCGTTGAGATTGCTTACATAGCAAACGTCAACGCATCACTCACTGTTTGCCTCTGCGGCAGTCATAGGGCAAACACATATGGCTATTAAAACAAACCAGCACACGCCATAGTTATCTGCCATGAAGCAAGCTCACGTGGCCAAAACAACAGCACAGGGCGTGCCACACTCGCACACCGATTCGTTGCGCCGCACCACGCACTCGAAGCGTCAACGGGAGCAGCAGGAGCACCTAAGGGTTCAGAGGCATCGCCATGTGTAGCATACGCGCGCTCCGGGACGGCGCCTACCACGCGTGCAGAATACGCGACTGCCGAAACCAGGCCATGCTATAGCTGGATCTGGCTGTCCGTTCCGACTAGCAAGGCACACAGTCGCCTTACACTCGCGCATATGAAATTACATTACACGTGCTACTGTAACACATAAAAGAAAACATATTAAAAAGATTCAGTAGGAACTTTTTTTAAATGCAGCACTACTCTTGGGACACTATATACTGAGCTGCAGCTACACGACAACCTCTGGTATATGGTATGGTCGGATCCTCATGTAAATTTAAATACTCTTTTCAATGTCGGAACTACTTTGCTCTACTTCAATTTCGTCAGTTATACTTTGGTTTTCCAGCATTTTTCGCAACCAATTAAAAGTTAAACACTGATTCTTACAAAACATTTTTAAGACAATGTTTAAGATAAATTTACTTTCCTCTTGTATCAAATGGTGATCGATAATGTGTCCGCGGCGTCATAAGCCGACAGCATGCTCCCATTCAAGAGCGAGCGCCACAGCACCACGCCTTCCACTAAACTCTCGTTGATGCCTATTTCACACCTCCGCTGCGAAACAACAACTGCGAAACCACTGCGTGAGTTTCGCTGTGCTACAGTACTTCACTTACGCGAAACTATATTAGCGAAACCTAAAACTAGAACAGTTGAGAAATAACAATCGAAAGAAAATGTCGTCGCTTTCGGAGTCAGAGGAGGAACTAATCTCACTGTGGTCAACTACTTTAAAAAGGCGTCGTACCTGGGTGCATGATATCAATAAAAAAAGAAAGAAGTTGGGAATATCTTTTGCTCGATTACTAAGGAGTGGCCAACTTAATATACCAAATCCACAACCATTACAAGGAGAAACAGATTCTTTGCCTTATATTTTTTTAGGCGATGGCGGATTTAAACTTGAAACTTTTTGATGAGACCTTTTGTAAGAGATGCAGCTTTGCAAGATAGAGATAAAAAGATATTTAATCAGTCACTTAGTACAGCACGGGTAGTTGTGGAAAATGCATTTGGAATAATGGCACAAAAATTTAGGATATTCTTAAGACCCTTTGAAACAGATTTGAGAAATACCATAAAAATTGTGAAAGCAGCTTGTTGTTTACACAATTTTATACAGACAAAAGAGTCAACCGAACGTGTAAGCTCTGGTTTGGAAACAGAACAGCTTGGAGCCTTTCTTCTACAAAACAGACTCAATGGAAACCGCGCACGATCATCACTTGCGGCATGTGACATCAGAGACAAATTTTTTCGATACTTTGCACAACGGAGAACAGTTAATTGATACGTATACCTTGTAAATAATAAATAATTATACTTACCTTCTTCGTTTAACTCTCTCTGGATATCCCTCCATGCTTGTAGTTTTTTTGTGTTGTTTTTGTAGTCAGGGGGATTAAGTAAGTACAAAACAGGTCTATTTCTCACTGCTTGTATAAGTTTTTCAGTAAATTCCAAATCCATTGTTCCTATTTCGCTCATAAAAATTGACGCGTCCGAGTTACACGCAGAACCGCTCCAAAATGGCGGACAACGGGCGGAGATGTAGACGGCGCCTGAGCAAATGAGCGAAATCATGTTAGAAAGAGACAACATCATAGTCAGTTTTGTACGTTAGAGCAGGGAATTTCGTTATTGTTTCGCCGCCAAAGAACTCACAACTCACAGCGAAACTATTGCGGTTTCGCCCTTTGAGTTTCGCAGCGGAGGTGTGCTACAGGCATGAATAACTTAGGCAGAATCTCCCGCGCACGGTATCTACAGTGAACTTTATACTGCACAAACAAGTGGGAGTTTCTCGATATACCCTCATGTCCACCTCGATCCAAGTGATATTTTATAGACGCTCCGACATATCTATAAAAGTATAATTGTGATAATTTAAAATTAAAAATGTTGTACAACCGACTCCAATGTAAGTTTTTAGGAATAACTCAAAAACTATTGGTCAGACCTTGATCAATGTGTTTTGGACTACATGAGAAGCACCAGATTTCAAATCGTAAAAGAAAAAAAGAATCATCGAAATCGGTACACCCAGTAAAAAGTTATGAGTTAACACACATAAAAAAGAAAAAAACATACAGTCGAATTGAGTACCGTCACGTTTTTGAAGTCGGTAGAATACAAGATTGCCGGGTCGATAGCGAACATTCTAAATGATCCATATTCGGTATCCTACCTCAAGGATCGATCTCAATATCTCTCTTCTTGTCATGACAGGGTTCTCCAGTCTTCCTCTAATAACAAGATTTATATCCCTATTCATTTCACCGGGTTCCATGTTAACTCCTTCACTGTTCAAGCTGCAATTCTTTGGTATTTCTTGCCCGATGATATTAGAAAAGCGCCTAACAAACACTCCTACAAAAAGTTTGTTCGCGAGTATCTTAAAGTTTGTACCCTAGAAATTGGTATTTACCTATAATCATCGTTACCATAGGAGCATACTATAAGCCACCTGTCAAACGTACAAAATAGTTCCAAATAGTACAGTCTTGCACAAAGTACAATCCATTGGCTGCCATGTGGAAATCTTTACCTATATTTGTTTTTTACGTGGTAGAGCCATGCTGCAGCTATATTGTGGTAGCAGCACGAATTGATCGGATCGACCGGGGTAGCACCACGCTCTCACAGAATACCAGCGTAAAATAGCAGCTGAATGCCACTGTGTTTCGTATGGTGAGTGTAGAGAACCAGAGACCTTTTTTACTGAAAAGGGGCATTCCATCTCAGTCCTCAGTGGGGACAACGCATCTGCATATTGATTCTTAATTGAGGATAAATGGAGACATCTATGGGCCACAGCATTCACTTACCATCAGGTGGACTGTGTGCTCGTTTGTCACCCTTATTTTATAAAAAAAGAAGAACAGACTGTTTACAAAATGTACATATATCTCTTTTTTAGTAATTTATTTTTATTTTATTTCTAGAAGTTACGAAGGGAGTGTAAGAATATCCACAACCCTATATCATCCTGTTGGTATCGTAATGGAGAAGAAAGAAACAAGAGATGGACAACAGCATCTTCCTGATAACTCAAAAATATAATAGATAGATATGTGTGTCATCCACTTACCAACAGGTGGACTCATGCTCATATTCGTTTGTCACCCTCATTCTTTAAAAAAAATACTAAGCAACTGATTTAATATTTCGATTTCGAATAGTTTAGAATCCAAACAAGCAGTCGCGTCTCCGTGACGTTAAACTTAACCGCGCTGAACTATGCGTGGACATAGCGCGATCGCAAAGCCGCAGAGAGCGCTCGCTTCGTAATTAGTGCGTTCATTAATCAAGCCGCAAGTGTGGCCCGTGTCCGCGTGCCTAATTAACGCTTCCAGGAACATGTCGCCGTAATATATGCACTAGGTAATGCGTTGCCGATGCGGATGACGGCCTTAGATCGCGCCCTTCAAAGTCGTGTGATACGAAAATAGTGCCGCTCAAGAACTTTTAACTCCAGAAAATATTTTTTGAAATCACTTAATATTTTAAAATAGAAATTTATTTTTGCATTAGACTAATGTGCACTATAATCCATCGACACCTGCAACCCAGTTTCAAACAAGTGGTAAAATTAAAAAAAATATACGACCGACTTCAATATATTATGTAAAATGAGAACATCATCAATTTAGTCGAAGTGGATAATTCAAAAACTACTGGTCACATCTTGATCAAATTTATATGAGACCACAGGAAAAGCACCAGCTTTCGAACAATCACCTAGAATTTTTATTTTTAAAGTAACACATATAAAAAAAAATACAGTCCTGTTTTTCGGTTCGGTTGAAGTTGGTTTAAAGGATGCAGATGCGTTGTCATCACCAAGGGCTAATTTAAATAAAGCTAAGATGGAATATCTAATAACTCACAGTCTTTCAGACTAGAAAAAAGTGCACCGACTGCTGTTTAGCGGCCGAAATAGGTAAGAGAATTGTATCTCCCTAGACATAAAGGGAGTCTTACCGCCTAAAATCTATATTGATAATGAGTTTTTACGTGCTAGAGTCACGCTATTAGTTTATATGTGGTGGAGCCATGCTGCAGCTATATTAGTAGTATAGTTGTAGCACGAATGGGTCGGCTTGACCAGGGAAGGACCACGCTCTCACAGAATACCAGCGTAAAATAGCAGCTTAACGCTGCTGTGTTTCGTATGGTGAGTGTAGAGAATCGGAGACCCATTACACTGGAAACAAGCCATTGCATAGTAATGCTCAGAAGTGACAACGCATCTTCATTATGATTCCTAATCGAGGATAAATGTAAATAAATGTCTATAAGCCACAGTACACCATCAGGTAGATTTACCAACTGATGGTAAATCTACTTACCATCGGGTGGACATTCTGCTTGTTTGTCACCCCATTCTATAAAAAAAGGAGTAACAAACATTAGGTCTTTATTTTTTTTAAACATCAGGCCTTTATTATAAAGTATAAAAAATATATATTTTTTTGCGCCCAGAAGGAAATGTAAAGGGCTACCCTCCGGAAAGCGAGGAAGGGAGGTGGTGAATGCTCTAAGCATACCGCGAGCAGCCGGCTGCCGTGGTTATGTGGGACTCACTGCGACTAACCTAATCTAATCTAAGTGCATACCCACTAAACACCACCCGTGAGACTGGAATTGGCTTATGAGGCCTTTCTGCCGAATCGGAAGCGACCCACTTTAGGGAAAAGGGGGCGTGAGCGGCGACGAGCCGCTGAGGGGGAGCCTAAGGCAAATTAAGAAGAGTCGGTTTGAGCCGCCAGAAGGCAGTTAAGGTCGGCCGAAAGCTTGTTTGTCGGGTCCGAGAGAGAGAGTTTCTCGGTCTTCAGACTCTATAGTGAGAGGGGAGTGGGGCTGCATAGGAAGCTGCCTCATGAATGAAGTGATTAGAGTGAGACTCTGAGGCTTTGAAGAAGTTTTTAGAGAGTGTTTTCAGATATTGCTGGACTGTGGGGAGCTCTACGTCTTGATGGAGGTCGGTGTTATGGACGTACCAGGGTGCGTTCGTAGCTCGACGACAGAAGAGGTTTTGAACTATTTGGAGTTCGTTAATGAATTTGGAATTAGCGTGGGCAAATATTGGGCCCGCATAAGTCATAACTGGTCGTATGCAGACCTTATAAAGGGTTCACTTGTTGCCGAGGGACATTTTACTGTGTCGGCCCAGCATGCTGTTGAGCCTATTCAGGTAAAAACGTGCGTTGCGGGTTATTCTTTTGACATGGGGCCCGAAGGTGAGCCTCGTGTCAAGGGTGATACCTAAATATTTGGCAGTCGTGTCCCTAACATATGGATTGGCGGCATAGTAGTGAGGCGGCATCGTTTATGATCGAAGTGAACGGCGGAGCTCTTCTCCGGGTTCACGTCGATGCGCCATTTTTGAAACCAACTCCTAAGTCATCAACTGACTTTTGGATCTTGTTCCGTATGAAAGGTAGTGAGATACCTTTACAAAAGAGGGCAGTGTCATCTGCGAAGAGGGACAGCTGAACACCTTTCCACGGGATGGGAATGTGTGGCAAGCACTGAGCCCTGAAGGACACCGGCTTTGACGGGGCGCTGAGAGGAGAGCGTGTCTTCGTGTCTAAAACGAAAGGTACGATGCCTTCAGGTATGAGGCCACGAGACGAACAAGACGATCAGGGAGGCCTATTCTGTAGAGTTTGTAGATAAGGCCTTCGTGCCAGACTCTATCAAAAGCTTTTGCCATGTCGAAAAAGACCGCGATGGTCTTATGACGACGAGGATAGAAGCCACTGAGGACATATTCCACAATACAGGGAACTTGTTTCGCTCGGAAACCAAATGTGGGGGATGACAAGAGGGTCACCGTCTGTGGGAAACAGATGGAGCCTCATGCGAGTAAGGAAGACTCGTTCGAAGAGTTTGCGCATGGCCTTGAGAAGGCTAATGGAACGATGACTGGAGGGGACGTTGTGAGGCTTTCCTGGTTTGGTGATACCAATGACAGTTGCCTCTTTCTTGGGAAAATAACTAAGGTTGAAGCAGGCGTTGAAGATAATCGCTAAACGGGTTAACACCTGCTCAGGAAAATGTTTAAGGGCTTGGTTGTGGTTCAGTCCTTTGATGAGGGATGATATCTCATCATTGGATACACTGATAGGATCAGAGGCTGTGGTGGGTGAGTTCCGGTGGCGGACCTCATCCTCCACTGTCTGAATGTGGGAGGGGTCGGTGGGTTGAGAGCTAGAAGAGCATTGTGCGGCAATGCTGTCTGCAAAGCACTCAGCCTTTTCCTCGTCCCCGAAGGCAACCGTACCGTCGGGATGGGAGAGAGGGGGAGTGTGGGCGATAGCGTCTATGCGGAGGGCTCTCGCTATCTGATAGTACGCTGTATGAGAGGGAGAGATATTCTCCATGAGATTACTCTTTTTGAGGTCTCGAAGTTCAGGGAGGCGGAAACGGACTCTTCGTTAAAGATGATTGGCCGTACGCCTATAGTCGGAGGTGAGATAGATTGCTGCTATCATATCTATATCATTATTAGCGACCGGGACGACCCTTTCATTATCCTTAAGAGAGGATTTTAAACAGCTGGAGAGAGAATCGACCTGTCGAAATATGGCTGTTGCCTCCGGCACGTTTGTCAGTATTACAAGGGCAAGCGGGAATCTCTTGCCCTTGTTGCTGTGCATCTTGTGCACAGCCTCAACTGGGAAGCCTTGGGACTTAAGGTCCTCTAGGATGTCCTCGTTGGCTAGTTCAAATGTCATAATTAGAAGAAATATAAAATAGGATACATCAAATAAAAACAGAATTTACTCGCACAAGTAATATTGGGTCAATATGGTCAACTTACTATTTGTTGAACTACCTGACTGTATATAAAATATAAATTACACTCTGACGAAATGGTCTGAGTAAATAAATTCTACCGTTAACCAAAAATAACAAACTGGAAAGTTAATTAAATAAAAGATATAAAAATGAAGTCTTTAATTTATCATCTCATCGTTGTCCAGAAATCAGGTTAATGACATCATCGTAGATATTCTTCGTTTAAATAAGTTGGAGGAATACTCTTCGCATCTCGATAGTATTGTGTTTCGTTTGATATTAAAATCGCGGAAAATTCTCTCATGTTGCGATCATAAAAATTATGATTAGTTGTTCAACAAAATAATAACCTCGCTACCAAGCTATTTCTAGTTTGTTCGTGTTGTTAATTGTGTAACATATATGATTGCAAATAGTCCTTTTTTGAAATATAATTTAAAATTAAATATTTTGTACAGGCGACGTCAATATAAGCTATTAAAAAAAATTCAAAAACTAAACTAAACTATCCCACCTTTATCAAATTCATATTACTACAAGAGAAGTACCAGCTTTCAAATAAAAAAAGAATCATCCAAATCGGTTTACCCAGTAAAAAGTTATGAGGTAACACACATAAAAAAAACAAACAGTCGAATTGAGTACCGTCTCCTTTTTGGAAGTCGATAGAAAAAGGTATCGCTGGGTTTCTTGCTGGTAGAAGAACCAGCAAAAAGCCAGCTTTATTTTCCGAATCAGTGGTAAAAATTAAACATAATAGTGACTTTCAATAAGTATTATTTATAACCTGTATTTAACAGTTTCTGTTTCTGTTTCTAAAAAACGATAAACTTGGCTCAGGGTGCGGTTTGCATCTCAATTACATATATAGTAATTAGCTTTAGGTATAAGAAAGTTTAGACATGTCAGACATCGCAATCGCGCAGCGTAGAGGCGTCAATTTTTCCTTGAGAGAGGTCTACTGTTGTGTCTGTTGTTAATATGAATAAATGGAATGAAAAATAGCATTTTATCAATTGTATCTTTAAATAAAGACTTGAATAAACATAAGAACATAGATAGTCCACATGTGACATCGGAAGTCAAACACGTTACGTTGGGAATTAAAAATAAGTAAAGTTTAAACGCGATTAGTTATTAGTTATTTTTAAACAATGTGTAGTATTCGCGTAAACATAATAATATTTGATTTCATCTAGCAGGGGTGCATTCATTTTGCAACCGGTAAAGTTGCTAATTTTGGGATAATAAAACGATACAAAGGAATGCAGTGAAGACGAATAGCCCCGTGGCTTTGTAAAATGGATTCCAGCGTCTAATTAGAGTAACGGATAGTTGTGAGCGGGATTAATAGGCGCATCTTCAGAACAATGGTGCGGCATGCGTTCCGCGAAAATGTAACGTGATTTTAGATTAAACTCCGAGAACTACGGTGGGGTGATGTGTTAGGCAATCATTCATGTTTTATTTTTAATTTCTCCTAAATTAAATCATACAAATATCAGAATATTACTCATTCTCCTTTGTCCCACGCAATAAAGAGATAAATGTCACTTTTAAGGGGTAAATAATGTGTGTTTGAATTACAAAATGTTTTTTTGTATACAATAAGGGTGACAAGCGTGCACACATCCTGATGATGATCCTGATGATGAGTGGATGCTGTGGTACGTAGACATCTACATCTATCCTAGATTAAGAATCAAAATCCAGATGCGTTATAAAGACTAAGAGAGAACGACTCGTATCCAATAAAAATTGTCTCCGCTTCTCTACAATCACCATACGAAACACTGCAGTATTGATATTCTGTGAGAGTGTAGTCCTTTCCCGGTCGAGCCGACCCATTCTTGTTACAATCGAAATATAGCTGCAGCATTTTTCTACCACGTATATTGATTATTTTGTATTACAATAGTAAATATAAACGTTTGATATATTTTTATTCTGTTATTAACAATTAAATCATATTACAAACGTAGCAACTAAAAACAAAAACTGTGGTTGCCAATCCGCTTGCGTATGAGGCAATCTTTGGGGAGTCCTATGTTCAGCAGTGGGCTTTAGTAGGCTGTAAAAGAAACAAAAGTTAGTTGAAAAAAAAAACAAATATTTTCAGAAGTATACCATTTTCTTTATATAAACGACTTCTCCGCAAATAACTTAAACTACTTGCAACATTTAAAAAAACTACATAAATATAATATTATATAAACTTATAAAATAGTACGTGGTTGCTGTAGCTCCTATTAACATGAAGTTACTACTACACGATTCTTATATCATTGTGTTCAGATTCACGGCAGAACGCAACATTTCACGTTCATCATGCTTACATTTAAATCAATGTATTCATCACCTAAGAGCTTCTCCTCAGGATCTTGATCAGGAGATCAGGATCTTGAGCAAACCCACATCTATCCTTGATGAAATACAGACGCGTTTTTCGCGCCTTCCCGAGACTAAGACTGCTTCGTTACCAGCTCAAAGGGTCTCCAGGTCCGGTCACTCGAGCAATATGCAGTTATTTTACTCTAGTAATTTGTGTATGAACATTAGCTTATCAAGTCGACTCATTTGCTAAAATATGCAACAACCTGACTCTTCTTTCACACAATCTTAACACTTTCACTGTCCGGTTTTGAGACACAATAGTAAGACAATAGCAGTGACCTATATGTAGTGCACGGGACAGCGAAAGGGTTAAATTATTTTTTTTTGTAAGTTATGCATCAATCTTTCGTATGATATTATCTATCGGATTTTTAAATTATAGAACTGAAGTGATAAATGAACTGAGGTCCATTTAATGGTAAGTAGCTATTGTAGTTAACCCTTGCACCTGCACCTTGGTTGACACCTGCAAACAAATTCATACAAAGAAGGCAACATCATCATAGTTTTAGAGGTGAGTTGTCACCTCTAAAACTATGATGGAATGCCATGGGCTGTGAGGTATTCCATCTTCTCAGCTTGTTATTACTTGTATAGACTCTCTATTTTTTATTTTTTTATTTTATAGGATAAGGGTGACAAACGAGCACACAGTCCACCTGATGGTAAGTGGTTGCTGCGGCCCATAGACATCTACATCTATCCTCTATTACAAATCAAAATGTAGATGCGTTGTCACCCGTGAGGACTAAGATAGAATGCCTCATTTCCAGCAAAAAGGGCCTCCGGTCACCCGCACTCACCAAGCGAAACGCAGAGGTAAACCTCTACTTCACGCTGGTATTCTGTAAGGTCGTGGTACCACCCCGGTTCGAGCCGGCCCATCCATGCGACAGCAAATGCTGCCGCGTGGCTCTACCACTGTTAAAATATCGTTCAGACGGGAGCACACTATTGAAAGCAGTGCTATTTGTCGTCATTACACCATTTCAAAGGTTTGATATCACCTATTATTGTAAAACGTATAAATATTTTTCCAGTTCAATGTAATGTAAGAAATGTTTCTAAATAAGCTGTCTTAGGTACAAGAAAACAATTTGCGTCTAGGAATATAAGAAATGAGTAACAGAGGCAGCAAGCCTCTGTTACTCATTTCTCCTGGATACATTTGCTTTTTTCACTCTTTCCTCAGCCATTCGTTCTTTGCTTTGAACACGTAGTTCAAAGCAATGAAGCAATCCTTTCTTAGTCCTGGTCAAAATTTTTCCCAAAAAAACATTTTTATCTTATCACTCGATTTTTTTAATTATTTTTAATTATATTGATTGGGTCTGACAAAGGAGCCAGTACACCTGATGGTAAGTGAGTGCTGTGGCGCATATATATCTTCATTTATCTTTGATTAGGAATCAAAATGCCCTTTTCCAGTATAAAGGTTTTTTACTTTACTAAGCTGCTATTTTACGCCGGTATTCTGTGAGAGCGTGGTCCTACTCCGGACGAGCCAACCCATTCGTGCTACACCCATAATGAAGCTGCGATTTGGCTCTACCACGTAAAATTTTGTAAACCTATCATTCAGTTACCAGTAACATATAATTAATGATAGCTAGCTGAAGAAATACAGCATTAATTTTACGCTCATGCTACTCGTACTTCTGCCACACACAACTTTCACAGCCATAAAATAAGGTGACTAACTAAATGACACATCGTTCTGAATTGCCATACGTGCCTTTTTGGACACATTCTGTTCCCGCAATTGAGTGAAGCGCCTTATTAAGTGGCGAAGCTTGCGAAGACACTTATTGATTTCACGATGTCTGTCCGTCTGTCCGTCTGTCCGTCTGTCCCACGATTATCTCGAGAACGGTTTCGAATTTTCAAATTCTCTTTTCAGCAATCGATTACTGATCACCCAGACATCTGAACCTCCTATTTTGAAACTGATTGCTCAACGGCAACCGTTAGAAACCGCTACAAAGCTGATTGCTTCGTCACTTTGCTATGCTGTTAGCTTGCTAGGTTTATTGATTTCACGATGCCTGTCCGTCTGTCCGTCTGTCCGTCCGTCTGTCCGTCTGTCCGTCTGTCCCACGATTATCTCGAGAACGGTTTCGAATTTTCAAATTCTCTTTTCAGCAATCGATTACTGATCACCCAGACATCTGAACCTCCTATTTTGAAACTGATTGCTCAACGGCAACCGTTAGAAACCGCTACAAAGCTGATTGCTTCGTCACTTTGCTATGCTGTTAGCTTGCTAGGTTTATTTACTCTGTCACCTGCATTAACTCTTCGTTGAAGCACTATATCTACTAGGAAGACAAGTACATTTTTCTTGAAGAAAAGGACATAAAAGAGTAAAGATTAAAACTAAAGGTCGTTTCTCTCTTTGTTTGGTGTATTATCTCTATACCTTGAGCGACACATTATCTCTTACCTAGTAGGTATTGCAAGCCAGCTTAACGTCTAGACGCAACTAAATTGGGCTTTACGAAGCGATTACACCAATAATAACATCAAAATGGTAATGAAACGACTACCCACAGACTCTTTGGGGTATTAGACAATTACAAGCGAAATACAAACTTGAATTCTATGAAAATACTGACATGTAACGTGCATGCAATTATCGTCTTACAATTCAACTCGATGTGATTGCATTTAAGACTAAAATCGTATATAGAATTACAAATGTATGTTTGTGTAATATTGTCGTTGTAAAAACGATAGGTTTGCCGAAAACGGTTTTTGTTTGCGATAAAATCAAAATACGCGACGCGCGCACTAGGAATGATTTATATTTTATTTATTGGTAAGGGTTTGGACTTATCGTCTAAATGTACGCCTATATAGGCAATGCGTTTAATCAAGCAATGCAAGATGTCAGAAGTAGGTATTTTGAGACACCTGATTTGCTATCTCGTTGGTCTAATGGTCGTAAATGCCGTTGCTAATCAAGAGGTCATGGGTCAAAATCCCGGGTCGTTCTAAAATCAGCTATTAGGTTTTTCTGAATGGCATAGAGAGTGTAGCTATGATGAGTGCAACTTGGTCACTATTGTTTTTTTTTATAGGAGAGGAGGCAAACGAGCATGCGGCTCACCTGATGGTAAGTGACTACCGCCCCCAAGAACAACTGCAACACCAGGGAAATTGCAAATGCGTTGCCGGCCTTTTAAAAAGGAGTAGGCTCTTTTCTTGAAGGTCCCTAAGTCGTATCGGTCCGGAAAAATCGCTGGTAATAATCGATTCCACAAGGAAGTTGTGCGAGGGAGAAAACCTCTTGTAAATCGCACAGTGGTGAACCGCCAATCATCCAGATGGTATGACATTAATAATAGTGACTCAAGTAGTCCCCTAGTATCAGGTTTAATAGCTTTAAGTCATATAAACCTTTTTAAGAATTATGTGCCTTAGAAAACCATCCGTGATTGGTTGTCAGTGTAAGACCAGCCCCACCATGGTGGTATACCGCCTCATCAGAGTAACGGGTTATAATATTATGGGCGAGCAGCAATTATTACAAAATTTTTGACCATGTCGTGGTGAAATAAAAAACCATATCATCAAATTACCCCACACCATCTTGTGGGTGTCGTAAGTTTCAACAGGGACTGGAATCATGAGATAGGCATCTTTCTGATAAGAGCTTAAAATCTTTATATTATATAAAAATTACGTGTCACATTGTTTGTCCGCGATAAACTATTAAACCACTGAAATTATTTCAATGAAATTTTGCATACTGTGTGGAGTTTGGTCCAACTTGAGAGATAGGATAGTTTTTATCCCGATAAGTGGCCCTCAGTATTTTTTATTGCGAATTTGAGGATTTTTATATTACAATGGGTTCGTCGCTAAGGGCAGAACAACGTCTGCCTGGCCAGCTAGTATATATAAGAAAAAAATTGGTGTTGCCAAGCCAGACGTGGTAACTGTGGCAAATATTCTAGTAGGCATTCTTTAGAGGAGACTGTGTTCAGCACTAGACTTTTGATAACCTGTAAACGAATGCGAGTGGGAATTCAAAATAAAATCAAACGCGTAAAAACCCGTATTATAATTTTTCATGAGATAGGCATCTTTCTGATAAGAGCTTAAAATCTTTATATTATATAAAAATTACGTGTCACATTGTTTGTCCGCGATAAACTATTAAACCACTGAAATTATTTCAATGAAATTTTGCATACTGTGTGGAGTTTGGTCCAACTTGAGAGATAGGATAGTTTTTATCCCGATAAGTGGCCCTCAGTATTTTTTATTGCGAATTTGAGGATTTTTATATTACAATGGGTTCGTCGCTAAGGGCAGAACAACGTCTGCCTGGCCAGCTAGTATATATAAGAAAAAAATTGGTGTTGCCAAGCCAGACGTGGTAACTGTGGCAAATATTCTAGTAGGCGTTCTTTAGAGGAGACTGTGTTCAGCACTAGACTTTTGATAACCTGTAAACGAATGCGAGTGGGAATTCAAAATAAAATCAAACGCGTAAAAACCCGTATTATAATTTTCACCCACTGAGAGATTCTTTCAAGACTAGGACATAAATGTATTGAAATTATTCAATGTACTCATATATTATTCATTGTAATAAAGTTCAGATTAATCTGTACATCTGCCAGCGTCGATTCATCTAACGACGAATAAGCAAGTTCAGAAAAAGAACCAAACGCCACGAAATGCAAAGTCGATCTTTGTGCGTTGTGATAACGTTTCATTTCCCATGCACACGAGTCTGAGACCACATCTCATTTGGTCAAAGAGCTCATCAATCAACTTGGACATTGATGGAGGTGGTATAATCTAGTTTGTCGACTGTCTGTCGTTCCACACCTTTTCTGATCGCTGACTAATTCGACATCAGGTGTTGCAGGGGGCGATAATTTCTTGGCGTAGGGTCTTCTCCCTCCTTCCATTTCATTTCGAAGTTCGTATTGGTGCGACAAATAGCTTTTATTGCTGAAATTATAATATTCACATTTTTATAAAATGTTGACGCTATTATTAGCTTCACACATCTTTAAAGTATGTACAGTCCACTGCACCGTTATGGGCCAACAGAAAAAAAATCTTTACGCATTGTTAGAAATATTAGAACTTAATACTCCATCTATTAGATTCTATTTCAATATAGGTTATTTAAGAATAACTCAATAACCATTGGTCTGACCTTGATCAAATTCATATGGGACCACACGAGAACTAACAGCTTTCATATAAAAAAAGAATCATCGAAATTGGTTCGCCCAGTACAAAGTTATGAGGTAACACACATAAAAAAAACATACACCCGAATTGAGTACCGTCTCCTTTTTGGAAGTCGGCAGAAAATATCAGTTATACTATTTATGAAATGTCTTAAATTTATTTCATTTTAAGTCATCATGCATGCACATGCACTTCGTTAATAAAACGCGATACGTTTACTATGAGGGATCTAAGTGGACTGTATTTATTTGTTACTGTAGCTAGTGGGATGTATTTACTAATTGACTGACCGATCTGAGGTTAACTATGCTAGGGAACTGCGTGAAGAAACGATGGTACTTTTGACTATACTGTATTAAACTATTTACAATAATTCGGCACTATTAAACTATATAATATGTACAGAGAGAGGTCTTCAATTGTGGAGTCTTGATTTTCCGTCTTGAGTCTTCTTTTTTGTCTTCTCGAGTGCCGCTTCAGAAATGAACGGCTCACAGACCAAAACGCACTTCTTATATCCCGCAAGAGAGCGTCTCAGTCTGTGAGTAGTGCCGCGCGACGATGCTGCACACCCATTGGTCGTCGCTCGGCTCCGGTGCGCGGGGTGTGCGGGGTGCGACGGGGTATGAAGGGGCGACGGGGCGGCGGGTCTCTAGCTGTCCGCAACAGTTACGGAAAATGAAATGTTTTCTGAATAAAAGATTCGGGTATAAGTCTACCTACGATTTTATCGGACTTACTTTTTTATTCTATTATTATATCAAGTTGTGACAGGCCTGTCTCACTCCTCGTTTTAGGGATGAAAATATACCTACGCTGCGCGGCCGCCTACAAGAGACTAATTCCGTGTGGTTGTCACGCGCGTTTTTCTCTTATAAGTATTTGGGCACTTTTGATATAACGTTTATACTTGGTAGAGCCATGCTGCATAGCATAGCAGACAATATGTGTTTCGTATGGTGAGTGTAGAGAACCGGATTCCCTTTTTACTGGAAAAAAGGTATTCCATCTTAGTCCTCACGGGTGACAACGCATCTGCATTTTGATTCGTAGTCGAGAATATATGTAGATGTCTATGGGTCACAGCAACCACTTACCATCAGGTGGACTGTGTGCTTGTTTGTCACCCTATCCTATAAAACAATATTTTTAAGTTTTTATTCAAGTATGGCTTCTGAAAAGCCAAAGAGTGCTGCAGATCATACGGGTGTTTAAATAACAGTAGTAATGTCGACTTTTCATTCTTTACTGTTTCTAAGGATACCGATAGATAGATAGAGATAGATATCATTATTTATAGATCTATATAGTTAGATTCCTAGTTACTGGCGCCATAGTTACAGTTTTATTATTTGATCACCAACCCGACCATAGGTTCGCAGTTTTCGATTTTTTTAAAAACACATTCAGTGGAAGTATACCTCCCGGTATCAGTGACTACATACTAATGCAAGATCAGCATATACTGGATATTAGTTTAACACTTTGTCGATAAAAGAAAGAGCTTGAAAATAGCAGCAATTCTCATTGCCACTCCTTTTATTAAGTGGCGAAGCTTGCGAAAACACTTATTGATTTCACGATGTCTGTCCGTCTGTCCGTCTGTTCGTCTGTCCCACGATTATCTCGAGAACGGTTTCGAATTTTCAAATTCTGTTTTCAGCAATCGATTACTGATCACCTAGGCATCTGAACCTCCTATTTTGAAACTGATTGCTCAACGGCAACCGTTAGAAACCGCTACAAAGCTGATTGCTTCGCCACTTTGATATGCTGTTTGATTGCTAGGTTTATTAATAATGCCGTCGCATGTCACATGTTTTTAAATAGTAAAAAAATGTGAGACAGATAAGTAACGGCTCCGTGGCGTAGAGGCTTTGCAGAGAGTTGCAGCGCTAAGCGTTCAAATGCCGCACGGAACAAGTAATTGTATGGCCTACAAATAATTGTTCTGTGTCTGGATGTTTGTCCTCGTGAAATCTATGTATGTAAACTGTCCCCGCGAAACATGAGAAAACCCTGGTGTGGAGGTATCGTTTCATAAAAATATTTTTTTACAAACATTACAATATTAATACGCATTATTAAGGATAACCCCGAAACGGATATTACGATATATTTTGTAGCCCTGAAAAAGGCCTTTGAACAATGTGAAATACACCAGCTTGCTTGCTTGCTTACTTACTGACTTACTCACTTACTTACTTGGAGCTGATCTATTTGATGCCTGCCTTAGTAGCCTTTTGAGATGGCGTGCTTGGCAAATTCACCGGGCAACAGCAGTCTCACCGAGGTCAGTACTTCCCGTGAAGTTATAGTCGAACGTTTGATGTAATGAGCCAGGCGCGAGGCCTCGCGTTACTCAGGACTACTTATTTGAACAGTATATGATCTATGTTTTTCATCGAACCATGAACCTTAAAGTACGCTTAAATAGAACGCGAACTCAGTTTCTAGACTTAACCTAAGCCATTCAACCGCGCGTGTGGTGTAGATATGCGTTAGGTATTATTTAGAGCAAGCGCTTCTCACCGACGTAAGAATTTGCTCGTCACACGATTTCCAAACTTATTCATTATGTTATAGATTATATTTGCAGGATATTAAGTAATTTGAAAATTAGATTTAATTAGCCTTTATTTTTTATAATTATATCTTTTATTTTATCTGTAAATAAAGGTATCTTCCAAAAAAAATTATAATCGATTATTAAACTTGTAACTAAATCCTATAAAATAAATTTAACCTATATATATATATAAAACCAATCTTACCAGCCTCGAACACAGACGTAAAGTAGCCAGACTTTCGGTTTTCTACTGGATGCTTTTGGGAGAGTGTACGCAGGAATTGTAAAATGAAATCCTCCCTCTCCCTTCCACCATCGGACAACCAGACGTTCGGCTAGTCCACCCTTTTGTTGTTGACTTACCACGCATTCGAATTAAAAAAGGTTAGCCACGTCGTTCATCATGCGTACAGCAAAGGAGTGGAATAAGTTGTCAGCATCTGTCTTTCCATCCGATTACAGTGTGGGTGTCTTCAAGGCAAGAGTGAATAGGCTTTTGTTAAGTCAGTGCGCTTCCCCATCTTAGGCTACATCACCACGTACCATCAGGTGGGATCGTAGGTAAGCAATGGCTTAGTATAACATTAAAAAAATCCAAAAATTTATATAAAGTTTGGACATTGCAAATTGAAGACGCATTTTGTAATCAGCCCATAAAAGTCAAAACCTGGAAATGGATTTCTCCGGTTGAAGGGAAGAACTACAGGTTTTATTGACATTGAATACAGGATGAAGATGAATGATTATGAAAGTAATCGATTATCAACGTTAATAGAGCGCATATTAAATAAAGGGACTATTATTACCATGAACATCTAATCGGCTTCGGTATCGTGGGTGCTTGTTTCTCGAGAGCATTTTGTCGTGCTACGTCGATACACCTAAAATAAATCTAAAATATTTTAATTTGTTGTTGCATAAATCTCTACCACGCAAGCATAATTCATTACCCATTTGGATCCTACCAAAATGTTTGAGTGTCCTTTTTGTTTGCGATTAAAAAGCCGGTATAATCAAACCGAAGCGCATACAGGCTCACTGAGGTACATCTGTCGGTCACTAAACGCCCCGGTAGCTTTGCCCCGCACCGATTTACCCTCGGCTCGGGGCAATAATATCGAGTGCCATTGTTGGAGATAAAAAGGTAAAAAGCGATGAAGTATAGGCTAAAGAACTATATTGAATGGATGTGGCTTTAAATTTATGTAATGATTCTCACAGCCTATATTAAAAAGTAGATTGTTTTTCTTTTTCTTGAATATTCGATACCCGGAGCATCTAAAGTCAATAATGCCAGTTCATTATGTTCACATGATCGTGCAGCCAACTTCAACCAAAGGCTACAGATGAGTTGTGACCTCTCAGGTCTAAGTTGGAATGCCTCGCAGCCTGCCTTTATACTAGCGTTCCATACCCTTTAGATCGAAACATTTTTACCATAGTTTCTTGTCTTTCCTTTACAGGAAGAAAATGGTGTCTCCAAGGCAAGAGTGAATAAACTTTTGCTAAGTCAGTGCGCTTCACCATCTTAGGCTACATCACCACTTACCATCAGGTGGGATTGTAGTTAAGCGCTGGCTTAGAATAATATAAAAAAATATGGTGCTTTTCTCCTATTTCAGTTGCTCTCTGTCGTCCTGTATTACACCCACGGGATGATATCGGGTAGTTAGTTAACAGTGGTAGAGCCACGCGGCAGCTTTTGCTGTCGCACGGATGGGCCGGCTCGAACCGGGGTGGTACCACGACCTCACAGAATACCAGCGTGAAGTAGAGGTTTATCTCTGCGTTTCGCTTGGTGAGTGCAGGTGGCCGAAGGCCCTTTTTACTGAGGCAATTTAAATGAGGCATTCCATCTTAGTCCTCACGGGTGACAACGCATCTGCATTTTGATTTGTAATAGATAGAGAAAAAAGTGGATTATTACGTCACCACTATATAACATTGGTCGAAATAAATGCATAAAATAATTTTGATTTTGACAATAAATACAAAAATATTTTTTTTAATATTTATGCCTCATCCAGAAAGTTGTATCGTCCTTGATATCGGCAATGTTCGCTGCACTTCCCCCAATTTTATGGCATAAGAGGCACATTTCAAGTGGCGAGGTGTGCTGTACTTTGAAGATCGATTCCGGTTATCATAATGGAACTTTAAAAAAAGGTATTTTATAAATCGCACACGTATTGTATTAATAATTATTATTTTTACTTTTTACTCTACTGTACCGTCGTGGCAGCTTTTATTATATTATAATGGTAACGAGCATACAGTCCACCCAATAAGTTGATGTTGAAGCCTACAAACAACATCTATCTTCGATTAGGAACTAAAATGCAGATAAATTGTCACTTCTGAGGCCTAAGATGGAATGCCTCGTTTCCAGTAAAAAAGTATCACCGGTTCCCTACACTCACCATGCGAAACATATACGTGGTAGAGCCATGTTGCAGCTATATTAGTAGTATAGCTGTAAGACGAATGGGTCGGCTCGACCGGGGCAGGACCACGATTACAGACTACCAGCGTAAAATAGCAGCTTAACACTGCTGTGTTCCGTGTGGTAAGTGTCCGGAAACCGTTTTTACTTGAAAATAGGCATTCCATCTTAGTCCTCACGAGTGACAACGCATCTGCATTTTGATTATTTATTGGCGATAGATGTAGATGTATATGGGTCACAGTAACCACTTACTATCAGGTGGACTGTGTGCTCGTTTGTCACTCTATCGTATAAAAAACACAGCAACATTGAGTTGCTATTTTACGTTGGTGTTCTGTGAGAGTGCGTTGCTTTCCCGAGGCGAGGTGCGGGCCTAAACGCTCGTTGTAAATTTCACAGTACGCGAGCAACCCGGGTTCGATCCCGCCGGCTCCAGTGAACTACCATTACGTTATCGTTACAGCCTATCAAAAGTCCAACGCTGAAAATTAGCCTCCTCCATAGGTTGACTCTTAGGGGGGAGGGGGGCGGGGGATATTTGAAATAGTTGTCACGCTTGACAAGCGACTTGGTTACCGCAGTTTTATATTTTTAGTCCTTATTAGAAAGACGCTGTTGCCCATCTTCTGGTTTGCTTCCCTCTGTCGCCTCTTACGACTTCCATGGTATGATATAGGGTAGTGAATATTCTTACATCGTCATTTCACGGCACTTACAGTTTACTTTAATTTCATCTTATTATATTTATGCATTTATGCTTAAACAGAGTGCGCAACAGCGGTCACTGTGTGCTGAGTGAGATTGCCGACAGTGGGGACTGTCCACTGATCAGACAAATGATCGCCAGGACTATGTCCTGCTTAATAATAAGGTATTAAGTATAAATTATATTACTAACATAGATAAGTTTTCCCTACTAACAAATTCTACGGATCTTGTTGTCCGAAATAAACAATTTTTATTTTTTTATTATTTATTTATTTATTTAGCCTCTGAGCTTAGAGAGAGAGAGACTTAGAGACTACTGCAACTTTAATAATATATCAAAAAGTTAAGTTTTTAGGGATAAAAAACAATCGGTGTAAGTACTTTTTATATTTAATTAAATAATTACAAAGGTCGATAATAATAAGAATAATACGAAACGATTTATAAAGGAAAAAATATTTCGTATTCGTTGTAGAATGAATTACACAGGAATTTTAAAATTACGACAATCACCGATGACCTTTATTCGATTGTCCAACTTTCTCGCAGCCGACCGCGTGGAAAATTCGCAATTGATTATAAAAAGAACTCAATGAAACCGTGTTAAATCGAACATCGGGTGTGCTGGGGTGGTCATTATGCTATTTTAATTAAATATTTTATTCGTGGTAACATTAAAAACATTTATGTTTTTGAAGTGAAAAATTCTTTATGAATCGTTGTGATTTCAAACTCGATGAAACGAAAAAGCAACACTACAAAGAGACAAACATATATACCTAAGTGGATTGAAAAGTACTCGGCCTAACACAGATCCATTCAATTCTAAAAATCAAATCTACCCACATTATTTAGTTCAGTTCAGACTAGTTCATTGTGTGAAGTGCGAAACGTGTGCGATAATTAGTTGTGATTTTATAAATTTATTAACAAAGTAATCGGACATAATTTCCGCGAATGGAGCAAATCGAGCAGCGTGCCGTCACTAAGTACCTCCATAAGAAGGGGCTATCATCAAAAGCCATCCATGATGACATGGTCAGTACATTAGGCGATTGTGCTCTGTCATATTCATCCGTCAAAAAATGGATAGCAGAATTTAAGCGTGGTAGAGAGAGTGTGAAAGATGAACCCCGCTCTGAAGGCCTTCGACGTCAACTACTGACGAAAATATTAAAAAAGTACTTGATTTAATAATGGGAGACCGCAGATTAAAAATTAGAGAGATAGCCGAGATTATAGGCATCTCTTATGAACGAACTCAAAACATCATTGTCAACGAGTTGGGTTTCCACAAGGTGTCTGCGAGGTGGGTTCCGCGACTGCTTTCAGTTGAACAAAAAAGGACGCGATTGACTATTTCATGCGACTGTTTGGAGTTATTTGAACCCGATGCAGATGATTTTTTGAATCGTTTTGTTACTATAGACGAAACATGGGTTCATTACTGTACACCGGAAACAAAACAACAATCAAAACAGTGGAGAAGACCTGGTTCACCACCCCCTAAAAAGGCTAAGTCGATTTTGTCGGCAAATAAGGTGATGGCTTCAGTATTCTGGGACTCGAAAGGTGTGATTATGATTGATTATCTTGAAAGGGGTCAGACTATAAACTCTGATTACTACTGCACCTTACTAGGTCATTTACGAGAGGAAATAAAAGAAAAACGTCGAGGAATGCTCAGAAGAAAAGTCCTGTTTCATCAAGATAACGCCCGTGTTCACACGTCAGTACAGTCAATGGCTGAAATTCACAATTGTGGCTTTGAACTGTTACCGCATCCGCCGTATTCACCTGATCTGGCACCATCAGACTTCTTTCTGTTCCCTAACCTAAAAAAGCCCTTGGGAGGTCAAAGATTTTCGACAAACGACGAGGTCAAAGCAGCTGTAGACGCATATTTTGACTCTAAGGAAGAATCATTTTTTTTCAACGGTCTAAATGCTTGGAAGGGGAGGTGGCAAAAGTGTATTGAACTTGATGGTGATTATGTAGAAAAATAAAAATATAACTGATTTAGTATGTGTTTATTTTCTTGGTTAGGCCGAGTACTTTTCAATCCACCCTCGTATCTATAACATTAAGCCTGCGAGGGAATGAGATAGATTACAGCAGTATTTCTTATTACCTCGGTCTCCTCTTTTCTTGGAGGTTTTACTTCTACCGTGTGTGGATATTTTTCTGCACACATGTCTGTTTTCTTACTGTATATTATTTACATGTCAATAATTTTCTAAATAAGCCTCTCAAATACCAAATATTTCACTGTTGGAGGCTTCCCACAGGCCTTAAAATTAATCAATCCGTGGTGGTTTTGGCATAATCACCCCGGATTGACTGAGTCTTGTAACTATTGCATTTTTTTATAGGATAAGGGTGACAAACGAGCACACAGTCCACTTGATGGTAAGTGGTTGCTGCGGCCCATAGACATCTACATCTATCCTCTATTACAAATCAAAATGTAGATCCGTTGTCACCCGTGAGGACTAGGATAGAATGCCTCATTTCCAGTAAAAAGGGCCTCCGGCCACCTGCACTCACCAAGCGAAACGCAGAGGTGAACCTCTACTTCACGCTGGTTTTCTGTGGGGTCGTGGTACTACCCCGGTTCGAGCCGGCCCATCCGTGCGACAGCAAAAGCTGTCGCGTGGCTCTACTGTATTATTATTTGTTCGGATGTTATTATAAATAATATGTATGTATAAAATATATAATTGTACGTGGTAGTACCATGCTGTAGTTATATTAATTGTAGCACGAATGGATCGGTTTGACCGGGGATACTCGCCGAATACCAGCGCAAAATAGCAGATTAATGCTGCTGTGTTTCGTATGGTGAGTGTAGAGGACAGGAGGCCCTTTTTACTGGAAAAGAGGCATTCCATCTTAGTCTTCACGGCTGAACGCATCTGCATTTTGATTATTTATTGAGGATAAATGTAGATGTCAATGGGTCACAACAACTACTTACCATCAGGTGGACTGTGTGCTCGCTTGTCACCCTTGTCCTATAAAAAATTAAGATAAAAGAAAAAATATGACGATTAACTCCTACATAAAATACAGTAAAATAATTACATAAACATAAACTCACTGTATTATTACAGATTTATTGCGTTCATATTTTATTTTTGCAGTCTATTAAAAAGCTAATTGAACTGTTCCTAACAAATTTACAAAACTTAGGTCTACCGGTTTGTCCTTTCACAAAAATTTGATGAGATTTTTTTTTGTAAAAATTTCCATGTATGTTGTGTATGTATATATGCACCAATCACATTATTTTTATATTCATGTTATGTTGATTTGAAACGATATTTTAGTTAGCAATAGTACCAGATAACTCAGACAAGTTTGTAGCAAAAACTTTTTTAATTTATTTAAAAGCCAAGCGACAGTAAGTCACTAAAATTTTTCAGTTTAATATATATGTATAATTTACATAAAGTTTTTGGTGATCTTTCTGTGCACACTGTACCGTTACAGCCTATTTAAATACCACTGCCCAACATAGACCTCCCTTATAGATTGCTTCATGGGTGGATATTTGCCATAGTTGCCACACTTGGCAGGCGGGTTGGCAACCGCAATTTTTTATTTCTAGATGTTATCATGAAGACGCTGCGGCCCATCTCCTGATTTGTTTCCCTCTGTCGTCTCTTACGACACCCACGAGGTGATATGGGGTAGTGGATATTCTTACACCGCCTCTAAACAAGCTAAGCCCTTACAGAGACACAGAGGTCAAACTGTAAAGTCTCTGGAATAGAAATAATACTAAAATATTATAAGAATTTTAATAAGGAAATGAGTTAAAATTCTTATTAAACTTCTTATCAGATACAACTTCGTTTGCACCGCTAAGTTGTAGATTCATATTCGCAAATGCACCATTAATTCCGAAACATTGAGAGTACCTTATCTCGGCTCCGCAACATCGTCCAACTGCATTTAAATTTAAATCTAGAGCCACCTTGGCACTAAGTTCTCAAGTAATTTACGAGTGAATATTAAACATCACCTACCAGGGGAGCAGAACATGCCAGGGGAGGAGTTTTGTGTGTTTTACTAATTGCTAAAAGATGGTAATCAGGTAGCCGAGATTTCTACCTGTCTCACTTCAACTCTCAAGCGCCTGTATAATCTATCTCGCCTGTTTTTTACGACGCTCATGAACAGATAACTCAAATGCCGAAGCAAAAACCATGACAAGGAATTAATTAGAGCTCAAGGTAAATAATGAAGATTGTCGCTCGTTCTAATGAGTTTTCTGTATAAGTCGCTGTTTGGTGAAATAATTATAGAACAGGTAATTAAGAAGTTTGAGGGTAGGTATGCTAATGGAGGGGAGTTAACAGCGCGTAAAAGTGCTTTTCTTTGTGAACGCTCCTTTTAGCCTCTTAAAGAAAGACAGGAATTTTGCTGCTCCATCAAATAGTTCTTCATGAATTAAATATTGCATATTATCAAATATTAAGCTCGTGTAGTGAAGTTTTAAGAATATCCACTACTCCAAATCATCTTGTAGGTGTTGTAAAAGACGACATAGGAAAACAGGCCACGAGACGATCAACAACGTTTTCCTAATAATGCCTAAACATTAAAAACTGCCGTTACCAATCCTTCTACCAACTGTGGCAACTATCGCAAAAATCCCTCCTATGAATCAATGGGGGAGGCGTATGTTCAACAATGGACTTTTTGTTAGGCGGTGACAGTACCATAATACGACGGTAGCATAACAGTATACGACAACGTGTTCAATTTTTTTTTAGGTTTGACGTACACAGGAATAACACTTCCTTTTTCAAACCTGTTGTCAGAATGTGCCGTGATTACAAGATGACGCGTAGTAACGTACATCTAGATATATTCGATAGCAGCCTTGTTATATTTAAAAGAAATTTACGTGTTTCTCTTCATATTTAATGTATTATTCATGGACGTATAAACCATGGTATTATTTTATCTTGTTTATATTTGCTACGACTAAGTTTCTACTGCAGTTATTATTATTATGCTGTGTACACTTTTTTGGATTGTAGTTTAGATCAACGCCACTATTTAATTTGAAACCTACTTCAAAAAGGAGGTGGTACTCAATTAGACTGTATTTTTTAATGTGTGTTACCTGAGAACTATTTTCTACGAGAACCGATTTTGATGATTCTTGTGTATGGTTTTTGAGTTTACCACATCATGTTGTAAGTATGTTTATGATATGATCGTTGAGACATGTTTACGTTTTATAACCAAGTGTTAAAAACAACTGTGTAAAAAAATGTAATGCAAGGCGAGAAGTTAATAACATAGTTATATCCATAGAATTATTCTATGGTTATATCTAATTACGAGTATAACAGGGTAGATCTTAAATTCAAGTTAATAATTAATAATAATTTAATTAATTAATATTTCACCGAGACAAACTATTTAACAGTTTCCTTGTATAATCGATTAACAATAGCGATTGCTACCAAATTAAAAAAAAACCGGCAAAGTGCGAGTCGGACTCGCGCACCGAGGGTTCCGAACAAATCTTTAGGTATATAAGTTTAAAATTATAAATATTTTTATTATATGATGTAACTAAAAATTTATGCTTTTCGCAATGTTTCCTTTATCTGTGCTTTAAAACGTTGCTTCGTACCAAATTTCAAGATTTTGAGTTCACGGGAAGTACGCTGTAGGTTTTGATTCCCTTGCGAATGTCGAAAATTTACGGCATAAACAGCTGTACCTTTTGATTGCGTTGGCTTAGAAGTTTGATTTTTTCACAGCTCTAAGGGACAGTAGACTTGAGTATTTGATATAAATTTCAGCTTGATACCTCCACGCGTTCCTGAGAAAAAGGGTTTTGACAGACAGACAGACAGACAGACGGACAACAAAGTGATCCTTAGGGGTTCCATTTTTTCCTTTTGAGGTACGGAACCCTAAAAAGAGGGAATACCTACTCAAGTCGACTGTATTTGTTATGCGTTTTTGTTGCGTTACCTCAGAACCTTTTTTAGGTGAAGCGATTTTGATGGATCTTTTTTTACTTGAAATTGGTGGTTTGCATGTGATCTTATATAAATTTGATCAAGATCTGACCAGGTATATAGTTTATGAGTTATACTTAATAATGCATATTTAATTGACTTCGACTACATTGATGATGTTCTCATTTCATTTATATTGAATTCGGTTGTTCAAAATGGTTTGTCTTACCATTTGTAGAACTACATATATAGCTACTGTTTGTTTGTGTACGTTTCTCAATAAAAAAAACCGGCAAAGTGCGAGTCGGACTCGCGCACCGAGGGTTCCGAACAAATATGTAGGTATATAAGTTTAAAATTATTTAAAAATATTTTTATTATATGATATAACTAAAAATTTATGCTTTTCGCAATTTTTCCTTTATCTGTGCTATAAAACGTTGCTTCGTACCAAATTTCAAGATTCTGAGTTCACGGGAAGTACCATGTAGGTTTTGATTCCCTTTGATGTTTGATTTCCCGAAAATTTACGGCATAAACGGCTCTATCTTTTGATTGCGTTGGCTTAGAAGTTTGATTATTTCACAGCTCTAAGGGACGGTAGACTTGAGTATATGATATGAATTTCAGCTTGATACCTCCACGCGTTCCTGAGAAAAAGGGTCTTGACAGACAGACAGACAGACGGACAACAAAGTGATCCTATAAGGGTTCCGTTTTTTCCGTTTGAGGTACGGAACCCTAAAAATAAAATAAAATAATCTAATATAAAATATATCGTTTATTTAATGCACATATATTGGAAATCATATAAAAATAGAGGCAAAGAAGCACAAATATTGAAAATAAAGATTTCGCTAATTTTATTACAAACAAAATGATCATCACTTTGGTAGTCCATTGCGTATTCTTTAAAATTCTTCTTTAAATACTACCATAGCTTATAAAACATACGACGCAATGTTTTTCAATGTGTGGACGGCTCTGTGGCGCAGTGGATTAGCAATGAGTTGTAGCGCTGAGGGCCGCGGGTTCCAATCCCGCAGGCAACAAGTATTTATATAAACAAATAATTGTACCAGGTGTGTGTCGGATGTTTGTTTTTGTGCAATTTATGTATGTGAACTACCTCAACAACAGAGGATAATGATTATGGGGTTAACTTTTTTTTTAAGTGGCTATCATTATGATATCAATAAAGTTAGCCAATAGGCCTGTTTCAAATTAAAAAAATCGGTTGTCTGTAAAGTCCGTGGTGTGGTGACACCACGGTTCATGGCCCCTACACGGCATACTGGTCGGGAGCCCCCAAACCAGCCGAGGCTGTCAGGGAGTTGGTGTGATTCTTTCATCTCGAATGGTTGAATGTGTGATGGAGCATGAATGTGTAAGCCCAAGAGTCCTCTGGATTAGGTTAAAAGTCGGACTCACTCGCTTATTTATCCTTGGGGTCTATGCACCGACGGATCTGCGTGGAGGTGGGTCACTAAAATCACAACAAGAGAGAGAGGAATTTTGGGATAGCATGAGAGAGGTCTTGAATAAATGCGGAGAAAATGAACGGATCGTGATGTTAGGGGACTTTAATGGATGGGTTGGAGTAAAGCGGGATGGGTATGAAGGAGTTCTGGGTATGTTTGGGGACGAGAGAGTGAATGACAATGGGAGAAGCCTGCTTGAAGTATGCTTGGAATGGAATCTGTGCGTGGCCAACACAATGTTTGACCACAAAAAGATCCATTTGTATACAAGAGATGAGGGTGAGTCTAGAAGTATGATTGATTTTGTAATTGTGGATGAAAGACTGAGGAAGAAAGTGCTAGACACTCGGGCATACCGCGGTGTAGGCCTCGACACAGACCACTTCCTGGTCATAGCCCGAATGCGTGGCCTCTTTAAACGGTGGCGACACCGAGGAGCCGAGCCTACGAGTGTTTTGGACAGAGTAAAAGTGGAAAATCTACAAAAAAAAGAAAAGAAAGACGAGTATGTAGAGAAACTGAAAGAAAGTTTTAAAGGGATAGAAGAGATAGGAGTGATTGAAGATTTGTGGGAGACATTTAAGAAAGGGGTTGTAAATGTTGCGATTGAGGTATGCGGGATAGCTAAAAGAAGGAAAGGGAGAAAGAATGATAACGTGTGGATGGATAAAGATGTACAAAGGGTTGTGCAAGAAAAGAAGAAAGCGTGGTTGGATTGGTTAGCAACAAAAGCTAACCAAAAAGTTCAAAAGGCAACGGATGACAAGATAAAGGAAGCAAGAACGAAGTATAAAAGATTGAAAACAGCAGCGAAAGAAATTGTCTCTAGAAATAGAATAGAATAGAATAGAATAGAATAAGTCATTTATTGTGCTAGTTGTAGGTTTAAGAGATTTAACACTATAAAAATAATTAAGTATCACCACAACCTGCCTAGATAAGGCTTACAATATTATTAAAATCATGGAACTTAAAACATCATCTCATTATTCATTAAATCAAATCAAATAACACGGATAATAAAGCATAATGTCATACAATGAATTATTTTAACAAACGTGGATTATAAATAATAATGTCAAAAGTACAATGGAATTATGCCAGTATAATGTCTAAAAAGTCTATGAATGGAATATTGATAAGTCAAAATACATGTAAGCTTATAACTAAAACGTAGTGATTTGAATACTCTTTGCTTAAAACATAATTCAGAAAATATTTCAAATGTCAATTAATTTAGAATGTAAGTTTGTAGCTCAAATAATCTTTTAAGGTATAAAAACATCTTTCAGTCAATAATTCTAATAATTTATTCTTAAATTTTTTTATTTCTAAATCTTTTAATTTGTCAGGTATATGATTATATATTTTTGGTCCTAATGCATAAAAACTTTTTGAGAAAAAGGCTGTCCTAGATGTGTGAAACGGCATAACAGTAACATTACTCTTTGTTTGCCTCGGGTGCTTAGCAATGTGCGAGTTAAAATAATGTAAATTACTTTTGACGAATAAGCAGGCTTGGTATATGTACAACGAGGGCAGATTTAGAATTTTTAATTTTACAAACAGAGGTCTGCAACTGTCTGTTTGTTTGGCACCAAACATTGCTCTGAGACACTTTTTTTGCATACTAAACAATGGCAACAGGTTAACATCAGCCGCGCCTCCCCAATGTATGATACCATATCTTAAGTTGGTGGCAACGTATCCATGATAAGCAGTAAGTGCAGCTTTTAGTGAGACAGTTTGTGTTAATTTTCTTAGAGGATAAACAAATTTACTAATTTTACTTATAAGATATTCGGTATGCGGTTTCCAGCTTACACATTCATCAACCAATACACCAAGGAAACGTATTTGTTTTACTCGCTCAATCAAATGCCCTTCATACTTAATAAAAACAGTCTCTTGTTTCCGGTTTTGGGGAAGATAAAACTGCATATATTTTGTCTTATCTAGGTTTATGACGAGATCATTAGCTTTCATCCAATTGATAATATCAGAGAAAGCTTCAGCAATAACACATTCGTATGGTTTATTGCTGTTATTTTTTATCATAACAGTAGAATCATCTGCGAAAAGGATCATTTCATGCTGCACATGTCTAGGTAGGTCATTGATGTACAATAGAAAAAGAAGCGGCCCAAGTATACTTCCTTGGGGTACACCACACTTCACAAGCTGTGACTGAGATCGTACTTGCACTTCAGATCGATTTTCCTCATTAACATAAGAGATTTCTGTGCATTGAAATCGGTTATTTAAATATGACGATACAAGACCAAATATAGGTCCTCTGATACCATACATATATAACTTTTGCAGAAGCTTTTCATGATTTACGTAATCAAAAGCTTTTGACATATCCATAAAAATAGCAGTTACTGGAACACAATCGTCGAGGCATTCCGATACAACTTTTATCATGTGATATATGGCTAGATTCGTAGATCTATCCTTTCTAAATCCATATTGCTCGTCTGCTAGTAAATTGAATCGTTCGCAAAAATTATATATGTTTGTATATATGATTTTCTCAAAAATTTTGGAAATGACAGAAACCAGAGCAATTGGGCGATAATTTCTACAATCTTCTTTATCCCCTTTCTTGAAAATAGGTTTAATTACTGTTATTTTTAGCTTATCAGGGTAAATCCCTTTATTTATAGTTAAGTTGATAATGTGACTAAGCGGCCCAGCAAACTGAAAATTACAAAATTTTAAAACTCTAGTGGTTATTTCATCGTGACCAACACTTTTTTTATTTTTTAAGCTATTAATTATTTTAACTATATGATCGGGCGTTGTTGGATTCATAAACAATGAATTTGATATATGTTCAATGTTACTTCTGTAATTTATTGGTTTGCAGTTCTGTACAGGATTCATAAATGTATCATTAAAAGCTTCTGCAATATCACCTGGTTTAGTAATTGTTTTCCCTTTATAAGTTACACTCTTCATAATTTCTTTTGGCTTTGTAAAATTATTTGAATTTATTATCTTCCACGTAGATCTTGTTATATTTTTAGATTTGTTGATGTAATTGTTGTTTTGAATGCGTTGTGATTTATTAATAACTTTTTTTTAAAAGTGCTGTATATGCATTATATTTAAGTTTATCATTTTTAGATTTTAATTGAAAGTACATTTTCCTTTTGCGTTTACACGATATTTTGATACCACTTGTAATCCAAAATGGCTTCCCCTGAGCTGAAACTTTAACTAGGTTGAACGGGAAGCATAAGTCATAAAAGAGTTTAATCAATTCATAAAACAAATTGTACGCTTCGTTTACATCATTGGTTTGATATATATCATAAAAGGATAAGCTATCCAGGAATTCTCTAAATTTGGTTACATTTTCAATACTATAGTCACGTCTTTTGATAAACCAGTATCGCAAGCAGGAGTAATTTATTGTGATAGGATATTGCAACATTTGAGCAGTGTGGTCGGATAATCCTAAATGTAAAATTTTGCTTTTACACCCACGGCAATTATGAATGATATTATCGATACACGTTCCACTTTGTAATCTAGTCGCATCCATGAATTCAATTTTAAAGTTATGACTCGACAAAAGATTAATAAATACATTAGTTGTCATGCAATTTTTTAAAACATCAATATTAAAATCACCACATATTATAGTTTTCTTAGTTCTATATTTGCTAACCCTATCCAACAAAGTTTCAAGTTTTTCGAAAAAGTTAGAGATATTACTATAATTAGGAGTTCTGTATAAACAAATAATTATAACATTAAAAGACACAAGTTCAATAGCACAACATTCAAATACGGTACTGAGAGAGTTTCTTGTAATTTCAGGTAATTCTCGGTAATTAAGTCCTCTTCGAGTCATAATACATGCACCTCCTCTTGAATTTTTTCTGCAGTATATGGCAGCTAGATTGTAGTTATTGCATACTAAATTGGTTTCATGTCCATTCTTGACAAAATGTTCAGTTAGACAAATAACGTCAATACAGTTTCCTTCACTTGAAAAATCCTCCAATATGATCTCAATATTATCCATTTTACCTAGCGCACCACATATATTTTGATGCATTACATATAGAAATTTACTTTTCTTGTTTTCGAAAAAAGTCATCATTAGATAATTTTACATCCGTAACGTTTTCAATTACACCTTGCTGAACTAATTTATCAGTTTGCGTCCCTTTGTTGGATTTATGGTGGTCTATAGACATATACGAAATCTCTATTTCTGATAGTAAACTCTTAAGATCTGCAAACAAAGCTCTCATGCCTTTATTGTTCACGGCACCAAGTTTACCAGAGAACATGTGATAATCATAGGTGAGATTCAAATTGGATACTCAAAGAAAGAAGAACGAAAAGATGATTTCGATAGGAGGCTCACTGAAGATTTCCAGTCAAACATTAAGTTTTTCTGGAAAACCATCAAAACAGCCAGAGGAAAAACTTCTACCTCAGAGCTGAGTACAATCAGGAGTCAAGATGGGAGCATTATAAAAGGAGAAGAATGTGTGTTAAAGAGATGGAAAGAGTATTTTGAAAGTTTGTTTGAAAGAGAGGAAGTGTAGGTACAGCATCTGCCACCTTCCACGGAAACTAATATAAATGTTGATGAAAATGAGATAAGCATGGATGAAATAGTGAAAGCGTTGAAAAGTATGAGATTAGGTAAGGCTGCAGGGTATGACAGGATTACCGTCGAGATGCTAAGGGCTGGACAGGGCCTGGTGGCTAGTCAGCTGTACCGCCTTTTCAATCTGTGCTGGCGAAATGGGCAAGTACCGGGAGACTGGTGCAAAGTCGTAATCGTGCCATTGTATAAGGGAAAAGGGTCACGACAGGACTGCATAAATTACCGTGGTATAAGCCTTCTTAGCGTTGTCGGTAAATTGTATGCGAAAGTGTTGATTGAAAGGGTTGTGAATGAAACAGACGAGAAAGTATGGGATGCACAAGCAGGATTTAGAAAGGGAATGGGATGTACGGATCAGGTCTTTTCCTTGCGGTGTATAGCCGAAAAGTGTTTGGCTAAAAACAAGAAAGTCTACTGCGCCTTCGTAGATCTAGAAAAGGCCTATGATAGAGTGGTGAGGAATGAATTGTGGTCAGCACTGTCCATGAACGGCGTGAGCAGTATCCTCATACGAGCATTGCAATCTCTTTATAGGGATTCTAGTGCTTGTGTAAGGATAAACGGGGCATACACTGAATGGTTTAATATCGAAAAAGGTGTTAGACAGGGATGTGTAGCGTCACCGTGGCTGTTTAATCTGTTCATGGACAATTGTTTGACAGATTTAAAAGAGAATGAAAGTGGGTTGAGAATGAATGAGTTACTCGTCAAATGTTTTCTCTATTCTGATGACCAAGTATTACTTGCGTCTTCGGCCGAGGAGTTGCAGGAGATGGTAACTGCTATGAGTGGAGCTTTTGTTAGAAAGGGAATAAAGATGAATGTAAGGAAGACGAAAGTGATGGTGTTTGAAAAAGATGAGGCAGTGACAGACTGCAATATCGTGATTGAAGATGAACAAATTGAACAGGTGAAAGAGTTTGTGTATCTGGGGTCAAAGTTTACAAGAGATGGAAAGTGTGAGAGTGATATCGAAAGAAGAGTGAATGCAGGAAACATGGTGAATGGAGCTTTGCACTCCTTTATGAGCAGTCGGAAGGTGTCTAACAAGGCTCGTTTGGCTGTGCATGAGGGGGTGTTGGTTCCGACACTCATGTACGGAAGTGAAAGTTGGGTATGGCAGAAGAAACATGAAAGCAGAATAAATGCAGTTGAGATGAGAGCATTAAGAAGTATGATAGGAGTTAAACTGAGTGACAGGATAAGAAATAGTGAGATAAGGAAACGTTGTGGTCTGAAAGAAGATGTAGTGACAAAAATTGAGAAAGGTATGCTGAGATGGTTTGGCCACGTCGAGAGAATGAATGAAGAACGATTGACGAAAAAAGTGTATAAGGCGAGTGTGAATGAAAGTGTTGGAAGGGGTAGACCTAGGCGGACATTTCTAGACCAAATTAGGGACGTCTTGAAGAAAGGCCGCCGTGTAGTGGCGGTCAAGAATATCCACTACCCCATATCTTCCCGTGGGTGTCGTAAAAGGCGACAAAGGGAAACAGGAAGGAGATGGGCAGCAGCATCTTCCTGGTTAACGGCAAAAATACAATAAAAAAACTGCGATTGCAAACCCGCTCGCCAAGCGTGGCAACTATGGCAATATACCCCCCATGATGAGAGTTACGAAGAGACGGCCCCCAGTCCCCGGCGGCCCCGCTATTCCTGGCTACGGTGGCGACCATGGTAACGGCGGGGCAGGGGGTGCTAAGAATCTCCGGTGGAGGTTCGGTTGCCACCTTAGACGACTCGACCTGGCAACGTACAACGCACGCACCCTGAGGACTGACGAGAAGATCGTGGAGCTGGAAGAAGAAATAGACAAGTTGCGCTAGCATATTATGGGATTATCCGAAGTCCGAAGAGAGGGGGAGGACACGGTAATCCTCGAATCCGGCAACTTGCTCTATCACCGGGAGGGCGACCATCTGTCCCAAGGAGGTGTCGGATTTATCGTCCACAAGTCTCTCGTTAACAACGTTGTAAAAATCGGGAGTGTGTCGACGAGGGTTGCGTACCTTATACTCAGAATCACCAAACGGTATTCGCTGAAGGTCATACAGGTTTACGCACCAACCTCGGCACACCCCGATGAGGAGGTGGAGGAAATGTATGAGGATATCTCTAGAGCCATGCATTCCTCCAAAACCCAATATATGGTGTTAATGGGAGATTTCAATGCAAAACTAGGCACAAGAGAGAACGGTGAGCTGAAAGTAGGGAAATTTGGAATAGGGCAACGGAACCCAAGGGGCCAGCAGCTGGCCGACTTCATGGAGAAAGAGGGACTCTTTATGATGAACTCTTTCTTCAAGAAGCGGCCCCACAGGAAGTGGACCTGGTCGAGCCCCGACGGTTCGACAAAAAATGAGATTGACTTCATTATGACGACCAGACGACAACTGTTCAGTGATGTCTCAGTGATCGCCAGGGTGAAAACCGGCAGCGATCACCGAATGGTGAGAGGCACACTGAACGTAAATGTTAAGTTGGAGAGGTCTCGTCTGATGAAGTCAACGCTCCGTCCCCCTCGTGCTCTAATCCAAAGTCCCGAAACCTTTCAGCTCGAGTTACAAAACCGTTTTCAGTGCCTAGAAGACTGCAATGAAGTGGACGATATTAATGACAAGCTCGTGGAAACTGTCTATGCGGTCGGAGCTAAGTTCTGCAAGACCCGCCGCAGAAGAACACAAAAACTCTCCGATCACACTCTTAATCTCATGGCTGTTAGACGGGAGATGAAGCTACATTCTTCAACAGATTTGACAGCATACAGGCAACTGAACAGACAGATCTCCAAATGCATGCGGCGGGACTTACGCAACTTCAATACAGCTCGTATTGAAGAAGCGATCGAGCGGAACCAAGGCTCCAAAGTCTTTGCCAGAGATCTGTCTGCCAGAAAGAGCCAACTGTCAAAGCTGAAGACCGAGTGTGGCAGCATCGTTTCCGGGACACCTGAGATTTTGAGTGAGATTGAGAGGTTCTATGGGCAGCTGTACACGTCATCGTTGGAGCCACACGCAAGTGTGAGTAACGATCCAAGAGCGAGTCTTGTCCGACACTATTCCGAAGATATCCCGGACGTCAGTCTGAGTGAGATTAGAATGGCTCTCCAACATCTTAAAAACGGCAAGGCCCCAGGCGAGGATGGAATTACAGCGGAGCTTCTGAAAGCGGGTGGAAGACCGGTACTTGAAGTCTTTCAGAAGCTCTTTAATTCCGTCCTCCATAGTGGCATTACACCGGAGGCGTGGAGCAGAAGTGCGGTGGTCTTGTTCTTCAAGAAAGGTGACAACGCTCTCTTGAAGAACTACAGACCGATTTCCCTTCTGAGCCGCTTCTACGTGCTGTTTTCGAGAGTCATTACGAATCGTCTCGCGCGCAGACTTGACGACTTCCAGCCTCCCGAACAAGCCGGTTTCCGAAAGGGCTTTAGCACCATAGACCACATACATACCCTTCGGCAAATTGTACAGAAGTCCGAAGAGTACAATTTGCCACTATGTCTGGCGTATGTGGACTATGAGAAAGCCTTTGATTCCGTCGAAATTTGGGCGGTGCTGCAAGCCCTTCAGCGGTGCCAAGTTGACTGTCGGTATATCGAAGTGCTAAAGTGTTTGTACAGTAGAGCTACGATGGCTATCCGAGTACAGAACCAGAGTACGAAACCCATCCAATTGCAGAGAGGTGTAAGACAGGGTGATGTTATATCCCCGAAACTCTTCACCGCTGCATTGGAAGACGTTTTCAAGCTTCTGGACTGGAAAGGATACGGTATTAACATCAATGGCGAGTACATCACTCACCTTCGATTTGCCGACGATATAGTCCTTATGGCAGAATCGCTGGAGGATCTAAGCACTATGCTCAATGACCTCAATAGTGTCTCCCAACGGATAGGTCTTAAGATGAACATGGACAAAACAAAGATTATGTTTAATGTCCATGTCACACCTATGCCGGTAGTTGTTGGGAGCACTAAGCTAGAAGTTGTTGACGAGTATGTTTACCTGGGACAAATAGTCCGACTAGGTAAGTCCAACTTCGACCGAGAGGTCAATCGACGGATTCAACTCGGCTGGGCAGCGTTCGGGAAGCTACGACACATCTTCTCGTCAGACATACCTCAAAACCTTAAAACGAAATTGTACAACCAGTGCGTGTTGCCAGTGATGACTTGCGGAACTGAGACGTGGTCCTTCACTGCTGGCCGTATGAGGAAGCTCAAGGTCGCTCAGCGAGCTATGGAGAGGGCTATGCTCGGAGTTTCTCTGCGTGATAAACTTAGGAATGAGGATATCCGCAGTAGAACCAGAGTAACCGACGTAGCCCAACGGATTAGTAAGCTGAAGTGGCAGTGGGCCGGCCATATAGCTCGAAGAACCGACAACCGATGGGGAAGAGAGGTTCTCGAGTGGCAGCCTCGTACCGGTAGGCGAAGTGTAGGGCGTCCCCCCACGAGATGGAGTGACGACCTGGTAAGACATGCAGGAAGTCGATGGATGCAGGTGGCTCAGGACCGTGCTTTGTGGCATTCTTTGGGGGAGGCCTATGTTCAGCAGTGGACTTGTGAAGGGCTGTAATGATGATGATGATGATGATGATGAAGAAAGGCCAGGTTAAGAGTACCCTAAACCGTAGAGCATGTATGAAGGGAATAATGAAAGTGGACGAAGCGAAACAAGTATGTAAGGATCGTAGCAAGTGGAAAGAAGTGGTCTCTGCCTACCCCTACGGGAAAGAGGCGTGATTATATGTATGTATGTATGTATGTATGTATGTAAAGTCGGTTTACTGACGATAGTTGAACGTGACAACGTCATAAGAAATATTTAATATCGAAAGAATCATTATCTTTATCGCCGCAATTATCGTTGCTATAAACAATTGACACCACATTCGCTCGCACAGTCGCTCGTTCCGCGCTCTCGCTTGCACTTTAAATGGAACGCCTAGGTAACGCCGCATGAGTCATGTTTTTTCGTGCCGGCAGCTGGCTTCATCGATTTATATGACGTTGTCACGTCAAAAAAGGCATAGTCCAATTAAAGATTTGAATGGTCCTTATACAGTGGATCGATATTTCTTGTATCTGCTTATAGGTGTTTATTGGTTTTACGTCAACGCATGGCTTCTATTCGTTTTTTTTTAATTATGCCAGTATCTTAATACTGGCATAATTAAAAAATAAAAAATAAATAAAATTTGAATACCTGTCTCGAATTGCTATTTACACATGGAGATAAACATATACATCGCTCCTTTGAGTCAGAGCACGTTATTATGCGACGGACACACCCTTGTTTATAAAAAAGCGTTGGAAACAGAAATGTTTGAATAAGTGTGTGATTGCGGCTTGGGGGCGAGCAGACGTAATAAAACACCGTGGACAAATGCCGCTGCCTTTTCATTTCAACGACTGACAGGCTAATTTTGTCACAGGTATTTGTAGCAGTCAAATTCTGACTTGGTTAACATCTTTTGTTTGAGTGTAGATCATGTATAACCTGATAATAGTTAAAAAGTAACTACTACGCAAACAAACTGCAACTACCTAACTACTGTTTGTTTTTTTTTATATATAGAATAAGAGTGACAAACGAGCACACAATCCACCTGTTGGTAAGTGGTTGCTATGTCCCATAGACATCTACATCTATCTCCGTTTGCGAATTAAAATGCAGATGCGTTGTCAGCCGTAAAGACTAAGATAGAATGCCTCTTTTCCAGTAAAAAGGGTCTCCGGTTCTCTACACACACCATAACAAACACAGCAGCATTAAGCTGCTATTTTACGCTGGTATTCTGTGAGAGCGTGGTCCTTCCTCGGTCGAGCCGACCCATTCGTGCTTCAACTATACGACTAATATAGCAGCATGGCATTGATAATACAACATAGGCCTACCCCATAGATTGCTACATTGGGTGAATATTTGCTATAGTTGATTCACAATGCCGCATTGTAAATGCGAGCGGATTGGCGACCGCAGTTATTTTTATTTTTAGTATTTATTGGTAGTCGCCGCTACCCATCTGCTTATTTGTTTTCCTCTGCCGCCTGTTATGACATCCACGAGATGATATGGGGGCAAAGGATATTCATACACCGCCAATACTTGGTACATAACAACGCACGATAAGAACACAACGCATAAATCTTTGCATCTAAAAATTCTTTTTCAGACTTGCAGGAATCCTCGCCATGTTTTCCTTCACAAGGTAAATCGGCACTTAAAATTGCAATGAAGGATTTCAAAGGTGCTAGCGGGAATAGAGCCCAGGTTTCTCGCGGACTGTGAAATGTACAGCTAGCACGTAGCATCTTGAATATCTAGCTCTCCTCGGGCAATTATAAAAGGAAAATTATGAAGCTAAGCCAAAATTGTAAAGTTAAATAAGGAATAATCATAAACATAAATAAGCAATAACAGTGGTAGAGCCACGCGGCAGCTTTTTCTGTCGCACGGATGGGCCGGCTCGAACCGGGGTGGTACCACGACCTCACAGAATACCAGCGTGAAGTAGAGGTTTACCTCTGCGTTTCACTTGGTGAGTGCAGGTGGCCGGAGGTCCTTTTTACTGGAAATGAGGCAATCCACCTTAGTTCTCACGGGTTATAACGCATCTACATTTTAATTTGTAATAGAGGATAGATGTAGATGTCTATGGGCCGCAGCATTTACCATCAGGTGGACTGTGTGCTCGTTTTTCACCCTTATCCTATAAAAAAAATCAGTATTTATATTATATTGTTGGAAATGAGAGTAAAAAAATAATACGAACAAATGAAGGTAGAATGGTAATCTCCCACTTGTTTTAGCAGTATAAAGTATCGCACAGGCGACTAAGAGGTATCAGTCTGTAATTCTACGAATCTCTCTATCGTTACTATGCCCGTTGGGGTATTCTACTAGTGTAGGTAAGGAATGCTTTTTTTATAGGATAAGGGTGACAAACGAGCACACAGTCCACCTGATGGTAAGTGTTCTGCGGCCCATGGACATCTACATCTATCCTCTATTACAAATCAAAATGCAGATGCGTTGTCACCCGTGAGGACAAAGATGGAATGCCTCATTACCAGTAAAAAGGGCCTCCGGCCACCTGCACTCACCAAGCGAAACGCAGAGGTAAACCTCTACTTCACGCTGGTGTTCTGTGAGGTCGTGGTATCACCCCGGTTCGAGCCGGCCCATCCGTGCGACAGCACGGCAGTTGCTGAGAGGTTGCCCTGTGTTATATTGAGATGGGTAGTGATGCTGTTGGTTTGCATACTTTGGGGTTATCATGTAATTGGGGTCCTGATAATAAGCAGGGTTTGTTACCGAGTACCTGGTGTTCTTTTATTTAAATACTTTTGAGGATAATTTCTAACATCAGAAGTGGAATAGTTTCTTACAATATATAAAAAACGAACAATTAGGAAAAACCTTTTTATGGTAGACTACTTTTGGACTGCCACTCATGATATGTGACATCCTCGTCCCGGTTTTCAATGATCATCTTATGATAGAGAAATGGCAGGAAGACCTGTATGAATAAATGATATCTCTACGTTGTGACCACTCCGTCCTGGTCACAGTGTTAGTCCAACAGTAGTCTTTAATAAAACAGTGTCGATGTCTGAATTGAAAAAAAGTTTATTCGTAAATTACCTAATTATTTGTTGTACCATAAAGCCACGTGTGTGTTAATTAAAAATACAATTTTGCTTAAGTATAATGTTAAGTCATAATGTAAACGATCACATTGTCCACCTGACGGTAAGTAGATGCTGTAGTCCATAGACATCTATTCTCGATTAGGAATCCAAATGCAGATGCGTTGGAGCCCCTGAGGACTACGATGGAATGCCCCATTTCCAGTAAAAAGCGTCTACGGTTCTCTATTGGTTCTCTATTCTCCATTGGAAACACAGCATAATTGAGCTTCTATTTCGCTGGTATTCTGTGAGAGCGTGGTCTTTCCCCGGTCGAGCTGAACCAACTGCATCGTGCCTCTATCACGTGAAAATTGTAAAAATATTAATGAGTATTATAAATTAAACCTGTGTACTTTATAGTCCAGAGTAATATGTGCACTATAAAGTGCAATTTTTGAGTGATCACTCCACTGCCGAGATGTATGCCTACGACACCTGAATATATGTGATATATTTCAGAAAGTATTCCACTTGTGTTGTTAGAAATTATTTTCAAAATTATTTAAATAAAAGAATGTTACTCGTATTAGGATTTACTCTAAAGGTTAATTGTTAAAAATAATAAAAGTATGAGAGTTCAACTTGCTCTCTTGCTTACGCAATTGATCATTATCAGGAATAAGACAGCGTACAGCACTACACATTCAGTATAGAGCAAATACAGTTCGACCAACTGTAATATATACCAGTCATAATCACACATTGGTGTAACGTGAAGGACGTAATTATATTATAACACCAAAGCATGCAAGGTAACAGCAACACTAGTCATCTCAGTATAACGCAGGGCAGCCTCTCAGCAACACCACCTTCCTTACTTTACTTACACTAGAAGAACTACCTCACGAACAGAACCACATCTCTTGTCTTACTTAGGCAGAATCTCAGTTTGGAGGTAATATTTTAGCCCAACGGGCACAATAACGAAATGAGACTCGTAGAATTACAGACTGATCCCTCTTAGTTTTTTTTGCGACCAATACAAGTCTACCCTCCGGAAGCGGAGGAGGGAAGTGGTGAATGCTCATAGCATACAAGGCGGCCGGCTGCATGGTTATGTGAGACTCACTAAGAAGTGCCTACCCACTAAACACCACCTGTGGGACTGACTCTGGCCTGAGTGGCCTCTTCGTCGCATCGGAAACGACCCCCCTTAGGGAAGGGGGGCGTGGGGCACACACCGTCGGGGACGGGAGCGCGGGTCAACTAATACAGCCGCACGGGGGCGGCGGTGCTAGAGGAGTGAAGATGTGGGAGTCGCATGAGCGAGAATGCACTCACCGTACGGGGACTGCAAGCACGGTCTGCTAACATAACCGCACGGGGGCGCCGACGCTAGCTGCGGCGGGACGGGACTGACGTTTTATTCCTCGACTGAACCGACCGAGGAATTTCCGTACGGGGACGGGTGCTCGGTCAGCTGGCGGACTTCGCTAGCGCATGACCTCACGGGGGCGACGGCGCAAGCGGAATGTATCCCTCTTCGAATGCGCGATAGTTTATACTATTGGAACAAGTGGGACATTACACTTTCACCCTCAATGCTTCTTATTTTCCATTATTATTTTACCCTCATTTCTAACAATATTATTATGTACTATGATTTCTGGATCTTGACAATAGCTCCACCTATTGGATCCAATTGTGGATCTAAGCCATCCACTCAAACATACACAAAAATTTTATCAGAATCGATCGAGCCAGTTTCAAGTATTAGCGAAACTAGCGGTCTGCAATTGATTTTTATAAATGAAGATATATTATTTAAGCACTTAAACCAATAGGACGAATATTATCCTGTCACCAACTATATCAAAGTTCTTTATTCCAGGCATCAAAGACTCATAAAAATAATACTAATAAAACAAAGTGACAGGTTCTCTGCAATTTTGTACGTTTATAACAGAAAAACAGGCGTAATGTGTGGTCTGATTCGTGGTGGGCTATAAAATTCGACCAATCAAAGAGTTACACGGTCCAGTTGCAGTCGGTGTTGACAGTCCACTCCGAGGCGTTATCCGACGCACGATTGGCAAGACGCGCCTCAGCGACATCGCGATATGCGTGATGCGCCTTATTGTGCGGTAGGTATTATTTATATCCATGTGTACCAATTTCTTTGTCCCGCTCTGTAATTTATTGCACATGGTGCAGTTTGGTTCAGCTGTTTATTGTCCGTTCGTAGGCTTTTTTTGGATACAGTTAAAGACTCTCGCGACATACGTGATGCGCCTTATTATGCGGTTGCTAATTATTTATATATTTGTGTGTAGTATGTACCAATTTTTTTGTCCAGCATTGTAATTTATTGCATAATATGGTGCAGTTTCGTTCAACTGTTTAGTCCGTTTGTAGTCTATTTTTTGTATGCAACTGATTGTTATATCAAAGTGTGATTAATTAATATAATAATTAAATATTACATGTTTTATTTACATGATATTTAAATATTTTACACAACATTAAAATAACATACTAAAAAAGTAATACTAAAAACTTAAATTATCATATAGTCCTACTCCCCGCGTTATCGTGCCAAGAACGCTGGCTGCGTTTCCTTGCTTAATAGCTATTACTTAGCCTTTGAGCGAGAAAAGAATCAGCCCTCTTATCACCAGCAGCGACGACCAGTTGCTGATGCAGTTCCTTTAGATACTTCATCGCACGTGGAGCCCACGGACCGATAGCTCTACAACAAATTGCTCAAATATTTTGTCATTTCTCAGATAACCATATTTGCGCCACTTAGTTCATCTCTTTCTGATGCCTTCCCGGCTCTGAACGACATACCCCTGAGATGAGGCTGCCAGTGTCTACGCTAGCATCCCTAGGGATTGATTTAATTATATTATACAGTAATATTATGTTATATTATAATTAACAATATATTTTCTTTTTATAGAAGTACCTACATACGAGTATTGGTGACAAATGAACAAACAGTCCACTTAATAGTGAGTGGTCGCTGCATCTTAATATGTGCACCTGCAGCCAATTTCAAACAAAGAAGGTTACAGTTGCTTTCTCACCTCTGAAGACTTAGCCGGAATGCTGTTGAGATATCGGTGTAGTCGGAGTAGGACTGTATGATAATTTAAGTTTTTAGTATTAGTTTTTAGAATGTTTTTTTTTAATATTGTATGTAATATTTAAATGTCATGTAAATAAAACATATAATATTTAATAATTATATTAATTAATTGCACTTTTTTTATAGAATAAGGGCGACAAACGAGCACACAGTCCACCTGATGATAAGCGGATGCTGTGGCTCATAGACATTTACATTTATTCTCGATTAAAAATCAAAATACAGATGCGTTGTCACCCCTGAGGGCTAAAATGGAATGCCCCGTTTCCGGTAACAAGAGTCTCCGGTTCTCTACATTCACCACATGAAACACAGCAGCATTAACCTGCTATTTTACACTGGTGTTCTATGAGAGCGCGAGCTGACTCATTCATTCAACAACCATATTTTTTATAGGAGAGGGGGTAAACGAGCGTACGGCTCACCTGATGGTAAGTGATTACCGCCGCCCATGAACAACTGCAACACCAGGGGAATTGCAGATGCGTTGCCGGCCTTTTAAAAAGAAGTACGCTCTTTTCTTGAAGGTCCTGAAATCGTATCGGTCCGGAAAAATCTCTGGTGGTGGTCGATTCCACAAAGAAGCTGTGCGAGGAAGAAAACTTCTTTTAAATCGCACAATCGTTGACCGCCAGTCATCGAGATGGTGTGGATGGTATCGCGAGTTTTGTCGCGATGAGGGATGGTGAAATTGTGTGACTGGAATTTGTCCGAACAATTACTCAGAGCACTCCCCGTTAATGCTATAATAAGTTGATGCTACGTACCTAGACGCGGTTTGCAAGGCAGAAAACTAGTTCTACCAACTACTGCAGTACGTGTAATACAGTACTATACAGTACTATGTAATAGGTTCAAATATATTAATGTTATTATCCGGGTTTAGAGTTTAGATTCGCAAATCACATGTTATTTCTTTTTTTGTATGTACTTACCTATGTTAAGTATATTCATAAATTGAAATACGACTTTAATGATCCTTTTTTTTATTAAATAGGTTTTTTATTTATTTAATACTTCAGGAGTAGTTCTTGGAAAACAGGACGCTCGGAAAGCATGGGATGAAGGTTTTAATGTGACTATTTAGACTATATTCGAGCCGATGATATTCCATAAATATTTTTAAACAGTAAGTAGTCAGTGCGCCTTACCACCACCCGCTACATCACCACTTACCATCAGGTGGGATTATAGTCACGCACTGGCTTTGAATAGAAAGAAAACACTAAGTCGTAGCAATGACTTCTAAAGCTAATAATATGTGAACATTATTTTTTATACCTTTAAGTCAATTGAAGTTAGTTTTAATTTTTTTATTAAAAGTCTAATTTTAAGTCAAAAATACTACACGGTTAGAAATTTCTTGACGTTTGCTATCTCGCGTTCGCTATAACAAACCGTCTGCGTTATGACGCGTGTCGCGGGACGAGCAGTTTGTCTTTCGGTGACCATTTCCTGGGCCACCCTCTCGCAACCGGAACAGAAAATCTTTGGAGGGTCCTTACAAATATTGCCTTTAAATTTTCAATGTCATTATGTTATTTTTTGGTTTTTAATTTGTATTTAAATATACAACATCAGTGTGTATGTATGTATAGTTATATATTTATTTATTTATGAATGTGTGAATCTTTATAGTGTGTGAATCTTTATAGAGTTTATTTACCTGTTTATTTGATATTTTCCTTTTCTTTTCTCTTCAACCAGACATTAGACATTACATTAAATCCGCCCATTGTAAGACTCAAGATAATTTAAACTAAGGATAAATAAATTAATAAAAGTTAACGAGACTTACACGCGTGTTTTTATTGCCAGATACTTTAATATAATCCTCAAAATAATTATTGTAATTACTATATTATACTAAAAATATTTATTGTTTCCAAGTTCTTAAACCATTTATCCTATTATTAAAAATCTTTGGCGAGTTATAGTGCACGCGACCGCGAAAGTTTCTGACATAAAAATGCATAATGTACCTTAATATGCCTAACATTGCTAAAATTATCATCATCATCATCATTACAGCCCTTTACAAGTCCACTGCTGAACATAGGCCTCCCCCAAAGAATGCCACCAAGCACGGTCCTGAGCCACCTGCATCCAACGACTTCCTGCATATCTTACCAGGTCGTCACTCCATCTAGTGGGGGGACGCCCTACACTTCGCCTGCCGGTACGAGGTTGCCACTCTAGAACCTTTCTTCCCCATCTGTTGTCGGTTCTTCGAGCTATATGGCCGGCCCATTGCCACTTCAGCTTACTAATCCGTTGGGCTATGTCGGTCACTCTGGTTCTACTGCGGATATCCTCATTTCTGACTTTATCACGCAGAGAAACTCCGACCATAGCCCACTCCATAGTTCGCTGAGCGACCTTGAGCTTCCTCATCCGGCCAACAGTGAAGGACCATCATCATGACCCCCCATGATGAAAATTATCATGGTATCCGTTAAATAATACGATATAGATAATAAATAATATAGATCCATACCCGGAACAATTATTTGTAAGTACTAATTTGTAAGTGCCGTTCGAAAATGCGGCCTTGCTGTTAAACTAGCTGGCTACCGAACCGAGTAGTGGATTTATAGATGCTGGTAACGATTATGAACAATTTATTCCTTCTTAGAAAGTTATCACAATATACGAATAGTACGATGTAGAGATGATAAATAGAGAAAGTAGAGTAACATATATACTTTCCATTTTCCTTTGCTGTCCTATTCTTGAGAGGAATTAATGGCAAATTAGAGTCCCGCAGAGTCTGTCTTGTATGTGTGCAGTCTTCATTTGTCCTCTAAAATGGTTATTTTTATAATTACTTAGGTATGGACCTTTGCTTACGATATTTTCATTTACCGGCGTGCATCGGCAGGGAATCGAAGAGACACGACCCATACAAATGCATCCTATACTTCATGTCAGCTGCTATGTTGACTAGATAGGTGTCAACCCTGAGAAAGCATTTTTTTAAGGGCTTGATCGACAAGGTACTTACAAACTACACGATTAAAATTAGAATCTGAAAATACAATAAAATCACTATCTTATAAAACAAGTTTTATTTAAATACCCAACTTATTCCTGTGAATGTAGACAAATATTATTCGGGGAGTCGTTCCGATGCCGTCCGTTTCCGTCCAGCGGTGCCCTGCGCCCCCTAGGGGAATATATCAAGAACATTATTATGTAAGAACATGACCGAACCTTTATGATCACCTAGCCTTTCACGGCGACTGCACTACATCGTCACAAACGCTAGGGTTGGCACTCTTAAATGTTAGAGTTTGAAGAAACAAGGTATTACGGTTTTTGTATTTTTAATAACTGTTATCAGTGATTGTTACATCATTTCTGTTATAAATCGTTATACATAATATTTGTATAATTATGGTGTTGTTTTATAATATTATTTTTTAATTATCAAATATAAAATGGATTAAAAGTCACTGTATTGTCATAATAATTATCATTGATAATTTTCTGTTTATTTTTAATTTAGAATTAGAGATATTTACTAAGAATGTTATAAAAGTAATTTCATCTTCTAAACATTCGTAATTAATTCACTCATTAGTAATATTTATTAATATTTATAATAGTGTTTAACTTATTTTCATATTATAAAAGTATTTGGATTGTATAATTCTTACACATTCACACTGTTGCTAAGTTCAGTTTTGATAGGTAGTAGGGATAAGTTACCACCATTGTGCGATAATATTTAAACGATTGCAATAATGATTGAGGTGCTTTTCGTGCTGTAAAATTAGTAAAGGAAACAACTAACAATCAGGCGTATTATTATTCCTTTCTGCGACTCCTGTAATATAACATAAAGATCCGTTAGGTTTTGTCGGTTACCCCGGTCATAGAGGGGATAGGATATCATCAAACATTACTTTACTCTAGGTCTTTTCAGTACGATAAAGGAATTTTATTATATGTAGCTTCATACAATTACTTCTTTAATGCGTGTTTCAAACCTGAAGACCGCAGCATTACATCTAAACGCTTAGCCACTGCAATACCGATCCCAGTAGTTAAATTATGGATGCCGGTAACGATTATGAAACGTGATTTCTACTGAACTTACCGCTATTTACCTACTTAGTTAATAAGACTATAAATAATAAGTTATATAAAAAGAAACAAAAAACTAATCAAATAAAATTTCACTTAAACGATTAATACCTGCTTTAGTTAATAATACAATCGTTTTATTAATCGTAAATCGTTATTTTCAATTGTTTATTATTAAATATTATTTAAAAACAAACAATTCAAAATGAAATAACTCCTACTTAAGTTAGGTTAAATAGTCACACTCCTGTTTCTTTTAGTTGATAATAAACAATATCATTTAAAAATATATAAAGAAATAAAATTTCCTTCAAAAGCCAACCCTACGGGGACGGAAGTTTGTCCGAGGATTCTTTATATTTATATTCACCTTGTCGTTTGGCGGGCAGATTTATTCACTTCTTTAGAACGGGCGCACTGACCGTGTCCTCACAACGACCCTCGTGTGGACGCCACCTTATAAACTTCACGACGCACTATATTTTATACAATATGAGATATTATGTTTTTTTTTAACATTATTCAGTTAGCAATTTAATATCGAAATGTAATGAAAGTTTTATTACGTAAAATTGACCTCAACCTTATACTACGCATATTATTATATATTATGTACTTTAAATTTAATTAGTGCTTTAAATATAAATTTAAATTTAATAAATCTAAAATTAAACTGTTTTTAATATATTAAAAATAAAATCTTACCTAGTTTAAGGAGCATCTCCCGGCCTCCCTCAATTGCGTGCTCTATCAGTATCACCACCAATCCCACTACTCCCACCTCCACTACACTAATAAAGATACTCCACCATCGATAAATATGACACGTGTTCTGCCTCCAAACGAGGCATCATCAGAAGAAATAGACTCTGCGCTTGCTGACCGCTGAGTGTAGTTCTAACCATTACCACCATTACAGCCTAATTTAAAGTCAACTGCTGAACATAGCTTCCCCATAGACTGTCTTACAGAGAGGATAGTTGCAACGCTTGGCCGCAGTTTTTTTAATCAGTTACTATCAGAAACATGCTGTTACCCATCTTCTGTTTCAGCTAACCTCTGTCGCCTCTTACGACACCCACGGGATGATATGAGGTAGTGGATATTCTTACACCGCCAGTACACATCTTTAATATAACAAATTTCTGTAAAATTATTTTATTAAAGATTACCTGCTTCACGCGACTCGCCTGCGTGTTATTTGGGGTTTTAATTTTTATGCGCGAAACCCTAATTATTTTTCTAAAATAAAAGTAGTCTAAGTTATTCCTTGTGTCATCAGCTATCTGCCAGTGAAACTCTCTTTAAAATAGGTCCAGCCGTTTCGGAGATTAGCCGGAACAAACAGACAGACAGACGGACAGACAGACAAACTGACAAAAACTTTAAAATTGTATTTTTGTTATTACGTACACATTATATAACATAACATGTTATAAAAACGTGTTTCAGTAATTTGTAGGCTGAATGTTATAAAACGAATGTTATATAACTCTAGATACGACGGAGGCGTCGCGCGCGGCAACGACATACGACAATGTCATACGACAATGTCATACAACAATGTCATATAACATTGTTGTATTATATTGTTATCTAATGTGTACAGTATTGTTATATGTTGCAATGTTCAAAATCAATGTTACATAATGTGGACGTGTTATAAAACAAAAGTTACACAACATGTTACTTAATCTGTACGCACCCTTAGTACCGTATATAATTTCATAATATGCATTTAGTAAAAAGCTGTAATTTGGACATTACGAACAGAGACTTCAATTTTATTTATTTTAATTATAGATTAAATAAAATTATATTATCATTATTGAAGTTAAAATTTCATTAGAATCGTTATGATTTGAAATTCGATGAGACGAAAAAGCGACAATAAAAAGAAACATATATATATCCATAGGTTTAACTTGCGAGAGAATGATATATAATATAGTATAGTATTTCCTATTATCTCGGTATCATTTTCTGTAGGATCTTATATTTTCCTCTACCGAGTGTGAACTGCACGTGTTTTTTTTAAATGCATTAGTTGCAAGAGCGTTTAAACGCCGCGTTTATCCGTTACGTGCGTAGTTTCACCCTTGTTCACTATGATATGTGTTGCGGAAAATTTTGTTTTTGGTGAGGTTCCCCATGCGGTGGAGCCCGGTGACAAATGTCGGGCGGCGATACACTGTGCCTGGAGCTCGGGATAGCGGCTAATGTACCTCTGGACGATCACCACGGCTATAAATGTGTTTACTTAGTAGTGTTATAGTATTACTATTACATGGGAAGATATTTCAATATGGCGATGTAGTGACATCTTACGAGTTTAAGATATTGTAATGAACAATTAAAAAATAGCGATGTGCATTATGTAAATACTAGGGACAAGCACAAGTTAGTTATAGCAGTTAGTCGACTTTAAAGAGTGAGTTTTTTTTCTTCATGGAGCAATGTATATGCTTTTAGAACAAAATCCCAGAAAATATTATATATATATATATATATATATATATATATATATATATATATATATATATATATTTATATATTCATTATCAAAAATAGTTTAGTAACGGTTATTATTATTATGTTTTAGTAAGGAAGAGGTAATCGCTACTATGCTGTTTCTAAATGTTTTTATAACAATTAATTAAATATTATATTGTAATATATGTTTTTTTTAAAGTCCCGCTGTTCCCAGGAGAGAGTTTTTTTTCCGAACCAGTGGTAAAAGTTAAAAATAACTATCAATACGAATTACTTGTTATCAATAATAAATAAAAAATATTCTGTTTTTAATAAATTGAATAAATTGAAATTTCGATAGTTCCAATAAAAAAAACAGCCTCTAGGTATTCTTCGGAATAAATTTTGTAGTGCTAAGTTTTTTTTTATAGTAACGGGACAAACTAGCACATAATCCATGGTAACTGGATGCTATGGCCCCTAACATCGATTAAGGATTGCAGATGCGTTGCCACCCCTGAGGACTAAGATGGAATGCCTCGTTACCTGTAAAAAGGGTCTCTGGTTCTTCGGTAGCATTATTATGTTGTTTTAAGCTGTCATTCTGTGAGACAATAGTCCCATCCCAGTCGAGCCGATCCACTCTTTTTGCAGCTATATAAATCCAGGTTAGATGCAACGTGGATCTACCACGTATAAAAAGTAATTTATAATGATTTCTTTTTTTTCTTTTTTTTTTTAATAGGAGAGGGGGCAAACGAGCATGCGGCTCACCTGATGTTAAGTGACTACCGCCGCCCATGAACAACTGCAACACCAGGGAGGGAATTGCAGATGCGTTGCCGGCCTTTTAAAAAGGAGTACGCTCTTTTCTTGAAGGTCCCTAAGTCGTATCGTTTCGGAAAAATCGCTGATGGTAATCGATTCCACAAGGAAGTCGTGCGAGGAAGAAAACATCTTCTAAATCGCACAGTGGTGGACCGCCAATCATCCAGATGGTGTGGATGGTATCGGGAGTTCTGCCGCGATGTGCGTTCGTGAAATTTGGCGGCTGGGATTAATCCGAACAATTCCTCAGAGCACTCCCCATGGTAGATGCGAAAGAAAATGCAAAGAGATGCAATATCTCTTCGCAGTGCCAATGAATCGAGCCGATCGGAAAGGGCTCGGTCGTCGACGATTCGAGCCGCTCTGCGCTGGATGCGGTCAAGTGGAAGGAGCTGGCACTGGGGAGCCCCTGCCCAGAGATGGGAACAGTATTCCATGTGAGGCCGAACCTGCGCCTTGTAAAGTTGCAGGCGGTGTGCCGGCATGAAATACTGTCCCGCTCTGCTGAGCACGCCAAGCTTTTTAGAGGCTAATTTGGCCTTCTCTTCCAAGTGACCACGAAACTGCACGTCACTCGATATGACGACGCCGAGGATTCCGATACTGGCTGAGGCAGTAAGGGGAGTGCCTTGAAACTGAGGAGATACGACAAAGGGGTTCTTTTTAGCGGTAAACGCGCAAACTTGTGTCTTCTGGGGATTGAACTGGACTAGATTTAGTCGCCCCCAGTCCGAGACTTTGTCCAGCAAAGACTCGACTTCAGACACAAGTTTATTCCGGTACTCGGAGACGTTTTCCCGAGAAATATTAGCACGGCCGGTGTATAGAGCATCACCAGTGCTGTCATCCGCATAGCAATGAATGTTACCAGTTAGCAACATATCATTGATATGCAGAAGAAACAGCGTTGGTGATAGCACACAGCCTTGTGGAACACCAGCGTTAATAGGCTTGCAGTCAGAACATGCACCGTCTACAACAACCTTGATGCTCCGATCTGCAAGGAAGCTGGTGATCCAATTGCACAATTTCTCGGGAAGCCCATAGGAAGGGAGCTTCGAAAGAAGCGCTTTGTGCCAAACCCGATCGAAGGCCTTCGCAATGTCCAAACTAACGGCCAACGCCTCCCCCTTGGATTCTACTACCTCCGCCCATCTATGGGTCAGGTAGACCAGAAGATCACCAGCTGATCGACCCCGACGAAAACCGTACTGGCGGTCACTAATCAGCTGGTGATCCTCAAGGTACCGGATGAGCTGGCAGTTGATAATGGATTCCATTATTTTGGAGAACAAGGAGGTGATCGCGATAGGCCTATAGTTGGACGGGTCTGAGCGGTCGCCTTTTTTAGGGATCGGGTGGACAAAGCTGTCTTCCATGAATTCGGGACTACGCCTTGGGAGTAGGAGTACCGGAAAAGACGCGTTAGGACCGGTGCCAACTCCGGAGCACACGTCCTTAGTCCACAATTTGGGGGATTCCGTCAGGCCCACTCGACTTCTGGATGTCCAGGGAGAGAAGTGCTTTGCGAACCGAGCGCTGTGAGAACAGCACATCCGGCATGGAGCACTCACACCGCGGGATGGTCGGCGGTGTTTTCCCCCCGTCATCAAGAGTCGAGTTGGACGCAAAAAGGGAGCCTAAAAGGTCGGCTTTGTCTTTTGCGTCATGGGCCAGTGAGTCGTCCTCCCTGTGCAAAGATGGTAGTGTGATGGCTTACAGAAATTCCCTTAGACAGCCTTGGCGAGAGACCAGAATGCACGGGTTCCCGAAGGAAGGCGAACTAGTTTCTCGCCAATTCTGCCTATGTGCTCTGACTTTGCCTTGGCAATAACTCTTTTGAAAGACCTGGAGGCGCAGTTATACTTCTTTTTAAGTATGCTGGTGTTTACATCCCGAGTCGCCGAAGCCGCAACCCAGGGTTGATAACACTCCTGCTTACTGCGTAATGCAGTTTTACAGGAGCGACCAAACCAAGGCTGAGATCTGCCTCCGATGGGTACCACAGATGATGGAATAAATAGTTCCATTCCCTGTAGCACCACATCAGTGACAGAGTCAGCAACAGCGCTGGGATCATCCGGCGAGAAGCAAACCCGCCCCCATGGGTAGGATGCAAAGAAAGACCGCATTCCGTCCCAATCCGCCGACCTGTAATGCCAAACACGGCGGCAACCTGCAGAACGCAACCGCGAAGGGAGCGTGAGTGGCACCACACTCCGGATCAGACAGTGGTCCGAAGAGCCGAGAGGGGCATCGACGGAAACCTGATATCCGTCCGGATGTGAGTTCAGCAGAAGGTCCAACAGGGAAGGTGTATGATCTCCACATCTGGAATCCGCGTAGGCGAAGTAACCAGTTGTGTCAGACCATATGCCAAGGCAAAGTCATAAACAGCTCTCCCCGCATGATCGGTTAAACGTGAACCCAGCCATTCGGCATGGTGGGCGTTAAAATCGCCAAGGATCACGATCTCTGCGGATGGGACCTGTTGTAGCAAGGAATCTGTAGCCATTTGGAATTGGTCGATGAGTCGGTCTGTTTCGGTATTACCGCTATGGGACCTATAGATGCACCCGTAGACGCGCGGATGGTCGTCGCTGTCTACGCGTAGCCAAAGGATGGACAGGTCCAAACCTTCAAGACTGCCGAGGCGTCGAGAACAGATGTCCTCTCCGACATACACGCAAACTCCAGCCCGAGGCACAAAGGAGTGCTCCAATTTGTACCCCGGGTAGGAGAGATACGAAATATCAGCCGGAGAGGAAACCTGCGTCTCGGTCAGGAAGAGCAAGGCCGGCTTTGCCGTCTCGAGATGGTAGTGGACGGCGTTCAGGTTAGAGTGAAGTCCCCTGATGTTGCAGAAATTCACGGATAGCGTGGCAGGGGTCGCCTTGGTATTATTGCTCAGTTTGCCCCGAGCAGTTATGTTTTTGAGCGGAATTTTGCCCCCCCCCCCCCCCAGAATACGCGGGGCAGCCTGAGCACCCACGCTCAGGATTAGAATAACATGGTCGTGGATGCTCAGCGAGGGATTCTCCAGGGGTACTGGTACCCTCCTGGGGTAGTAAATAAAGTAATTTCTTATAATTACGCGAACACTACACATTTAAATGAAACTAGTTTTTTCTATCCTTGTTTGCGAATCAAAATTCAGATGCGTTGTCATCCGTGAGGACTAAAATGGCCGCCTTTCCAGTGAAAAGGATCTCGTTAAGCTGCTATTTTACGCTGGTATTCTGTGAGAACGTGGTCGTTCCCCGGTCGAGCCAAACCATTCGTGCTACAAATATACTACTAATATAGCTACAGCATGGTTCTACCACGTAATGTTAGTGATAAGTTTGGCTAACATTTTGTTCATATTCATTAATTATTCTTTTGACAGTTTCGTGGCGCAGTGGCTTGGCAATGAATTGCAGCGCTTCGGGCCGCGGGTTTGAATCTATGTATAAACCGAGTCGGATGTTTGGAGACAATCTTAGTTTGGGGGTAAAGGTTTTTAAATATATGTGTAGTGACGGTGTAAAATATCCACTATCCCATATTACCCCGTGGGTCTCGTAAGAGGCGATAGAGGGAAACAAATCGGGAGATGGACAGCAACGTCTTTCTAATAACGACTAAAATTAAAAAAAAAACGGCGGTGGCCAACCCGCTTGCCAAGCGTAGGAACTATGGCAAATATCCCCCATATTATGCAATATATGGGGGAGATATATCTTCAACAGTGAACTTTAATAGGCTGTAGATAACGGTAACGGGTTTTTTTTTCAAAAATTCTACATGTTAAATATAACTTCGACAAATGAACACGCGTCTCAAAAATCAATAGGCCTACCCACGCTGCCCGCTGGCGCCTGGTCTGCTGCCAAGAGCGCGTGACGCCAAATCCCGTTAGGGCCCAGGTATTCAATACCGGATTACGGGCGTGCAGTTATGCACGCTGTAGGGCAATGAGATTACAGCGATACGTGGGGTGGCTCGGATCGATAGTTTTATCGGCTTAATAGATTCTTCTGCTTTCACTGCAATTCAAGATCAGTAATAATAATACACGAAGACATCTTTGCAAATAAATAATAATAGAAGTGTCTGTTTGTAATGTCACAATAATAGCTTTTTACTAAATGCATATGAAAGTACCTACGAGTATATATACACTTATAACAAAAAAAAATTGACATTTTCGTCTGTCTGTCTGTTTTTTCCGGCTATTTTCCGAAACGGCTGATGTTACAAGGAGTAACTTAGGCTACTTTTATTTTAGAAAAAGAATTAAGGTTCCGCGCAAAAAAATTAAAACCCATGAAATCCAATCGTATTATATACCGGCTAATTCGCGGGAGATAGCTTGTTAATGATAAATTAAATAAAGTTATTGGTTTTTAAAACTTTACAGGCTGAAAGAGCATTTTTGGGGTATACCCAGTAGTCTTACTAAGTAGTCTTAGTAGTAATTTAAAAACATTGAGAATTTGCTTTCCAGTAGTCTTACTGGTAAGAAAATACATCTATTTTATAGAGTAGGACAACTGATAATGTTTTCTATTGGTCTTACTAACTTACTTACTTACTAACTTGTTGAGAAAATTCTCACTAATCTTACTTGTAGTCGGTGGAAGGAAAAGTGGAGATCTTCCGCCGGGCAAGGTGTTCTGCCCGGGGAGCGGCTAACGCTCCGAGTGGTAATTTTTTCTTTTTTTGTGCCAAAAGCAATTAAAAAGGGTTGACCCCCAGAAAGCGAGGAAGGGAGGTGGTGAATGCTCTAAGCATACCACGGCAGCTGGCTGTCGTGGTTATGTGGGACTCACTGCGACTAACCTAACCTAAGTGCTTACACACTAAACACCACCTGTGAGACTGGCGTTGGCTTTTGAGGCCTTTCTGCCGAATCGGAAGCGACCCTCTTTAGGGAAAAGGGTAATTCGGAGCTATTCTATATTTACTTCGGAACTTTGATAGTGTGTTTACTTTTAAGACTATTCGGAGCAACCACCACGCTGAGACTACTGGGAATTATCCCATTTTTTGTCTAGGAGTCTCTTTGGATAGGTTGTCCTTACTACCCTCTTGCTTAGTAGTTTTGCCGCTGGACAGTGCGTGCACTTAAATGAAACTAGTTATCACGAATTTCCCCGCGTTTTATTAACTTAAAATATCCGTACGTTTATACGTTTCGCGTACTTTAAATCTCCCATTTTTAACAGTGGTAGAGCCACGCGGCAGCTTTTGCTGTTGCACGGATGGGCCGGCTCGAACCGGGGTGGTACCACGACCTCACAGAATACCAGCGTGAAGTAGAGGTTTACCTCTGCGTTTCGCTTGGTGAGTACAGGTGGCCGGAGGCCCTTTTTACTGGAAATGAGGCATTCCATCTTAGTTCTCACGGGTGACAACGCATCTGCATTTTGATTTGTAATAGAGGATAGATATAGATGTCTATGGGTCGCAGCAACCACTTACCATCAGGTGGACTGTGTGCTCGTTTGTCACCCTTATCCTATATAAAAAAAATCTTTAAATCTCCCATGGTTATGGGGGACTAAGATGAACACGCGATAAAATCCGTAACAATTATTTTAATTCAATGTGTATGTTAGTGTTTGCGTAACATAAGAAATTACTGCGTGTAGTTACTACTGAGTGCCGGTTATAAGGGTATCATGTTGCACCTATTGCACTAGTTTGTGTACTAGTTGGGTACCATTGACTTACCTAATTCTGCCACCAAACAGCAGTGCCTGCACTGCGTTCCGGTCTTAAAGATGTATAGCCAGTATGACTATAGGTTGCGAGACATTCCATCTTAATCCTCAAAGGCGGCTGGCTAGGCTTTACGTGGTGGAGCCATGCTGTAGCTATATTAGTGGTATAGATGTAGCACGAATGGGTCGGCTCGAACGGGGAAGGACCACGCTCTCACAGAATACCAGCGTAAAATAGCAGCTTAGGGCTTCTGTGTTTCGTACGGTGAGTGTAGAGAACCGGAAACCCTTTTTACTCGAAAAGAGCCATTCCATCTTAGTCCTCATGGCTGACAATGCATGTGCGTTTTATTCGCAAACGAGGATAAATGTAGATGTCTATGGGTCACATCAGGTGGGCTGTATGCTCGCTTGTCACCTTTATCCTATAAAACAAAATTATTTATAGATCATACAAATAATTCTTCGGTGCTATATTCGAATCCATAGCCCTCAGCGTTGCAACTCAATGTCACTGTGTCATTAAAAATTGTTTTATAGAAATAAGTTTTTGTTTTTCGAAGATTCCATAAATGTATGATGTCCATAAAATTCCTATTGAATGTTAAAAATGTGTTAGTTACGCTTTTCTAAAACTACTTAATACTTATTCTTATCACTTTTCATTTAAAACTAATTTTCCACTTTCTTTTTATAAAGATCGCTTTTCTTCTTTTATCAAAATATAAAACAAATTTTATAAATAAAACTGCCAATAATAAGACTCTTAAAATTAAAACTGTGATAGATCACTATCCTTGATGGGATTGTGCCAAGAACTAAGCGTGTTTTCTGGTTGAATGGCTTTAATTAACCTAGGAGCGAGAACGGGAATTAGCGATAAAGAAAGCTATGCTTTAAAAATAAATAAATATAATATAGTCCGCCTTGAGGTGGCAGTGAAGTATTTATTTATTTATTCATTTATTCATAGGACACCAGCAGTGCACACATTATTACATTTAATTGAACATGAGTTTAATCTAGGGACTGATGTGTGCACCCTTATAGGTGACACATCATTACAAAATATTATAAAAATTAAGACAGGGCAGAGCTACAATAGCTTATAAAGAAATATGTCACAAAATATAATACTTAAAAATAATATATAACCAAGACAATAAAAAACATGCACATAACTAAGCAGCAGCTGTAGCGAACATGATGGATATTGAATAGTAGAATCTTTCATCCTATTTCGCCTCGTGAACACCGTAAGAGGCGACTAAAACACAGGCTGTGAGGCATTCGATCTTAGTCCAGAGATGTGACAACGCATCTGTAGACTTCTTTGTTCTAAGTTGGTTCCAGGTGTCTAACTGCAGCAGTTACTTACCATCATTTGCCTTAAAAAAATTAAGATTACTTGGAGTGGTTAACAGGAGTATATTAATGTTCATCATCATCATCATTACAGCCCTTCACAAGTCCACTGCTAAACATAGACCTCCCCAAGGAATGCCACAAAGCACGGTCCTGAGGCCACCTGCATCCATCGACTTCCTGCATATCTTACCAGGTTGTCACTCCGTCTAGTGGGGGGACATCCTACACTTCGCCTGCCGGTACGAGGCTGCCATTCGAGAACATTTCTTCCCCGTCGGTTGTCGGTTCTTCGAGCTATATGGCCGGCCCATTGTCACTTCAGCTTACTAATCCGTTGGGCTATGTCGGTCACTCTGGTTCTACTGCGGATATCTTCATTCCTAAGTTTATCACGCAGAGAAACTCCGAGCATAGCCCTCTCCATAGCTTGCTGAGCGACCTTGAGCTTCCTCATCCGGCCAGCAGTGAAGGACCACGTCTCAGTTCCGTATGTCATCACTGGCAACACGCACTGGCATATTAATGTTAATAAAGTTAAATGTGAAGTAATTTTACAGCCTATAAACTTCCCACTGCTGGGCACAGGCCTCCACTCATTTCTGAGAGGGTTTTAGGGCAAGGAATTGTCCGCTGCGCTGCCCCAATGCGTGTTGGCGAACTTCACATGTCTTCGAAATGTTTTGTTTTATTTTTCAGAGATGCAGGTTTCCTCGCGATGTTTTCCTTCACTACCAAGAACGTGGTAAATCAGAACTTAAATTACAATTAATGTTAATAGCGATACTAGCATTATTTTATTTTATTAAAGAAAAAAATGCACATGTGTAAAACGTACTTACAGCTCATCTATCATCGACTTTCTCATAATTACCGGTTTTGAAATTCAATGGCACTCAATCGCCCCCACGTGCGCACCCTTCACGCCCTGCGGCTATCTGGGCGAGCAGGGCCCCAAACTATTGTTCCACTTCAAGTTTTTAATTTAGATGCCCACCTCCACCTTGGCTTATTTATTCTATCCCGAGTCCGCAAATAAATGCTTTTGAATTAATACGCCCTGCGGACGTAACGGCAGTTCGGGCATTATGAGATTTTTTATTTATTCGTGCAGCGCATGGGTTATTGGGTAATAAAGGTGAGTGGGTTGATCCGGAAACAAAAAACAGAATATTAAATTTCGCTAACACTAAATTGCGTATAATTTTTATGCCGCTTTGAACCGTGCGGAAAACATCATGAGGAAATCTGCATGTTTTTTTTTTTATAAGATAAGGATGACAAACGGGCACACAGTCCACCTGATGGTAAGTGGTTGCTGTGGCCCATAGACATCTACATCTATCTTCGATTACGAATCAAAATGCAGATGCGTTGCCACCCGTGAGGACTAAGATGGAATGCCTCGTTTCCAGTAAAAAGGGTATCCGGTTCTCTATACTCACCACACGAAACACAGCAGTGTTAAGCTGATATTTTACGCTGGTATTCTGTGAGAGCGTGGTTCTTCCCCGGTCGAGCCGACCCATTCGTGCTACAACTATACTACTAATATAGCTGCAGCATGGTTCTACCACGTATAGTGTATGTCTGAAGAATAAATGTGTATTCCAGCCATTCTGCCAAAATGAACTGGAACAACTGGTGGAATAAAACTCCTAGCCTTTTTAGAAATGAGAGGAAACGTGTAACCAGCAGTAAAACATACAACCTGCAACTTTAAAACTGTGTGGCGACGATGTAAGATAATCCTAAGATAACCCATCCCCCCATTTATTGCCGAGAGCTTCGTAAGAGGCGAATGGAAAATGTCAGAAAGATGTTATAGCGTCCAATAGATGGCGTTGGAACCAAAAAAATTGACTGATGATGGGAAGAAGTCAAAGGTGCGAGACGTTTGCTACTGCTTGTAAGACGTTTGCTTGTGGGTTTAACGGGCTGATGACTTTGAATGCCATAATTCTCGCACATCATGTTATCTTATGTAGGATTATTGTTTACTTAAATAGGATATCATATAACACAATTTTTTTTAAAACATTACCTCCACACTAGGATTTTCTCCTGTATCGTGGGGGCAGTTAACATACATAAATTTTACAAGGACAAACATCCAGACACGGAACAATTATTTGTATGAAATACAAATACATCTTCCGCACGGGATTCGAACCCGCGGCCTTTGGCGCTGCAACTTATTGCTAAGCGACTGCGCCACGTCAAATATAATTATAATTCTATACATGTATTAAATATTATCGTTTTTACTATTTTAAACTAACTATATTTTCCTTTTAATTCACCTTTTACACTATCTCACTACCCGCAGGGTTGGGAGAGAATGCCTAAAGGGAAAATTTGCCCTTTGTAAACCTTTTTGTATAGTTGTATTTAAATAAGTAACATTATATATCTATTTATAATATGTCAGTCTCAGTCAGCTATACTAATCATTACTACTACTATTACTTATGTACTTATTTTTTTTATAGGAGAGGTAGAAAACGAGCATACGGCTCACCTGATGGTAAGTGACTACCGCCGCCCATGAACAACTGCAAAACCAGGGGTGCATACGTGGTAGAGCCATGCTGCAGCTATATTATGGTTGTAGCACGAATGGGTTGGCTCGACCGGGGAAGGACCACGCTCTCACAGAATACCAGCGTAAAATAACAGCTTAACGCTGCTGTGTTTCGTATGGTGAGTGTAGAGAACCGGAGACCCATTTTACTGCAAACGCGGCATTCCATCTTCGTCCTCACGGGTGACAACACATCTGCATTTTGATTCGTAATCGAAGATAGATGTAAATGTCTATGGGCCACAGCAACCACTTATCATCAGGTGGACTGTGTGCTCGTTTATCACCCTTATCCTATTAAAAAAAAACTGCAGATGCGTTGCCGGCCAGTTATATAATAATAAAAGTTATATTTATATGAAACATTAATTTTTCGTTGTTTAAGAGGGTTCCTTTTTGCTTGTTTTTTTTTTAAATATGATATAATAGTACGAAATTTGTTATCGTCACAACAGACCTTAAATCATCTCTTGTTTGAGTTCCCTCTGTCGCTTCTTATGACTCACTGAATTTTCTTTTGAAAAAAGTGTAATATACACTCTGTTAACAACAGGACCATTTGGAATCCGCAGTATTTCAAATACATTGAAGCTATTGAAATTGTACAAAAAAATCCTACTGTGCATTACAGATGTTTCAATATTTATTTAATTCAGCCAAATTTCACGAAAGCACATCGCGGCAGAACTCCCGATACCATCCACACCATCTGGATGATTGGCGGTCCACCACTGTGCGATATTTTTTTTATAGGATGAGCGTGACAAACGAGCACACAGTCCACCTGATGGTAAGTGGATCCTGTAGTCCATAGACATCTTCATCTATCCTCGCTTAAGAATCAAAATGCAGTTGAGTTGTTACTCCTGAGGACAAAGATGGAATGCCTCGTATCCAATAAAAACGGTCTCTGGTCCTCTACACTCACTATACGAAACACAGCGGCATTGAACTGCTATTTCACGCTAGTATCCTGTGAGATTGTGATCCTTCCACGGTCAAACCAACCCGTTCGTGCTACAAGCTACAACTGCGATATAGCTGAAGTACGTATGGCTTTACCACGTATAAATATACTTAAAAAGTACCACGTATACTTTGCCGTACAAATCCAGGTAAACGTTCACCCATGTGCCGCATGGTAAGTTCATACAATACAATTGTTATTTCGGCATCCCGTCCTAGTATCTTAAAAAATTATATTAGAAAAGCTAAATTAGTTTCTACTACATTAGATTACCATCCAACCCATCTGGATGACTGGCGGTCCACCACTGTACGATTTAGAAGAAGTTTTCTTCCTCGCACAACTTCCTTGTGGAATCTAAATGTGGAATTTAAAAGGCCAGCAACGCATCTACAATTCTCCTGTTGTTTCAGTTCAAGTTGTTCACGGCGGTACTTAGTCACTTACCATCAGGTGAGCCGCATGCTCGTTTGCCCTCTCTCCTATAAAAAAAAAGATTGCGATAACATCTACGATATACCTAAAATTATAGAGTACGTGAGGGTAATATGGTCACTTTCTTATAACTCAAAAACTACAGCCTAATTTGCATAGATGGCTTTGTGATAAGATAGCTCTTCATCAGTCATTCAAATAACAAAGGGTGAAAAGGCCGTCGCTTTATGGACGTCATTTTGACAGTTGATATTATAGTAAGTACACGGTACCCCCACGGTAATATGATCACCTTAAGCTTTATCGCACTATAAAAAAATTAGGAGGAGAACAGAGACAGAAACACAAAGTCGTATACTATAACTAACATATTAAGAAAAAAATAGCAAACAGGCTTTGGAAATACTTAGGAACACTTCGAAAAATCTACTTAAAAAAACTAACTACACTACACAATACAAAAATCGACTAAAATATTTACAATAACATCAACTGTCAAAATGGCGTCGGTAAAGGAGCGCCTTTTTGACCCTTTACTATTTGATAGACTGATCAAGAGCTATCGTATCACAGAGCGTTCTATGCAAACGACGCTGTAGTTTTTGAGTTATAAGAAAGTGACCATATTACCCACCCTCACGTATTATAGTTAGTATTTTGAAGTTGAATTTTCGAAAAGTTGCTAATTATTGCCAAGGCTTGTTTGTTATTTTTTTCTATATTAGTTATAGTAAACGACATTGTGTATTTGTCTCTGTCCTCCTCCTAGTTTTGGTTTTATAAGGCGGCAAAGCTTAAGGTGACCTCACGTACGTTATACATACGAATAATTATATGTATACTTTTTATGTTATAAATGGTATTGATGTCAATGCGTTTAAATATTAGTTTTATATCTTGCTACCTAATGTAAATTTGTCACCGTTCGTTTACCCTAATAAATAATTTAAAAAAACTCAAGTTAGTGATTCCAATTACTCGACTCCACAGAGTAATTCATTGATGGGACAATGTATGTGCTATTACAACAAAGTCCCTGAAAACATACAAGGTCTCTCTATTACAAAGTTTAATTTTTTTACAAGCAAAGACTTTATTAAAAGAGTACCTAATTATAAATTATTACATGGTTGGTAATAACACCTGGGAATGAGGTAATCGCTTTTCGCTACAATAATTGTAAAATATATTTTATATTGCTAGATGTTACTGTAGAAAAATTAAAGGTTTCTTCATGGCTCTTCCCAAGACAGAGGCTTTATTCCCGACCAGTGGTCAAAGAAAAAAATATCTTTCAATAAGATTTTCTTCTATATTGAATATAAATTGAATATAATATAAAAGATATTCCAGTTATAATCAAAATTGAATAAATAAATTATTCTATTCTTTTTTATTATGAAAAATATTATTCAAAACAAAGAGTTAGGCCGGGATTCTTGCTGGTTCTCCCGCACTACTAGGGATATTTTTCAAACTCACTAACTATTGAATTAAAATTATTGTATTCTATATTATTTTAATTTACTTTCAGGTAAAGTAAAGTAAAAAAATATTGTTGAACATCAAAGTAAACACTAGTTGATCTAGACTCAAACCACGAAGTTGCAGCTACTCGCCGCCCGCAGCGCTGCGGTCGCACGCCTACGCTCCGCACTCCTCAATGAATGCAATGCAAAACTCCCATTGGCTCGCGCCACAAGGTATGCCTTCAATCCACACCGCACTGCCCGCGCCGCTTCTCGGAACTGTTTTATGGTTAAAATTTATCGCGGCGCGTTTTATTGCGATGTCGCTGGAGAATAATTATAATTTAACCGCTTTATTCATCAACAGTGTTAGCAAAAGTATGTCTCGTCACCATTAAACTGAATTCAGGAATAGATGACACGAAAACTTTGCGTGATGAATATTTTATGACGCTCCGAAATCGTTTTGTTAGTTGCACATAATTTTTTGTTATTCTAACGCGTTAGCGCAAAATTTAAAAAGTTTGTAACGGCGGCTGGCGTTTCTTAGTGGTTCTGCGGGTTGCGGGCTCGATTTGGCAAAGAAATACATTTTGTATGGTTTACAAATGGTTGTTCTCAGTATGGGTCCGTGTTTAATTTATTTATGTGAAACTTCTACTTGAAAACAATTTTTTTTTCAATTTTAAAATAAAAAAAGTTGTTGCAATTGACATGTAAAATATAATATACACTTATGCACATATTATATATTAAGTATATTTATTAGTATATTATATATTCTTAAGTGTATATTATATTTTACGTGCGTGGTTATAAAGTAGAACGTGGTAGAGCCACACTCCAGCTATCTTCTATATTATGGTTGCATCACGAATGGTTAGACAGGGGAAGGACCCAGCTCTTAGAAAATCCCCGCATAAAATAGCAGCTCAATGCTGCTGTTTCGTATGGTGGGTGTAACGAACCGGAGACCACTTTGGTACTACCATACTGGTGACGAAGCATTCTGACTCAGTTCTTAGAGGTGATGTTGCAACACTTTGTTCTAATTGAATATATAATATATATGTATTTAGCCGTGGTAGCTCAGATGGCTAGCGCTCGCTGTAAAGTTCACAGTACGCGAGCAACCTGGGTTCGAACCCCGCCGGCACTAATGAAATTGTTAATTGCAATTTTAAGTGCTGATTTACCGCATGCTCAGCGGTGAAGGAAAACATCGTGAGGAAATCTGCATGTCTGAGAAATTAAGAAAACATATGATTCGAAGACATGTGAAGTTCGCCAATACGCATTGGGGCAGCGCGGCGGATATTTCCTTGCCCTAAAACCCTCTCAGACATGAGAGGAGGCCTATGCCCAGCAGTGGGACTTATATAGGCTGTGACTTTAACTTTTCATTTTATTTGAATATAAGTCTAGTAATCGATAGATATGTCTACACCAGTGCGCTTTCCATTTCGCTTTCATGTTCATTTTGCGTTTCAAATTTCAGTTCGCCTTGCGTCAAGCGCTGTGCCACAAGACGCATACAGCTTATCGTCTATACCCGTGCGCTTGTCTCATGCAACTCGTCTATACCTCACGCGCCTCGGTTAGGTTTGGTTAGAGATTGACGCGGAACTAATAGTAGCTATCAGTGCGGCATGTTAAGTGCATGGAGAAAACACAAGAAAAGGGAAATCTGGATGAAAGATTATTAGAAGAAACAGATCAACACAATATTGAAAGATTTAGAGCTAAACAATGACATTCTTTTGAAAAAAATCACACGAAAAACTAAGACCTCCTCCTACAAGCTTTTGAAAATAGTGGAGCCAAAAATTATGAAACATAACACTCATTATCTATAGCTTATGGGTCACAGCAACTTGTTACCTCTTACATTTAAATGGATTCCATTCTTCGTTAATTCATTTAAACACCTTAAATAATTAATTAATCATGTCTTAGAACACCTAAAACTTTTTGCATCAATCCATATTACACTTTACTTGTAACTGACGTAAAATTTTAATAAAGTACATACACTAACACAAATAATTACAAGCAACGAACAATTGTGTGCGATTATCTTTACAATTACGGGTTTCATAAGTACGAAAATTGCTCGCACGTTATTGTTAATAATAGGTAACTTACGTCTAGCAGTGTACTTTCTCGCAAACAAGCTTCCTTCGCCGGTTGACACAGATAATCAATTAATTCAGTCAGTCGCGGTAATTAGTCGCGAGATACACCTCGTCGGTTATGATTAAGATAAATCTATTACATCCTTTCAGAAGCATCGCTTTTGAAAGCCACATTGTTTTACCTACATACTTATAGCGCTCATATACAAAATTTGACCTGCGTAAAGTTCAAAAAATGTATTAAACAAAGCTTGTATAAAAAGGGTTATTATAATATTAAGGAATTTAATGATGATAATAACCCGTGGGAATGAGGTGATCGCTACCAAGCTATTTCTAATTTGTTGTGAGTCGTTAATTGTGTAACATACATGATTGTAAGCTGTTATTTTTAAATAAGTTCCGCTGGGTTTCTTGCTGGTTCTTCCCAGGTTGTTTTTCGAACCAGTGGTAATTAAACAAAAGAGTGACTTTCAATAAGTATAGTTTATAATCTATATTCAATAAAAAAGTTTCTGTTTCTGTACGTTAGAAGATGTTATAGGTATATAATTAAGGTTTTGATCTAACTTTAAGGTTAACCTGGGTTTAACAGAATCAGGCGTTACTTTGCTGAAATCCATTATATTAAGGAAGTTAAAAATGTGCTAAGTTCGGCGTGATAAAATAACAATGTGTCTTACCCAGCGATCAGCCACCGCAGAGTCTACTTCAACTAATAATGGCTTGTGTAGAGGCGAAACACGTGTCGTATTATGGACGGTGGTGTGTCTTTCCTAGTGTAGTGGTGTTGGGATTAGTGGTGACGGGGATAGTGCACGCAATTGAGGGAGGGCGGGAGATAATCTTCAAACTAGGTAAGATAAATAATTTTATATTATTACGCGGATCTTAGCTTATACATTTTTGAACATCTTTTTATACCTGGGTTGGATCCCAGCTAGCAATGTGACTGTCAAATACTTTAAGTGCTGATTTATTACATACTTGGCTGTGAAGGAAACCATTGTGAGGAAACCTGCATTTTTGTGGAATAAGAATTACAAAAGTATGTCAATTTCGCCAACACGCACTGAAGCAGGGCGACGGACTAATTGCTTATAACCCCTTTGGCAACGAAAGGATGCCAGTGCCCAGAAGCGGGACGTATATAGACTATATCATTACTTACCTTATTATTTATCCAGGTTCGGGCGAAAATCAGTTATTGAGTTTTTTGTCAGGAAATTCTCAATAGCAGTCAGGAAGTTGGCGGTAGGCAAGTAAGGCCGTTGGTCCTGCGCCTGATCTCTCTCCGGTCGTGTGAGATTACCGTACCATCGGACTATGAGAATGAAGGAATAGAGACAGGATTATTCCTGTCCTGCGCAGATGGCTAATCTCCGTTGAGACTGGAAGCCGTGACCAAAACTAGTTCTGGAGAACATTATTATTTATTATTTGAACAAACAAAAGGCAAAATGAGTTGGTTTGAATGTTGATTCGCTATTTAAACACTGTAGAGAACCACTCATATCAGAAGTATTTTTAAGTCTGGCTTGAGTTGTTAACAAAAAATATATATCATTCTAGCAACCAGCGCGTTGCTGCCACAAAAAAAATTGTCGAAATATAATTTTAAATTTGGAATAGTTATACTCGTATTGTTTAATTAGCAATGATAATATATTCATTGAAGTTGAGTGATGTATAACTTTCAAATAAATTTGTCGGTTCAGTACGCGCGCCACCTAGTAAGTAAGTTGTAATTTAGTTATAATTAACAGTGGTAGAGCGACGCGGCAGCTTTTGCTGTTGCACGTATGGGCCGGCTCGAACCGGGGTAGTACCACCACCTCAAAAAATACCAGCGTGCAGTGGAAGCTCTGCTTCTGCGTTTCGTCTCGTGAGACTATCCCAGGAGGGTACCAGCACCATTGGAGAATCCCTTGCTGACCATCCGTGACCAGGCTACTCTACTCCTGAGCGTGGATGCTCAAGCTGCCCTGCATATTCTGGGGAGTGAGGGGGGGGGGGGGATTCCCCTCAAGACAATAACTGCTCGGCGCAAGCCGAGTAACAGGACCACTTCTGCATATCAATGATATGTTGCTAACTGGTTCACATTCATTTATCACACTGGTTCATGGTAACATTCATTGCTATGCGGATGACAGCACTGGTGATGCTCTACATCGGCCGTGCCAATGTTTCTCGGGAAAACGTCGCCGAGTACCGGAACAAACTTGTGTCTGAAGTCGAGTCTTTGCTGAACAAAGTATCGGATTGGGGGCGACTAAATCTAGTCCAGTTTAATCCTCAGAAGACACAAGTTTGAGCGTTTACCGCTAAAAAGAACCCCTTTGTCGTGTCTTCTCAGTTTCAAGGCACTCCCCTTGCTGCCTCAGCCAGTATCGGAATCCTCGGAGTCGACATATCGAGTGACGTGCAGTTTCGTGGTCACTTGGAAGAGAAGGCCAAATTGGCCTCTAAAAAGCTTGGCGTGCTTAGCAGAGTGGGACAGTATTTCATGCTGGCACACCGCCTGCATCTTTACAAGGTGCAGGTTCGGCGTCAAATGGAATACTGTTCCTATCTCTGGGCAGGGGCTCCCCAGTGCCAGCTCCTTCCACTTGACCGCATCCAGCGCAGAGCGGCTCGAATCGTCGACGACAGAGTCCTTTCCGATCGGCTCGGTTTATTGGCACTGCGAAGAGATGTTGCACCGCTTTGCGTTTTCTTTCGCATCTACCATGGGGAGTGCTCTGAGGAATTGTTCGGATTAATCCCAGCCGCCAAATTTCACGAACGCACGTCGCGGTAGATCTCGCGATACCATCCACACCATCTGGATGATTGGCGGTCCACCACTGTGTGATTTAGAAGATATTTTCTTCCTCGCACAACTTCCTTGTGGAATCGATTACCGATTTTTCCGGACCGATACGACTTAGGGACCTTCAAGAAAAGAGCGTACTCCTTTTTAAAAGGCCGGCAATGCATCTGCAATTCCCCTGGTGTTGCAGTTGTTCATGGGCGGCGGTAGTTACTTACCATCAGGTGAGCCGCATGCTCGTTTGCCCCCTCTCCTATAAAAAAAACCACAAGTCCAAGGCGACCCCTGCCATGCTATCTGTGAATTTCTGCAACATCAAGTGACTTAACTCAAACCTAAACGCCGTCCACTACCATCTCGAGACGGCGAAGCCAGCTTTCCTCTTTTTGACCGAGACGCAGGTGTTTTCTCCGGTTGATACTTCGTATCTCTCCTACCCAGGATACAAATTGGACCACTGCTTTGCGCCTCAGGCTAGAGTTTGCGTATCGGTCAGAGAAGACATCTGGTCTCGACGCCAAGAGTCTTGAAGTTTCAGACCTGTCCATCCAGCCGAAACAGACTGACTCATCGACTACGTCCAAATGGATACAGATTCCTTGCTACAGCAGATCCATCCGCAGAGATCATGATCCTCGGCAATTTTAATGTCCACCACGCCGAATGGATCGGTTTAGGTTTAGCCAATCATGCGGGGAGATCTGTTTCTAATTTTGCCTTAGCATGTAGTCTGACACAACTGGTTACTTCGCCTACGCGGATTCTAGATGTGGTGGATCATCCACCTTCCCTGTTAGACCTTCTGCTGATCTCTCATCCGGATAGACATCAAGTCTCCATCGACGCCCCTCTTGGCTCTTCGGACCATTGTCTCATTGCTCCCTTTTGGACTTTACTGCCTCCAGTAAAGTCCAAAATGGAGCCATTAACGGTTAGTTTAGACAGTGCGGAGGCCTTCGACCGGGTTTGGCACAAAGCGCTACTTTCGAAGCACACTTCTTATGGGCTTGCCGAGAAATTGTGCAATTGGTTCACCAGCTTTCTTTCAGACCGGAGCATCAAGGTCATTGTGGACGGTGCATGCTCCGATTACTGTCATACCGTTCATCAGATTTCGGTAAAACTTTGTCAACATATTGCTTGCATTTCCGCAAAGGTTATAGGCATAGCTGGATCCGGTAGGTGGCGCTGTTGTAGAATACAGACATCACGTGTGCGAAGTCGGGGCAGTTCGCTAGCTAGTTTTATATAAGAAACACAAAATAGTTGTTAGTGATCTATTAGCGCACACACCTGAAATACAGGCTTAACCTAGTTCAATTGTTACTCAAGTGTCTGTTATTGTAGATTTTTTTTTATAAGGCATTGTTTGAATTCATTGTAAAGTACATTTAAATAAAAATTAATTTAATTAAATTAAATATTACCTATATAACTTACAACACCTAGAAGATATAATGTAATCAATTCCTCTTTGTTTTTTTTTATTTGTTTCTATCTGTGATGATTATCTAGTGAAGCAAAACTATTCAAATTCCAAATAATTCACGACGAATTCTCTTTAAATTAGAAATGATTGTCCTAACCCTCCAATGTTCCGCGAATAACCAGGTTGGCTCACTTAATCAACCCTCAAGTAATGAGGAGAATCAGGAAGGGTGGGTATCAATTAATGAATATTTTAGTCCGACTCGGTATCTTAATAAACGCTTCGTGTAGGGATTTTTGGAGGATCCCGCGGGATTTTCCGTGATTTATTGAAGGTGGCAATTCAGTGATTGATTAGTGATATCTTAATTTTGTTTCCTGTTTATTCGTTTGATTTTTAGGTCAAATTAAAAAAATTTAAAATAATATGGATAATAGTTTTCGTTTCTAAAATTATAGGTCAGTATACATTTTTCACGAGTAAAGCATGATTTTTATTACCATAAAAGACCTGAGCTTCTTAATACAATGAAATGGTACCTTATCAGATATTATATTATATGTTTATACGTGGTAGGGCCATGCTGCAGCTATATTAAAAGTATAGTTGTAACACGAATGGCTCGGCTCGACCGGGAAAGGACCACGCTTTCACAGAATACCAGCTTAACACTGCTGTGTTTTGTATGGTGAGTGTAGAGAACCAGATACCCTTTTTAATGGAAAATAGGCATTCCATCTTAGTCCTCACGGGTGACAACGCATCTGCATTTAGATTTTTTATTGAGGATAGATGTAGATGTCTATGGGTCACAGCAACCACTTACCATCAGATAGGCTGTGTGCTCGTTTGTAACCCTTATCCTATAAAAAAAGAAATGTAATTTAGCGGTTTATGTTGTGCACTGAGAGGCTATTCATCATCATTCTGCGGCGATAATTGTTTAGAAAAAGGGCTTGGTATGGTATGTAACGAGGTACGAATTTATTATCCCGATTCCTTTCTGTATATTCCCACCAATTAGCTATTTGATGATTGAAAATAATAAGAAATTTCTTAAACAAAAAGTCTCACGATCTAATCTCTTCCGTAGCTTTCACAGAAATTGATCATTAACAAAACTATAAACATTTCTCATTCAGCATTAAATCACGGGCGAGAGGAATTGATAACAAACTTGGAAGGTCTGACGTCAAAGCTGTAGAGCAAACAAAAGTCAATGCTATTACAATAGGAATAAGGAACCGTCAAATTTTAGGCATTCCATAGTTGACACCACAATCAAATTGAGGGAATAAATTTAAATGTCAGAACGTATTCACCTGAGTGCGTGATACTTTACGATTTCTTACATTTTTAATGCGAAACGTCTGTTACTTGACGATGTAAATTTCGTGTAGGTGACGCGTATAAATTGTATCTACGTAAAGAAAGTGGTCATTTCTTTTTTTTTTATAGAGTCGTTTACGTTTGCTTTTAAATATAACTTGCACACATCATTCATTTGCTATGAGCCAATGTTCTTAATTTTAAGTCCTTGATATTATTTTTTTAGGGTAAGAAGACATCCCTGATGTTTTTTTTTACAAATTTATTAATAATGGCATAAGGGTGACAAACGAGCAAACAGTCCACCGGAAGGTGAGTAGATGCTGACGCCCACAGACATCTACATCTGTACTGGATTAAGGATCAAAATGCAGAATGCGAACTAAGATGGAATGCCCCGTTTCCAGTAAAAAGGGTCTCCGGTTATTTAAACTCACCATAAAAGACAGCTGGTAGTTTATGTTGGTATTCTGTAAAAGCGTTGTCTTTCCTCCGGTGTATCAACCCATTCGTCCTACAACTATAACTGCAGCGTGACTCTAACGCGTTTAAATCTATATAAATGGTGTAATCGTCGATAAAGTTTTGTTTTTTATAAACTAATTAATAAAATAAAGGCCGGCAATGCATCCGTAATTCCCCTAGTGTTGCAGTTGTTCATGGGCGGCGGTAGTCACTTACCATCAGGTGAGCCGCATGCTCGTTTGCCCCATCTCCTATAAAAAAAAGACGCGTTGCACTCCGGGAGTGCCGGCAGAAGTGAAAACTTGAATATTAACGTTGTGCACTTTTGATATTTTGGAATGGCGGAGATTATTTATTATTATTATCTTATTTCATTTATTTTCATTCGAAATTATTTGTTTGGTAAACCTACACCGCACATGTGCTTATTGTGATGTTATGAAAATATAGGTTAATGCTACATATATGTATAAAGTATAAACATATTACAAATATTACATCTATAATGTGTAAGTACATATGTATCTATATTAATAATTTTGTCAACCAATACAGTAGACTCAATCAAAACCTAATCTTAATAATAAAATTATATTAATTAATTAATGAAAATTAATTAAACCTAACTTACTTCCTCTCCTACACCGCGCCGGCTGTCTACTCTCCGTCCGTCTTACGAATTTTCGATCAGGACACGTGACCTGACGCGAGTTTAACATTTTTTACCCATTACAAAAAAAGTGCACAACGCCGCTAAAGAAGTTTTCACTTCAAAAACCACATCCCACTATCGGATAAATGTCTGCTTTAATTACTAAGATGTTTTTGTAGCAGGCTTTTTTGTTTCAAAAATATTTTATTTTAAATTACCTACTTGAAAAATTTCGCTACACACGGTTAGTTTGTATTAGCGGGAATTGAACATGAGTTGCTCAGTTACTATGAAATTTAAACCGATCGCTCGATCGATCGATCCTTTATACTACCAAGGCATATATATATATATATATATATATATATATATATATATATATATGTGCACACACACACACATATATATATGTGTGTGTGTGTGTGTGTGTGTGTGTGTGTGTGTGTGTGTGTGTGTTATCGCACTAATATTGTTCAAACTCAGGTATGACTTGGAGGCAAAAATTCTCAGTACAAATAATTAAATAAAGTTCGCTGCAGTTTCCTTCAGAATGATTTTGACTGTGAGCGAATTATTAAACGAAAATCGCATCACAGACCGCAGCAGAGCTAACTGTGTTATCTTATATTATTATCTTGTTCTTTTCCCGGCGCGAGGTGGTTAATCGCTTTAGCAGATGTAAGTCAGGTCCAGTTACACTACGCTTAATATATATTTTTTTTTAATTTATTAAAGCTCATCAAAAGTCTGTTGAACATAGGACTTTCCCTATAATTTGCCTAATAGAAGAGATATTTTTCATAGTTGGCACGCGTTGGCAACGGCTGTTTCTCTCTAGGTAGTTATAGTAGTATTAGTAAATTAATTTCCAACCACGGGTGGTAAAAAATTTGTCATGCTCATATCCACAGGAACGGTTGGCTATTGAACTTGGTTTGATCGGTTACTATGAAATTTAAGCCAAGCGCTTATCTTTTATGCTACCAAAGCACACCTACATGTTACCGCATTAATATAGTTCATACTCAGATATGACTTGAAAAGGTTGAAGGCAAAAGTTCTAAGTACAAATCTACACATATAATATGATTAAATAAAGTTCGCTGCAGTTTCCATTATAATGATTGTGACTGTGAAGGAATTATTAAACGAAAATCGCAGCAGGGCTAAGCGTGCTATCTTATCTTGCTCTTTTCCCGGCTCGAGGTGGTTAATCGCTTTAGCGGTAAGCCTGGTCCAGTTACACTACGCCTAAAATATTTGTTTTTAAATTTTCTGCAGCCTATCAAAGTCTGTTGGACATAGAGTTTCCCTATAATTTGCCTTATAGGAAGGATATTTTCCATGTTTGCCACGCGTTGGCAACCTCTGTTTCTCATCTAGGCAGTCATAGTAGCACTGGTTGTAAATTAATTGCAACACTGAATCAAAAAGATATTTTTTTAATTTTCAAAAATAAAATTTACACTTTCTTTTCTATTTTAGTAACTTTCCATTTGGAAGTTATAGTTTTAAGTCCATAGATCTGATTCTACTAGTTTTAAAATGATCTCTGAAGGCAAATGAAGATGTTACCAACTTTTTTCGGCGACTAATCAGCAGTACAAATAAATAAAATTGGAGTATCTGTTTATAATGTCAAAATAACAGCTTATGAAAGTATCTACATCACTTATAACAAAAAACTACATTTTTTTAATTTTTGTCGGTCTCTGTCTTTCTGTATGTCTCACTGTCTGTTTCTTCCGGCTAATCTACGAAATAGCTGAATCGATTTTGTCAGGACTTTCACTGGCAGATAGCTGACGTTATGAGAAATAACTAAGGCTACTTTTATTTTAGAAAAACAATTAGAGTTCCGCGCCGAAAAATCAAAACCCATAAAATCCCACTGTAATATATTCCACGATGAAATCACACGGATGAAGTCGCGGGGGACAGTTAGTTGCATAATAAACAAGTAGTTATATTATGCCCACTCTGTTTTTTTAAGAACTTTTGATAGAGACATCAGACCGAAACTCATCCACGTCCATTTATATTTTATTTTAGTTAATATCCTGATGATACTGGCTCTCCTAGATTCGTGCCGAGTATCTTTGTTCAAACATTCAATTAAAATGCTAAGTTTAGTCTTACCTTATAAATGCCGGAAGGCAGACGTCTGGCTTTCTTAAAGAGAATAAGTTATTACTGTTTTAAATTGAGATTGGTGTTTGAGTTTCATAAAATTAGGAATTTATTTCGTTATATTTTTTTCATATAATTTACTATTTGCTTATTTCACTTGCTAATTCACAACTGGACGTATCGACTTTAATACTGCTGGTCGGTTTAGCTATGAACCTTATTTAAAAAAAAAACATTCTTTAATTTCTATTACGGAATATTATCATAGGAAGATAACAACTCGTAACAGTCCAGAACACCGAATTTCTGTCACGGCAGTCAGTCTCAACGGAGCTTAGCTAGCTCTACAGCACTCCCTATTCCCTCACTCTTATATTCCAACTAGCTGGATGGGATGTTTAAAATAAAAAAGAAAATAAAAGGTAAAAATAATAAAAACATAGAGGTTACGAAACTAAAGGTGATTATGAGCTGAGATGATCCCAGCGTGAGTATTAATCGTGAAGTTATTGTTGTAGAAACTGAATTAAAAAATCTATTGAATTCGTACATACAAACATTTTTTTTATAGGATAGGGTGACAAACAAGCACATAGTCCACATGATGGTAAGTGGTTGCTGTGGCCCATAAACATCTACATCTATCCTCGTTTGCGAATCAAAATGCAGATGCGTTGTCACCCGTGAGGACTAAGATGGAATACCTATTTTCCAGTAAAAAGGGTCTACGGTTCTCTATACTCACCATACGAAATATAGCAGTGTTAAGCTGCTATTTTACGCTGGTATTCGGCGAGAGCGTGGTCCTTCCCCGGTCGAGCCGACCCATTCGTGCTACAACTATACGACTAATATAGCTGCAGCATGGCTCTACCACGTAAAAAATGCATACAGAAACAGAAACAGACACTTTTTTATTCAATATAGATTATAAATAATACTTATTAAAAGTCACTCTTTTGTTTAATTACCACTGGTTCGAAAAAAAACCTCTATCCAGGGAAGAACCAGCAAGAAATTCAGCGGGACTTTTTAAAAAATAACAGCTTACAATCATGTGTTACACAAATTAACAACACAACAAATTAGAAATAGCTTGGTAGCGATCACCTCATTTCCAGGGGTTATTATCATCTATAAATTCTTTAAATATTATAATAACCCTTTTTTTACACAAACTTAGTTTAATTGAGTTTTTGCACAAATTGCATGCATTTTGCATTTGAGTCAAACTTTGTATATTTTCTGGGATTTTGTTGTAAAGCGTATACATCGCCCCAAGAATGAATTACTGACTCGATGGAGTCGAGTAACTGGTACTACTAGCTTGTGTCTGTTCCTAGTATTTACAGAATGAATATCACTTATTTTTGTAAAACTACTTTTATTAACAGTTATTACTAACAATTACATATATACGTAAATGCAGATAAAGGTAATGAAAACGTGTGAGAAAGAAAAACTATTAACCACGAAATTTCACTTAATATTTCTATAAAACTTCCATCACGCTTGGTAAAAGAGCAAAGATCAAATATGTTAGAGATTAAATTTAAACTTGCGAGTCCGACCTCTTTATAATGAACAATCTACACGGCACGGTTTGACGGTAATCTTTACAAATTGCTTTCGTTTTCGAGCTTTAAGCTCCTTCGTAATGGAGAATTGGCGCGCATTCTGTATTGTTACTATAAAAACTTTTGTGTTTACGCTTTATACATTTGAGTGGAATAGTCATGATACTGCCAATAAAAAAAAAATAAATATTGGTAAATCCAATTGGGCATACCTTAAGCGCATTAAAAAAATTACGTATAACATGATTATACGGAATTTTTAAAGTAGTTTAAATACATTTCGACAGCACTATCGGCTTCAACATCCTCAAAAACCATGAAAATGACACCCGTGATGAAAAAATTGATACCTATTGCAGCCGCCATCTTGGATTTACATTTCGACAGCACTATCGGCTTCAACTCTCTCGAAAACAATGAAAGTGACACCCAAGATGAAAAAATTGGCACCCACTTCAGCCGCCATCTTGGATTTACATTTCGACAACCCTATCGGAGTCAACTCTCTCGAAAACTATGAAATTGACACCCATGATGAAAAAATTGATACCTATTGCAGCCGCCATCTTGGATTTACATTTCGACAGCACTATCGGCTTCAACTCTCTCGAAAACCATGAAAATGACACCCAAGATGAAAAAATTGGTACCTACTTCAGCCGCCATCTTGGATTTACATTTCGACAGCACTATCGGCTTCAACACTCTCGAAAACCATGAAAATGACACCCAAGATGAAAAAATTGGTACCTACTTCAGCTGCCATCTTGGATTTACATTTCGACAGCACTATCGGCTTCAACATCCTCGAAACTCATGAAAATTACACCCATAATGAAAAAATTAATACCCATTGCAGCCGCCACCTTAGATTTACATTTCGACAACCCTATCGGCTTCAATTCTCTCGAAAACCATGAAAATGACACCCATGATGAAAAAATTGATACCTATTGCAGCCGCCATCTTGGATTTACATTTAGACAGCACTATCGGCTTCAACTCTATCGAAAACCATGAAAATGACACCCAAGATGAAAAAATTTATATCTATTGCAGCCGCCATCTTGGATTTACATTTCGACAGCACTATCGGCTTCAACACCCTCGAAAACCATGAAAATGACACCCATGATGAAAAAATTGATACCTGTTGCAGCCGCCATCTTGGATTTACATTTCGACAGCACTATCGGCTTCAACACCCTCGAAAACCATGAAAATGACACCCAAGATGAAAAAATTGATATATTTTGCAGCCGCCATCTTGGATTTACATTTCGACAACACTATCGGCTTCAACACCCTCGGAAACCATGAAAATGACACCCAAGATGAAAAAATGTATATCTATTGCAGCCGCCATCTTGGATTTACATTTCGACAGCACTATCGGCTTCAACACCCTCGAAAACCATGAAAATGACACCCATGATGAAAAAATTGATACCTGTTGCAGCCGCCATCTTGGATTTACATTTCGACAGCACTATCGGCTTCAACACCATCGAAAACCATGAAAATGACACCCAAGATGAAAAAATTGATATATTTTGCAGCCGCCATCTTGGATTTACATTTCGACAACACTATCGGCTTCAACACCCTCGGAAACCATGAAAATGACACCCATGATGAAAAAATTGGTACCTAATTCAGCCGCCATCTTGTATTTACATTTCGACAGCACTATCAGCTTCAACACCCTCGAAAACCATGAAAATGACACCCATGATGAAAAAATTGGTACCTACTTCGGCCGCCATCTTGGATTTACATTTCGACAGCACTATCGGCTTCAACACTCGAAAACCATGAAAATGTCACCCATGACAAAAAAAATTATACTACTTGCTTTTAGTACGTACTACTATTATTTATTCTGTGCTTTTAAATATTGTAATAAAAAAATGTCTTATTATTATTATAATTAAGTATTTAAGAAATTTGGTTATTAGAATATTGTGTATTTGTACAGCGATCTTTTTGAGCCGCTGCAAACAACCGAAACAATGTCCACTCACGAAGGCGACTGAAGCCAAACCACAGAAAAAAAAACAAAAAACCAGCACAAACTATATAGAAACACTACCAAACCAGTGGCATACAGTCCATATATAATAAATCAATGGAAAAAATATATATTTTTCTTAGAGGTATTATTATGTCATGACAGTTTGTCCATGTTGCAGTAGATGTCGCTTTTTTAAATTTAGCCATGCTTGGCCAATTAAGAATCAAACAAATTAATGAATAGTTTAAAATACAATCGAACCTTGCTAACTTACTATTTTGTTACAAAACAAATTTGTAATTAAATTTTCAGTATAATTTATTTATTTTACATTATTCCCTATATATAATGTACTCTGTGAGCCAAACTAAACTACTCATTACTACTCTGTGGCTGTAGCTTCCCATTTAGAGAAAGAGTTTTGGCGGGAACTCGACCGGCGGCGGCTTGCTGCTCCTGTATTATAGTTTAAATAATGGTTTGAAGTGGACTTTGATATGTAAAAGTAGTGCGATTTTGTGTATTAAGTGTCTGCGCATGTGAACTATTAATGGAAACTGTGAAACAAGTGCTCTGATGGTGATGGAATCTCAAGATAAGCTGTTTGTTTGCATAGGCGCCTTTAGATACCATCGCCAACTGTCAGCTGCCTGCTGGCTCAAGTTACCGTCAAAATCTCCCAAGGCTGCACAATGTGACGCATCAACATATTGTGAAGCAGTGAAATATGAAGGAAAATTATACATGAAGACAAGGCTGTATGGCATAGTTCCTTTGCCTGCTCTCTCGAGCGAATAATAAAAACAACAACAACAACCATTTAGAGAAATATTTTTGTATACGAGGCTAACAAATCAACGAAAATTTCGCCATTTTGGAGCCGAAAAAAATTAATTATAGCTAAACAAAACAAAACTACACTACCATTTACATTCAGTGGCTTCCCACATGATAGATGAAGAGATTAAAAAATAGATTGAGTTAAACAATTAATATTTTCAAAAGTTATTGTGTTTACAAGCCACAGGGACATGATAAATCCACACCATAAGCCACTAAAACCCTTTTTTTTATTTAAAAATAGCAATTAATCGATTTAAAAAAAATATTAATAAGTTCAACAATCATTTATCTTTCTAACAATGTGCTTTTTATATCATTTATATGTATAATATGATTGCTAGATACGATTTTATTCGATAAAATGTTGGAATCTTAATTTTTAGGCGATAGTAGAACACACCTTGCGCTTCCGCTTAAGGTATGCAATAAGAAAACTTGCGTTTTCATCTGAATTGTTTTTATCATGAAGTAGTCGCAGTAGTGCATCCACTTCTACATTCTATTCAAGGAGGTTATATTATATAGGGAGTGAGCGCTTGAAACATTGAAAACGTTCCTCATTTTTCTTAGAAAGAGAGGCACCGAGTTTTGTATTTTATCCCCTTCCCCCTATTCTAACATTGATAAGTGTTTACACAAGATAAAAACATTACCAACGTTTAGACAGTTATTGACTTAAAGTAATATTTTAGACGTATGCTAGAACGATAATCTTACATTTTTTATCGCTAATCATAGTTGGTATATTCCATATTGTATTTTAATTATATATTAAAATACAATATGGAATATACCATACAATATGGAATTTACCATTTTAACAGTGGTAGAGCCACGCGGCAGCTTTTGCTGTCGCACGGATGGGCCGGCTCGAACCGGGGTAGTACCACGACCTTACAGAATACCAGCGTGAAGTAGAGGTTTACCTCTGCGTTTCGCTTGGTGAGTGCAGGTGGCCGGAGGTCCTTTTTACTGGAAATGAGGCATTCCATCTTAGTCCTCACGGGTGACAACGCATCTGCATTTTGATTCGCAAACGAGGATAGATGTAGATGCCTATGGGCCGCAGCAACCACTTACCATCAGGTGGACTGTGTGCTCGTTTGTTACCCTTATCCTAAAAAAAAAAAAATTAAGCTTATTATTAAATAACACGAAAAAAACTACTAAAACACTTTAATGTATGAAATTTATGATTCCAAATGTCAAACAATTAAATTCTAATGTAATTTTAAATGGAGAGAAACTGAGTCTTGTAGATGCCACCATTTTTCTTGGAATCACATTAGATGCCAAGCTTCAATGCAGCCCCCATATATCAAAATTAGCAAGCATACTTAGCTCTGCAGCATATGCTGTGAAAAAGTTTAGAAGTCTTACCAGTGTTGAAACAGCTAGACTAGTTTATTTTAGCTATTTTCATAGTATAATATCGTATGGTATTTTGCTATTGGGACACGCAGCTGACACAAAAATTATATTTGTTTTACAGAAGAGAGCCATTAGAGCAATTTATGATTTAAAGACTAAAGAGTCGCTGCGATAAAAATTTACGGAAATTAATATATTTACTTTGGCCTCTCAATACATTTATGAAATAAAAGTAGTTTTACAAAAATAAGTGATATTCATTCTGTAAATACTAAGAACAAACACAAGCAAGTAGTACCAGTTACTCGACTCCGTCGAGTGAGTAATTCATTCTTGGCGAGATGTATATGCTTTTACCACAAAATTCCAGAAAATATACAAAATTTGACCTGCTCAAAGTTCAAAAACTTTAATAAACTAAGTTGGCATAAAAAGGGTTATTATAGTAGTAAAGAATTTATGAATGATAATAACCCCTGGGAATGAGGTGATCACTACCAAGCTATTTCTAATTTGTTGTGTTGTTAATTTATAGAACATACATGATTGTAAGCCGTTATTTAAAAAAAAGTTCCGCTGGGTTTCTTGCTGGTTCTTCGCAGCACAGAGGTTTTTTTCGAACCAGTGGTAATTAAACAAAAGAGTGACTTTCAATAAGTATTACTATTACTATTCAATAAGTATCTGCCTCTATGCAAGCTTGATATATATATAAAAGAAATGTATTTATAAATGCTATTAGAGTTTACAATAAACTGCCTAACACTTTTAAAGGCCTCCCTTTCGTAATTTTTAAAAGGAAACTCACAGAATGGCTGGCAACAAAATGTTTCTATAGGTTAGACGAATATATGAATTATAAAGAAATGTAAAATAATGGTGAAATGTAGAAAAACTTATTAATTTTATTTAATTATATTTCTTTGAATTTTTTTTAGATACTATACATTTATATATAATCAATTACCTAATTAATTCCATTTTTGACATATATTTATTGTAATTTAAATACTTGACGCTAAAATATTTTTAAGTAACTACATAATTATTTTCTTAAATACTTTACCTCGTTAAATTCTAATAATAATATTTTTGTATATTGTAGATATTGCACGCCATTATCTTGGTAGAATGTAAGGTCAAGTTAATAAATAACAACATCACAATATTATGTACTACATTCTGGCAATAAATAAATTTGAATTTGAATTTATAATCTATATTGAATAAAAAAGTTTCTGTTTCTGTTACACGAATGTTCTTTCCCTAAAAACTAGGAGATGCATTTTACGCTATAGATGACAACACTATTTTAAAATTTGACATTGTCAAATGAATGAATATATTGTTTTTTTTAAATATAGATTAGGGTGACAAACGAGCACACAGTCCACCGGATGGCAAGTGGTTGCTGTGGCCCATAGACATCTACATCTATCCCCGTTTGCGAATCAAAATGTAGATGCGTAGTCACCCGTGAGGACTAAGATGGAATGCCTCTTTTCCAGTAAAAAGGGTCTCCGGTTCTCTACACTCACCATACGAAATACATCAGTGTTGAGCTGCTATTTTACGCTGGTATTCTGTGAGTGCGTGGTCCTTCCCCGGTCGAGCCGACCCATTTGTGCTACAGTTGTACTACTCATATAGCTACAGCATGGCTTTACCACGTAGAAAACGCCTTGTGCTAATCATTCGCTAAATTTATGTGAAGTGCACTGCACACTTAGGGAGCGTTAATTAAAGTTTAACTTTTTTTCGGAACAGTAGAAAGAGTTTACAGGTTCTTTTCATCATTCACACGTCAATGGGAAACTTTAATAAAAAGTGTAGGCGTATCCGTCAAAAGACTTTCAGAGACAAAATGAATTGCTCATCATGACGTTATTAAACCACTGCAGAAAAATAAAAAAAAAACTAGTATAAACACTCGAAGATATATATGATCTATGGAGTGTAGAGTAGAAGGAGGACCATCTCTGTATATGAAAAGTGTCCCTAAAAACGCGTACAATAAGGGTGGCGCTGCAGTAGCATAGGATAAATTAATTAGAATAAGATGATGAAATAAACAAGGACCGACCAATCCGCTTGGTTTTGTACTACGTAAATAGTTGAGGTTTTGTATACTGGCATTTTACTAACTACTCTAGTCATGAAATCTTTAAGTATTTGAATTCAGTTGACTTCACTCCGTCTACAACAGCTATATTCATATCGTAGTTTTTCAGACGCCAGCGCTATTGTGGTAGGTTTTGGAACCTCTATTTTCAGTATATAGTGGGACACAACTTTTGCACCTTATAAGATGGTTCTCCTTCTACTCTACACTCCATAATATGATCCCAGCACCAACAGAGAAAACGTCGATACAAAAGAAGCAGTATCTACACTCTTACCAGCTTTGTGTGAATTCAATTTTTTATTCTATCTTTCCTTTTGGTGTAAAATCCTAATAGAAGTTAGTCAGACACAAAAGCAAATACTAAATAATATAATAATAATCTAGATTATCACTGGAAAAGTAGGAGATAAAAATCAAAGCCCGAAAATTTTTCTTCAAAGCCAACGTATTCAACTAGTGGAAAAAGCTATTCCCTACGTAACAAAAAATGTGAGAATGTGGAAATTTCGATTAAAGGAAGAAGAGAAATGAGGAGATTTCGAAAACGTTTACCAGGAGAAATGACCCGATATGCTGGACTAACATTGCCAGAGGAGCTGCAGAGAGCTATGTTAGAATGTCTTGACAGAGTTTACGAGGAACTAGACTATCGCTACTAAGCAATGGATGATATTCTCGTGACATTTAGTGTTGTTCAGCCTTATACTCTGCTAACGTCACCAGATGATCTTCAAATAATTCAAAATCTGACAAAAATCTTCGATGATTTTTCTGCAGGATATATAATTTTGGAGACTTCACGACTTGAAAGCTACCAGCATTTCTTCCCAAGAAGCGGTTCAATGTAACTCATTGGAGCTTTTCTCGTAAAATTGGCCTATTCTGAATCTGTTCCGAATCTAACGCTGTGTCTAATTTTTTTTTACTATTAAGTTTCATGTGAAGAAAGCATATCAAAATTCAAGTTAATAAAATCTAACTTAAGGTCTACAATGAGCCAAGCGGGACTAACCAATGTTTTCCTTTTATCTATCGAAAATGACAAGAAAGTAAACTTTGATAATATATTAGAATATTTTAGCAAAATAAAGTCCCGTTAGCATGTATAGCATTTTTTGTTTTATTTTGGGGGGTGCTTGATAGAAAACCGCCCTGGGTGTCAACCAACGCTACGCCGCCACTAGTTACCGTAAGGTTTGATACTGTAGCGAAGCAATAATTTAATCAAAATATTAAACGGAGTTTAATTATAACACTATTCACCACTTTCTATATCGAAAAAAAATACGCATTTCATTTTCCGTGATACTGTATACACTAATAATATTCTCAAAATATTGTATCATGGACACTCTATTAGAAAGAAATGCAACACCTAACTCGGTGCCTTTCATTCATTTCAAGGTCACTGATTTAGGACCGTTTCTCTAGTATGAAGTGCGCACTCCCTATATTTTACAATCTCCTTGATTCTATTATAAAAGATAAGACAATATATTTATAGTTTGTTATGCATTTAACCTCCTTCCGTCCGAAAAGTCTATGCTCAGTCATGATGTGCGAAGGACAGTAATGATGAAGATGCATTTCATCTTAGTAAGTGGATGTCTTTATAAAATATGGATGACAAACGAGCGCACATTTTACCTGATGTTAAGTGGATGCTGTGACCCATAGACATCTACAGTTATTCTCAATTAAGAATCAAAATTCAGGTCCGCTGTCACCCCTGAGTATTAAGATGGAAAGCCTCGTATTCAGTAAAAAAGGTTTCTTGTTCTTTACACTCACTGCTTTTTAACGCTGGTAATCTGTGAAAGCGTGATCCTACGACCATAATGTAGTTGCAGCATGGCTCTACCACGTAACATTCTTTTCTTATTTGTATTTGGTTACAGGTGTTCAGAGCCGAGAGCCGTGGTAGCTCAGATGGTAAGCGCTCGCTGTAAGCTTCACAGTACCCGAGCAACCCGGGTTCGATCCCCGGCGGCACCAATGAAGTTGTTAATTGCAATTTTAAGTGCTGATTTACCACGTGCGCGGCGGTGAAGGTAACCGGCATGTCTGAGAAATAAAAAAAAATTCGAAGACATGTGAAGTTGTGAAGTTCTTCAACACGAATTGGGCATCGATGCGGACATTTGCCTGCCCTAAAACCCTCTCAGAAATTAGAGGAGGCTTGTGCCCAGCAGTGGGACGTAAATAGGCTGCAACTTTACTTTTTCACAGGTGTTCATGGTATGCAGTTACTTACCATCAGGTTCATAGTAGCCTGTTTAGTGATAATTGTGACGTAATTCCATCCCATTGGACTATAAACACATGATTGAGCAGCTAACCGAAACGAGGGTGAGGGAATAGGGAGTGAAACGGAATATGATTGTTTGTGCACATTTTTTTTTGTGTTTCTGGGGGATATTATAATATAAAATAAATATAGGAAAGTTTAAAATCTAAGAATACATTCATTTATATACGATTATTTGTAAATATTCGATAGTCTATTGAAGAATATAACCTTATTGCTATTTTTAGCTTATCCTATTTAGAGGTAATAAATAAAATTGCGATATAGCAATGTTGGATTCCCCACGGTGACTCCGGGGGTAGTATGGAACCCCATCGAGCGATACCACCCGTGGTGAGCGGTGCTAATGGACATTACCTTTGTCTACGTGGACTTTATCGACGGACAGCGCAAATGGACTCGTGGAGTGATTAAATCAATTGTTCAATATTTATTATTAGTTTAATTTCGTCGTTTATCGAGTCGTTTATGGTATTTTGTTTATGGCTTTTATGATCTGACGTCGATTGATGTTTTGTTTACTCGATGTGATGAAAGGCATGGAGAGTTCACGTCTCGCCTTAAATTTGGTAGTACGAGTTTGTAGTCTGGTGCTGACAGCACTGATTTTAAAAATTACTGTCTTAAGTGCTGATTTGTCATGTTCTAAGTGGTGAAAGTAACTCGTCAGGATGAAACTAAAATGTTTCTAAGGCACGATGTAACCACAGAGTATAATAGTGGCAGCCTTCACTGGAAGTATTTTTTTTCCACTTTGGAGACATTTACGCATTGTATACACTATGAACAAACACAAACTAGTAGTTGAATTAAACTAATTTTTCGGATTTTATATAAAAAAAAGAAGAACTGTACTCCACAATTTATAAAGTATTACTCAGGGTTGCATGCAGATTTTTTCAAGGACAAAGTTTCTTTACAATAGAATCCTACACGACTTACAGTAAGAATTGTACTAAAGATATTCTGTGTTATTTTTAACAAAATAAATTATGGAAAATAACGTAAACACAAATGTAATTTAAATCAATTGGTTTTTTGTCAGATAATACCTACTTAACTTTTTTCCTTTGAATGATCGGATTACTTGCCGTCATGTCGCGGCGTGGGTCAAATATTTTTGTACATTAATAGAGTTTATCTTACGTTTGACGTTTCTTTTTTCCGACGTTAATTTGAGGTTCAGACAAAAAGGGATTAGAGAAAAACTGCAACTGTTTGCCAATAGGCATCTCTACAATAATGTGAACATAATGATTTATAAGTGGTGTATTCGCTGCTATGTTATATTTGTAGCACGGATAGTTCGGCGCGATCGGAAAAGGACCGCGCCGTCACAGAATATTAGCAAATGAGTCATTCCATCTTAGTCCTCAGAGGTGACAACACATCTGCATTTTGATTTTTACCCGAGGATAAATGTTTATGGGTCACAGTATCCACTCAGCATCAGGTGTACTGTGGTAGATTTTTGTCACCCTTATTCTATAAAAAAAATTGAATATGCCGTAGTTTGCGTGCACTCACCACCCTTTATTCTATCCTGATGTCTCCAACTTCCCCTTCCTACTTATCTCCTTGCTTTCAGTTGCTTAGTGCCTACCTGCTACTTCCGCTCTACGAACAATCTTCTTCTCCTATGTCCCTCCCATAGCTCTGGACTTGTTCATTCTTCTTTCCAAATTCAGTCTATTCTCTTTTGGAACGCACTCCATCTTGAAATCAGGATGGCTAGGAATCGTTACGCGTTCAAGATGAAGGTTCGGGACCACTTACTTAATAAATTGGCAGAACCATCATAGTAACAGTTGATTTATTATATTTATGCTTTTATTATTATTATGCTTTATTATTATTATTATTATATTTATGCTTATATTATATTATTATATATATGCTTTTTTTTACTATTTAAAATATATTTATTAAAATATACAATACTAAAAACTATAATAAAAAAAAAACTAAAACTAGAAACTTAAATATCATATAGTCCTACTCCCCGTGGTATCGTGCCAAGAACGCTGGCTGCGTTTCCCCGCTGAATGGCTATACTTAGCCTTTGAGCAAGGAAAGAACCAGCCCTCTTATCACCAGCAGCAACGACCAGCCGCGGATGGAGTTCCTTTAGGAACTTCACCGCACGTGGACCCCACGGACCGATAGTCTCTACCGCAAATGGCACAAATATGTAGTCATCTCTCAGAGACTCATATTTGCGCCACTTACTCAGTTCAGCTGCCTCTGATGCCGCCCCGGCTCTAAACGAGGTACCCCTGAGATGAGAGACCGCCAGAGTGTCTACGCAAGTAGCATCCCACACTAGGGCTTTACCTCTCTCCCAAGGGACCAATGTCATACCGTCGGGTCTCCTGCCATCGTCTCTAAATATTCCACAAGGCTCTAAAACCGAGGGAACATTTATAGAGACAAGAGCCCTTCGGATGACATCGTTCAAAGAACTGTGTCGTGAAAATCTACCAGTGCTTTTCTTACATGAAAGTCCGTGGAGCCCAAACTTGTCGACGCTGCTACCACAGGGACACTGATGGGGTTGACAAATCGCCGCTCCTAGTCGGATTCCTACGGCAATGCGTAAGCTTTCCGCATCAAGTAATGTGCCGAGATTACTTGATGGTAAAGCGTGTAACCAGTGACTAGATTCCTTAGTCGAAACAGCTAGAAGGCGTGCCTTATCTAGGTCACTCTGGAGATTATGAAACAAATCCTTCTGCACGCCCTGCACCAATGGAATATCCCACTGTTTTTGTTGGTTAACTTCCAGTGGAACATTTTCACCAGAACAGAGCGTTTGCCATGTCTGCCCTGCCTCCGTAGCAAAGCATAGGTCTGCTTTATTATTTAAAATTATATTACATAAGTCACTGACACTATGTACGGAAGCAAGGAAAGCAGGCAATGCAATGCTAGAAAGATTTCTCACACCAATGCCACCAAATTTTATAGGTAAAGTAGCTTGAGTCCAGGCTGTAGTATTTAAAGTTAAATTTAGAATTTTTTCAATAGCTATTTTAAGATTATTATCAATATCTTGTAAAATATTCGAACATTTCCAGACTGGACTCGAGCGGAGTAAGTATGTAAATCTAGGTACAAGAAGACAATATTTTAAAATAGTAAGAGCTATGTGGGGGTTTAATTTATACAATTTATCAACGTGGTTTAAAAACTGATCAAATTTTGTTTTTAAAACATGTTTAATACTATCGAAAAACAACGGGGCACCTAGCAGGTATAGTGATTCCGTACTGACTGTTTTTATTCCTGGACAAATATGATTAAAATTTTGAATTAAAGTGTCTCTATGAGAAGTAGATAAATTATTGGAAAAAAATATTTCACATTTATTGCTATTTGGTTCAAGACCAATATTTTTAAAATTTTGAAAAATATGAGTAAGATCACTGAGGACGTCATCTGCTCTACCTCCCAGTGTACCGTCGTCTAGGTACCAGACATTCAGCTTGGATTTCAAATTTGAAATAATTGGTTGAATTCCCAAACTGAAAAGTGCTGGACCCAGTGGGTCACCCTGCTGAACACCGACAGCGGAATTGATAACATGGTTTTCGTAAAACAAGTTAGTATTTTGACTATAACATTGCTATATATATGCTTGTATGATGCATTTGTCTATATATATATATATATATATATATATATATATATATATATATATATTCTTATTATGTATATTATATATTTTATTTTATGTATTATATGTGTGTGTATGTATACAAATGTATACCTAAATATATATTATTTAAATTTTTTGTGATATATAATTTATATCTTACGTATTTTATTTCCATGTATTCCAAATTTCCAATTCCAATTTGTTATTTTACTTTAGTATTCGCATATTAACTTTTATTACACCTACTCCATTCTATCTCTCTATCATCCCAAGGTAGACTGGTAGAGAATGCCTACCACATGTGTATATGAAGTTTAAAATAAATAATATTCGAACGATGCTGGTTTCATGTGGCTAAGTCTTCTTGAAGTGATATTATAATTTAAAAATAGGTATATTATTTACTACTACTATCCCTAACAGAATGCAGGTGGCTATTCTTCATGGTATTCTTTGAGTTCAGCCTGTAGTTAACTAAGTTCGTTAGAGGTCTGGTCTGTCCAGGAATCACGACGGCGAAGAAATAGTTTCTGTATAATTTTTCCCCATATAAACAGTATTATTTCAATATATATTTGACATAGACAGTAGTGTCCTGTATTAAAATAAAGCCGGTCATTTAGTAAAACGACTGTGTATTTTCTATTTTGATAGGTTTCATATTTGCGACCGCAGGGGGCGGGACGATCGTAAAGCGGCCACCGCTTGGCTCTCTGCCCTCCTACCTATTTTATTAACGGATACAGCTAAGGTATTTCAGTTTTCTCTGCTTTAATAAAATAAAACTGTTTTGTATCATAAAACTTTTTTAAAACACGTTACGGTCTCTTCAACGAGGTTAATGGAAAAAGTGCTTATATGAAAACAAAACAAGAATGGCGGTGGCTATATCCTGATTGATACTACAATAATGATCATGGTGATTGTGTGTATTGGTTACTGGAGTATTCACTATAAGATTTGTGGTAGAGGATAGGCTAAGCGCTAGTCGTATTTTCTTAGGTGGTAGAGCCATGCTGCAGCTATATTATTAGTAATTTAGTTGTAGCATGAACGGGTCGGCTCGACCGGGGAAGGACCACGCTCTCACAGAATACCAGCGTAAAATAGTAGCTTAATTCTGCTGTGTTTCGTATGGTGAGTGTAGAGAACCGGAGACCCATTTTACTAGAAAAGAGGCATTCCATCTTAGTTCTCACGGGTGACTGACAACGCAACTGAATTTGGATTCTTTATTGACGATAGTTGTAGATGTGTATGGGTCACAGCAAACACTTACCATTAGGTGGACTATATGTTCGTTTGTCACCCTATCCTATCCTATAAAAAAAATAGAACGCGTGTGATAGAATAGGTATATTATTTTCCTTGTTAGTAGTTAAGTTTAGTTGTAAGCTTATTAGTTACTAGCGATGCGCCTCCTCTTCGCATGCTTGATTTCTGGATTTCGACAACAACGCCACTTACCGGGTCCAATTTTGAATCTAAACCATTCTTTAATCAACTTAATCACACACATTTCATCAAAATCGGTCCAGCCGTTTAGGAGGAGTGCAGTCATATACGCACGGACAGTAGAATTATATAAAAAATAATGTGCATCTGTTTACATATGAACCCTTCACTTAAATGATTATGTTTATTTTTGAAAAACACAATAATATTTGTAGCGTAATTTAAAAGATCTAAGCGTACAGACGAGACGGCGGGAAGCGACTTTGTTTTATCATAGGATGGAGATGCTGCATATAATATTATACTGAGTTGCCAGTGCCTACCAAAATTTGTAACGAAACGGCCAAATAAATATATCTTTCTTTCTTTACATATTTATTTTAAATATAAATATAAAATCCACATTTATAATACACATACAATAACACGCACTGCAGTACGGCGGACTATTTGGTACACTCAAAAATGAGAAAAGGCTTATACTCAGCGGTAGCACATATTTGGGCTGTAATTAGACTTTTTTTTACTTTATACTCATTTTTTGTTAAATATAATTTAAAATTTAAAATTTTGTACAGCCGACTTCAATATAGGTTATTAAGAATAACTCAAAAACTATTGATCTGATGTTGATCAAATTCACATGGGACCACACGAGAAGTACAGTCAAATAAAAAAAGAATCATCCAAATCGGTTCATCCAGTAAAAAGTTATGAGGTAACACACATACAGTCGAATTGAGTACCGTCTCCTTTTTGGAAGTCGGCAGAAAAATGTGAAAGAATCATATATCATGTTTAACTAAATGTATGTATAATTACGCACAAAACCTTGAATGAGGCTGTGTGATTGCAGCGTTAGAGATTCATCATCCTATTTCGTTCCAAAAGTTTTTAACAGTTTAGCAACAGCCAGCCAATTTTAACAGTGGTAGAGCCACGCGGCAGATTTTGCTGTCGCACGGATGGGCCGGCTCGAACCGGGGTGGTACCACGACCTCACAGAATACCAGCGTGAAGTAGAGGTTTACCTCTGCGTTTCGCTTGGTGAGTGCAGGTGGCCGGAGGCCCTTTTTACTGGAAATGAGGCATTCCATCTTAGTCCTCACGGGTGACAACGCGTCTGCATTTTGATTTGTAATAGAGGATAGATGTAAATGTCTATGGGCCGCAGCAACCACTTACCATCAGGTGGACTGTGTGCTCGTTTGTCACCCTTATCATAAAAAATAAATTGAAAACATTTGAGCCAAAATGTTTATAAGCAATATGCTAATGAAGACAGTGTTGTACAAAATTTTATAATCGTACTAGCTGGTCAGGTCGACGTCGTCCTGCCCTCGCCGACTTGGTCCTATAAAAATTCTTAAATTACCAATAAAAAATATTCACAAATATTCACAGGGTCACTTAACGGGATAAAAACTATCTTATCTCTCAAGTTAGTCCAAACTGCACACAGTATGCAAAATTTCATTGTAATCAGTTCAGTAGTTTAAGAGTTCATCGCGGACAAACAATGTGACACGTAATTTTTATATATAAAGATTGTCACATCCCACTGTTGGACATGGATCCGTCCAGTTACAGAGATCACTGGACTGTAATTTACGCCTAATAATCGTAAATAGTTCGGTAAATACGAACAATATATTATTTCTAATAAAGATAAACATAAAACAACTTTTCTATATCGATTCATCGGAAGCTTGTAACATATTACACTGTTTGTACAACACACAGACTTTTATTATAATGAAAGCCATCAATTGCAATTAATACGCACCATAAAACAGGTTCGCGTAAACAGAACTGTAGATTTATAACGGCGATCGACTATAGTTTTAGAGATCAAAGCCTAACGAAAGGGTTCTCAGTCGTCATGTTGGGGCCGCTGTTATTAACTATCTATGTTCTCCGCACCTTAACACTGTTCGGCGCCAAAGCAGACAAAACAATTACGTCATCGACAGAAATAAAGCACTTAAACCTCAATATATCATATCTACAAAACTGTGTGAACTTTTAAAGTTCTTTATACGCAATTGCTAAGCGGCTATCTTCAAAAGGCGCGTTAAAATCACTTAAACGCTGATAATGGACTGAGATATTTCTCGTAAGCAAAATCTTAAAATGTTGATGATGTAAAACTGCCGTTACTGTTACCATTACTCCCTATTAAAGTCCATTGCTGAACCTAGGCCTATATATATTGACTCATAGGGGGGATATTTACCACAATTGCCACGTTTGGCAACTGCAACTTTTTAATTTCTAGTCGTTACTAAAAAAACGCTGCTGCCTATATCCTGATTTGTTTTTCTCTGTCGTTCCTTACGACACCCACGGTATGATATGGGGTAGGATATTCTTACACCGCCACTACACGGTTAATAAAAACAGTCATTACAACTATAAAATCCAGTGCTTTTAAGATAATAATATGAATGTATATGAAAGTAAAGTTTATAATAAATTACTACTAATTATATATATACACATACATTTTAGCTGTCCACTTTCTCTTTTTCACTTCTGAATTTTATTTTTCTGTTATCTTGTATGGATTGCTCTCAATACTGTAAGGTAGCTTTAAGGGAAATAGCGAGGTAGTTCCAACACAAGTATTTTATAACTTACTGGAGCTACCTCAATTTATGTAAAGCATGACAATGTATTGAGAAACAATAAAACAATGATAAAACATTTAAAACAATTAATATTACAAATGAAATCAAAATGAGCCCATTTAATTAGAAAATAAAAGAAAAATACAATGCTATCTTAACGATTGGGACGGTTATCTACAAAATTAAAATACTCCATAGTAAAGAATATTTTGTATTATTTATTTTTATATTACGTAATTTCTAAAATATTTTTATATATTTACATAAATATTTAATAGTATTAATTTAGTATATAATTTATATTAGAGATAGATCGGTCTATAAAATATAAAATATACCCGAAAACGGTAGTTAAGTTTATTATTAAAACTAAATGTAAAACTTACTTACACTTAACTTACAATGAGTATATTGAATTTAAATTTAAATTTAAACATATTTTCACAGAGTAAGGGTGACAAACGAGCACACAGTCCGCCTGATGGTAATTGGATGCTGTGGCCCATAGAAACCTACATTTATCCTCGATTAAGAATCAAAATTCAGATTTGTTGTCACCCCTGAGAACTAAAATGGAATGCTTCGGTTCTTGTAAAAGGGGTCTCCGGTTCCCTACATTTTATACGAAACACAGTAGCCTAAAGCTGCTTTTTTACGCAGATATTCTGTGAGAGCGCTGTCCTAAGTCGAGCCGACCGATTCCTGCTACAACTAATACCTGTAATACCTGTACCAGTGCGGCTTTACCAGGTAAAAACATAAATCTAGAGTATCGTTAATATAAATTGAAATGTGTTCTGTCATATTACAAATCTATTTGATGTTAATTTGCCATGTGGTGGTGACATCCATAGATCCATAATCCATCGTAACAGTTCATCCCGTAGGTTTTCGCAAGAAGCGCCGGAGTATACCAGAAAAATCCTATAGCTTCCGATAAATGGCAGTATACCGTATACATAATTTAAATAATATATAAAATGATGCTATTACATAGATTGATTTTTCGGCGAGAGCGGAGCTATATTAAGAATATATATCTTAATACACGAGGGCACGAATGGGTCGGCTCGACCGAGGAAGGACCACGCTCTTACAAAATACCAACGTAAAATAATAGCTTAATGATGCTATGTTTCGCAGGATTAGCTTTATTTTTTTTATTTATTTATTCTTTATTGCATTCCTTAATCTAAAAGAATACAAAGGGCGGACTTAATGCCTTGTGGCATTCTCTACCAGTCAACGGCAGATATAAAATATCCAGACCAGTGTTGAAGCAACGAGACGTCTAGTACAGGGACCATCAATACGCATTCCTAGTGTGACATTAAAAGCAAATACACGCTACAATTGGGGGGGGGGGGGGGGGGGGCATGTTCAAGAGACATAAAGAGAGTATAAGATTTAAAAAAATTTAGAACATTTTGAATAAAAAAATGGTGTAATGATTTTCTACATTTACGAATACTACATTGAATGCAACTAATTTTACGGATTTTATCGTGGTTGACTTATTAATTCCGCATAGAAAATACAAACAAAAAAATTATAAAAGAAACGTTGAGAATTAAAAAGTTAAAATTAAACGCGATAAAGGCTTAAAATTAGTTTTAAAATATATTTGATTAAATTATAATTTACAAATGCGTTCTAAGTACTCAACTTCTAATCGTAAAGACCTGGTATATTGCCAAAGCAATTTTAATGCTACGTGAACAATAAATACAGCGGTAATTTCTGTTTGTAAATAACTTATCTAAACGATGATAACTATATCTGACTTAGGTTTAAATCATGTGACGGTGTAAGAACATCCACGAATCCATATCGTACCGGTGGTCTCGTGGCAGGTGACAGAGAGAATAGATAGGCAACAGCGTCTTCTTAGTAAAAACTAGAAAGAAAAACTGCGACTTCCAAAACACCTGCCGAGCGTGTCAACTATGGTAAATATCCCTCCTGAGGTAATCTATGAGGATGGCTTATGTTCAACAGTGGACTTTAATCGGTTATAATGAGTAAATTTATGGATTTTTTTCTAGAATAAAGTGACAAACGAGCACACAGCCTACCTAATTGTAAGTGGATGCTGTGGCCCATAGACATCTACACATTCATCTTCGATTGAGAATCAAAATTCAGATGCGTTGTCACGCCTAATGACTAAGATAGAATGCCTCGATTCCAGAAAAAACGATATCTGGTTTTCTACATTTTATACGAAACACAGCAGCATTAAGCTGCTATTTTACGCTGGTATTCTGTGAGAGCGTGTTTTTATAGGATAGGGTGACAAACGAGCACACAGTCCACTAAACAGTACGTGGTTGCTGTGCCCCATAGACTACATTTGTCCTCAATAAAGAAACAAAATGCACCCGTGAGGACTAATTTGGAATGCCGCTTTTCCAGTAAAATGGGTCTCCCGTTCTCTACACTCACAATACGAAACACAGCAGTGTCAAGCTGCTATTTTACGCAGGTATTCTGTAAGAGCGTGGTCCTTCCCCGGTCGAGCCGACCCATTCGTGCTACAACTATACTACTTATAATATAGCTTCAGCGTGGCTCTACAATGTAATGTATAAACAAGGCTGTAAATTGACTGCCTCGTTGGTTTAGTGGTTGTAGTAATGCGACTGCTGATCTTGAGGTCCCGGGTTCGAAACCATCATGAAATTCTCAGTAGTTGCCCGGAGTCAGGGAGCTGGCGGTGTCTTAACCCCGTGCCTCGGAAAGCACGTAAAGCCGTTGTTCCTGTGCCTGATCTCTCTCCGGTCGTGTCGGTTTATCGTCCCATCGGAATATGAAAGTGAGGGAATAGAGGGTGCACCTGTGCTTGCGCATACACTCGGGCACTATAATCCTGTCCTGAGCCGATGGCTAGTCTTCGTTGGGACTGACCGCCGTGACCGAAATCCGGTCTGGAGGACATTATAAGGATGTAATTAATGAATAAATAGATGAAGGTAGGGTTTCTTTTCGACAATGAAAGAATTAAAATTTCTTCACCTAAATACATTAAAAAGTATATTTTAACTACTGTACAGTCCTTAACGGTGCATCTTTTTTATTCCACATAAAATTATTAAGGTCATATTTTGCACAATTATTTTATTTTATTAAACATCGTAAACTATGGTATTTGAAAACATTGTACCACCGTTTATATACGAATGCAAAAAAGTCCGAGTGTTTCAATTTCAACATCGCAGCAGCCAATAACAACAACGCATCAAGAAAAATACCGGCGCATGGCGTGCTAAAGATTAGGTGGCATCGTAGATAGAAATAGACGGTTAGATCGCTTTGTTAGGCTTCGAGATTTAATTGATTTATCCACTATATACGGGTTAGCAAATAATATTTATTATAAGATGTTTTTAAATATGCTCCAAGTCAAAATGCACTAAATGCATAAGGTTAATAAATAGTAAGAAATTTAATATACGTCAGATTTAATAATAATTTAATAAAAGTTTTTTTTTATAGAATAAGGGTGACAAACGAACACACAGTCCACCTGATGGTAAGTGGTTGCTCTGGCCCATAGACATCTACATCTATCCTCGTTTGCGAACTAAAACGCAGATGCGTTGTCACCCGTGCGGACTAAGATGAAATGCCTCGTTTCCAGTAAAAAAGGGTCTCCGGTTCTCTACACTCACCATACGAAACACAGCAGCGTTCGCTGCTATTTTGCGCCGGTATTCTGCGAGAGCATGGTCCTTCCCCGGTCGAGCCGACCCATTCGTGCTACACCTATACTTCTAATATAGCTGCAGCATGGCTCCACCACGTAATAAATTAAAATTAAAAATTTTGTACAGCCGACTGCAATATAAGTTATTAAGAATAACTCCAAAACTATTGGTCTGACCTTGATCAAATTCATATGGGATCACACGAGAAGTACCAGCTTTTAAATAAAAAAAAGAATCATCGAAATCGGTACACACAGTAAAATGTTATGAGCTAACACACACATAAAAAAACCATACAGTCGAATTGAGTACCGTTTACTTTTTGGAAGTCGGCAGAAAAAGATTAGAATTAATGAATAATTTCAGTAGAAAATAGAAGACGGGGTGGGGAAGAGAAGTCTGTCAGTGATAACTCAAGGTCTGGGATCGAAGCTTACACACGCTGGCACCATTAAACTTTTATTTATCAATTTTAGAGCTGTTATGCTCTGTGATGAAGGAAAACATTGGGAGAAAAACTGCAAGTCGATAAAGATAAATAAAAAAAAATACGCGGCATTTTTCATTGTTTACCGTGCGATGGTGGAGTATGAGAATTATGATCTACCTTATTTGTTACATAAATGCATTCATTCGGGAAATTACGATACATCTTCTCGTCAGGTAAACCTCAAAATTTGAAAACGAGACTGTACAACCAGTACGTGTTGCCAGTGATGACAGTGGTGACAGTGGCCCTTCACTGCTGGCCGTATGAGGAAGCTTAAGGTTACTCAGCGAGCTATAGAGAGGGCTATGCTCGGGGTTTCTCTGCGTGATAAACTTAGAGATGAGGATATCCGTAATAGAACCAGAGTGATCAACAAAACCAAACGGATTAGTAAGCTGATATGGCAATGGGCCGGCAATGTAGCTCGAGGAAGCGGACAACCGATGGGGGATAAAGGTTCACCAGAGGCAGCCCGCCCACTAGATGGAGTGACGACCTGGTGCAGGTGGCTTGGGATCGTGCTTTGTGGTATTCCTTGGGGATGGCCAATGTTCAGCAGTGGACTTGTGAAGGACTTTAATGATGATGATGATGATTATTTAAATATCGGTAATGAGGCTGTAATAACATCTTGTATATGCCAAACGTAAAATCTTTAGAACCGTCATGGGTTATAGAGTCAAAAGTACGAGATGACTGGCGTCATGATTGTCAATCTGCCAAGCCTGCTAGGTCTCCACAAAGAAAAGTAAAGTTCAGTTATGGACTGTGACTTAACACTCTGATGAAGATACCTATTTTTATAATCTGCAAACATGTACATTTCTTTTTTATAGACTAATTGTGACAAACGAGCACACAGTGGCCTGACGGTAAGTGTAAATGTGCTGTGGCCCATAAACGTCTACATTTATCCTCGATTTTTTCTGCCGATTTCCAAAAAGGAGACGGTACTCAATTCGAGTGTATGTTTTTTTTTATGTGTGTTACCTCATAACTTTGTACTGGGCAAACCGATTTGGATGATTCTTTTTTTATATGAAAGCTGATAGTTCTCGTGTGGTCCCATATGAATTTGATCAAGGCCAGACCAATGGTTATTGAGTTATTCTTAAATAACCTATATTGAAGTCGCTTATATTGAAGTCGGCTGTACAAAATTTTTAATTTTAAATTATTATCACAGTATAAGTGTGACAAACGAGCGCACATTCTACCTGATGGTAAGTGGTTGCTGTGACCCATAGACATCTGCATCTATCCTCGATAAAGAATCAAAATACAGTTGCGTTGTCATCCCTGAGGACTAAGATGGAATACGTCATTTCAATTAAAAAGGGTCTCCGGTTCTCTACACTAACCATACGAAACATAGGCACATGAAAAATTCGTTCTTATGTATATTTTGACTACCATCTAAACAAGGTTGCGATGAAAGAATATGGGTCATAGTCATGTTATCATAATAAACAACATTGTGTAATTCTCTTATACATACACCTTTTACATTACTGAATGAATTTAATCGCGAAGTAAACACTCTTCACGTCAGTCATATTACGTCTGTGGGTTTTCAACGCGACCGGATGTAGCCGCGAACGCTAAAGCCAATGGTTTATAATATACGCAGTTTTCAATGTAATAATATTGTCTTTCGTGCCGAGCCGTGGCAGCAGTTTAGGGCTAAGTGCTTGCTGTAAATTTCACAGTACGCGACCAACGCGGGTTCGATCCCCGACAGCACCAATTAAATTGTTAATTGAAATTTTAAGCGCTGATTTACCACGTGCTCGGCGGTGAAGGAAAACATCGTGAGGAAATCTGCATGTCTAGAAATAAGAAAAAAATATTTCGAAGACATGTGAAGTTGCTAATATGGATTGGGGCAGCGCGGCGGACATGTTCTTGCCCTAAACTCATCTCTGAAATGAAAGGACCCCTGTGCCATAAATATATAGGCTGTAACTTTAATGTTGTCTTTCAGACCAAAATTTCGGTCTCGGCGGCCAGCCTCCACGGAGACTAGTAATCTGCACAGGACAGGAAAAGAGTGCCCAAGTGCACAGGTGCTCTCTCTATTCCCTCACTCTCATAGTCCGATGGGACAGTAATACAATATTACCGGAGAGAGAGATCAGGCGTAGGACCAATGGATTTACGTGCTTTTCAATATATGTATGTATTTAACACGTCTTTGAAGTCCAGGCAAAATGGTGTTCTTCGTCCACAGCCCAAAGAAGACCACTGCTGTAGATGGTTCTCTTCCGTTGCACGGAGGTTCAGGAGGCATCAGCTGGTAGAGCGATGAAAAATAATTTAAAATTAAAAATTTTATACAGCCGACTTCAATAAAAATTATTAAGAATAACTCAAAAACTATTGGTCTGACCTTGATCAAATTCATATGGGACCACATGTGACGTACCAGCTTTCAAATAAAAAAAAATTATCGAAATCGGTCTACCCAAAAAAGTTATGAGGTAACACACATTAAAATTAAAATTGAGGTTGAATTAGTTTTCTGCCGACTTCCAAAAAGGAGACGGTACTCATTTCTACTGTGTTTTTTTTTTCAATGATCCTTTTTTATTTGAAAGCTGATACTGACTCATGTGGTCACATATGAGTTTGATCAAGGTTAGACCTATAGTTTTTTAGTTATTCTTAATAATTTACATAGAAGTCGGCTGTACAAATTTTTTAATTTTAAATTATGCGTGTACAGCGACGGGCAGCAGCGGGTGCAATTTAGTACTGCGATCATGAATACGTTTGCCAATCCTGCCTATTAAGGAGAAATGTCAGACCATCATATTTAGTATATCAATAGTTAGATAGTTCGTATATCAAGCACGGCGATAATAATATACTAAGACATACGTATACTGACGTTTTCATGTTATTACTGATATTTGCATCGTTGCTTTTTGGCAACTGCCTGTGTTTATCAAAATAAATAAGACAACACGCAACCATATTCACCTACACCTCGTTAAATTTGTAATGATTTGCTGTTGGCTCAAAACAAATGAACAAAGTACTCACAAACTACTTATTGAGATTATTTTTTTTATAGAATAAAGGTGACCAGCGAGCAAACTGTAGCCAATAGATATCTACATCTATCCTCGATTAAGAATCAAAATGATAGATGCGTTGTCACCCCTGAGGACTAATAAGGAATGCCTCTTTTCCAGTAAAAAGGGTCTCTGGTTCTCTACACTCACCATACAAAACACAGCATCATTAAGCTGCTATTTTGCGCTGGTATTCTGTGAGAGCTTTGTCCTTCCTCAGTTAAGCCGACCCATTCACGTTACAACCATAATATAATGGCTGTACGGTTCTACCAGTAGAGCCATGTTGCAGCTAATATTTCGAAAAAAGCGACATTCACAAAATCTACTTTAATCTTTTTATGACAAAAGTGCGGTAATTAAATCCAACACACAATACATCTGATGGTAAGTGAGAGCTGTGGTCGACGTACACTTTTCCTGTTTTATGATTCCAAATGCCTTGTCATCCCTTAAAAAGTTAAAAGCGAAAGTTACAGCCTATATACGTCCCACTGCTGGGTACAGGCCTCCCCTAATTTCTTAGAGGGTTTTACGGCAAGGAAATGTCCGTCCCGCTGCCCCAATGCGTGTTGGCAAACTTCACGTCTTTGAAATATTTGTTTCTCGTTGCTCAGACATGCAGGTTTCCTCAGGATGTTTTTCCTTCACCGCCGAGCACGTGGTAAATCAGCACTTAAAATTCCAATTAACAATTTCATTGGTGCCGGCGGGGATAGAACCCGGGATTCTCGCGTACTGTGAAACTTACAGCGAGCGCTAGCCATCAGAGCTAAGGTAAAGAGGAAATGATTCGTCACCAGTCAAGATGGTTCCCAGATCTCACTCACCATATGTGATGCTGAACTCCTATTGATTATATTATTATTGATTATTGATATTGATGGGACTCCTATTATGCCTAGAGGTACCAATATCTCTTCCTCTGTTTTACCTATTTCTAAATAGAAATATATTCTGAATAGAACTCAATAGAAGTGCGTGATGTTACTGGTTATAAGGAATTTTTACGTGGCCATTCTGAAACTATATTATGCTTGTAGGAAGAAGGTTTCAGCTAGACCGGGACCACGCTCTCACAGAATACCAATGTAAAATAGCAGCTTAACACTGCTGTGTTTCGTATGGTGAGTGTAGAGAACCGAAGATATTTTTTACTGGAAACGAGGCATTCCATCTTAATCCTAAGTGGTAACAACGTATCTGCATTTATATTCTTAATTGAGGATAAATGTAGATGTTTATCTGTAACAGTATACACTTACCATCAGTGCTCGTTTGTCACCCCTATTCTATAAAAAAACTTAGTTTTATGTGACAATAGTGATATCCTATAGTCCTAGGTGACAATGCATCAGTAGCATTTTTGCTTAAATATGTCTGCAATTGTCCACGGGCTGAAGTAGCCACTTACCATTAAGTAGACTTAAATTCTTTTGTCGCCTCAGTTTTATATTTACGCTCCTATTGCACGCCGGTATGCTGTGGGAGCGTGTTGCTTTAAGACGATACGACTTAGGGACCTTCAAGAAAAGAGCCTACTCCTTTTTAAAAGGCCGGCAACGCATCTGCGATTCCCCTGGTGTTGCAGTTGTTCATGGGCGGCGGTAGTCACTTACCATCAGGTGAGCCGCATGCTCGTTTGCCCCCTCTCCTATAAAAAAAAAGACACTCATGTGATCGGATTGAGAGCCAAACGCTGTTAAATTATTATTTTTATTGCAGTTTAACAAAGTTAAGTGATATTCATTCTGTAAATACTGGGAACAGACACAAGCTAGTAGTACCAATTACTCGACTCCACCGAGTCAGTAATTCATTCTTGGGGTGATTTTCCAACACACTGGGGGACGCTTTTACAACAAAATCCCAGAAAATATACAAAATTTAACCTGCTCAAAGTTCAAAAACTTTATTAAACAAAGTTTGTATAAAAAGGGTTATTATAATATTAAGGAATTTATGGATGATAATAACTCCTGGGAATGAGGTGATCGCTACCACGAAAATAAAACAATTTGTTTCAACCGTAATGCTATTCTAGGTAAGTTTGTAAAGAAACGATGCGATTAAATAACTGTTTTTTTATTTATTTACACTTTGTTGCACATAAATTAACGTGTTATGACAGTGCAAGAATATCAACAGGCGACAGAGAGACCCTTTTTACTGGAAACGAGGCATTCCATCTTAGTCCTCACGGGTGACAACGCATCTGCATTTTGATTTTTAATAGAGGATAGATGTAGATGTCTATGGGCCGCAGCAACCACTTACCATCAAGTGGACTGTGTCCTGATATGTTACCTATATCCTATAAAAAAGACAGGAGATGTTCAGCAACGTCTTACTAATAAGGCCTAAAAATAAGAAATTACTACCAATCAACCTGTAAGTAAACACAGAACGCTTTTTTGGAGGTGCAATATTGTTGTTAAGCGAAAAAAATATGGATAATAATAATATGAGTAATTAAAAATATTGATTTTTTTTTTGATGAACGAATAAAATAATTAAACATAATATTGAATCCATTACGGAACGTCCGGATATCCAATCTGACAGATGTTTACGTTCGCTCGTGGCGATTCGCGCGTTTTAATTTACCTCTCGTCTAAATGCAACGCGTGTTTACGAGCTCGCCCACGTGCCCGGACACCTGACTGACTTCCTCCTGTCTTTGATGCTTTACGCAACTCGGAAATATTAGATCTATTTAGAACATAACCGGTTGATTCAGTTGAGAAACTAAACCTTGAATTTCGGATTAATGGAAAAGAGCAGTTTTAGCCTCGTGTTCATTCTATTTATCAAAATGCGTATTTTTTTAGAAGCGAAGCTACAGTTAGATATTCATATAACTGTAACTCGAGTGTGACAACACCCTTACAAATAAAAATGTAGACTAAATCTTTAAATAAAATTAAACACAAAATAACACACAATTTCAAAACAGTGTTTTAAAGAGCTCTGCCACCAGCTGAAATGATCTTAAATAAAAATATCTCCTTAAGTCGGAAATGCATGTTCCTTCCATATTATAGGAATACTACGCTATAATCACTACGCTAATATGGCGGTTCGTCTTACCTATTTCAGAGAGATGAGAAGGAACAGAGTGGCACATTTATGACAAATACCTTATTAAAGATCTGCCTCTTTGGAGAGGTTGGCGATGGTCATAATTTTGTTTATTTATTTAAGATTTAAGCACAAACATAATCGTACATATACGACGGGCATTAACCTATAGACATTCTCTCCCAGTCAACCATTAGGCTAAGCAGAGATAAAAATATGGCAGCAAAAATTAACTAATAATTATTAATGCAAAAAAAAATGTTAACAAAGTTTAGAATAAACCAGAATATATTTATAAAAGATATTCTATACATATATCATACAAAGGTACATATAATAAAAATTTATTAACACAAAGTACACAAAGACAAATAATTTACTTATAATACTATATATCTATGCCATGATAAATAAGGAAAATATTAGCGGACGGAAAAATATACTCGTATGATGATAGAATTATTCTTTAGGGAAAAAAGCGTTAATTCACACTTGCAATGATTTTCTAAGGTGTGCACCTTTGTTTTAAATGAAACGAAACGAAAAACGAACTTTGTTTTAAAACAAGAAACTTTTTGGAAGATTTTTTTATGAATGATAGTTTATTTTAAGTTCGACCTGTAGTTACGCAAAAGAGAAATCATTTCATTATTCATACCCCGTTCTTCGTACATTTTTTTTTATAGCTGGTGATCTTCTAGTCTACTTAACTCATAGATGGGCGGAGGCAGTAGAGTCCAAAGGGGAGGCATTAGCCGTTAGTTTGGACGTAGCGAAGGCCTTTGATCGGGTCTGGCACAAAGCGCTTCTTTCGAAGCTTCCTTCCTATGGGCTTCCCGAGAAATTGTGCAAATGGATCACCAGTTTCCTTGCTGATCGGAGCATCAAGGTCGTAGTAGACGGTGCATGCTCTGATCTCAAGCCTATCAACGCTGGTGATCCACAAGGCTGCGTGCTATCGCCAACGCTGTTTCTCCTGCATATCAATGATATGTTGCTAACTGGTAGCATTCATTGCTATGCGGACGACAGCACTGGTGATGCCTTATATACCGGCCGTGCCAATATTTCTCGGGAAAACGTCGCCGAGTACCGGGACAAACTTGTGTCTGAAGTCGAGTCTTTGCTTAACAAAGTCTCGGATTGGGGGCGACTAAATCTATTCCAGTTCAATCCCCAGAAGACACAAGTTTGCGCGTTTACCGCTAAAAAGAACCCCTTTGTCGTATCTCATCAGTTTCAAGGCACTCCCCTTACTGCCTCAGCCAGTATCGGAATCCTTGGCGTCGACATATCGAATAGTGTGCAGTTTCGTGGTCACTTGGAAGGGAACGCCAAATTGGCCTCTAAAAAGCTTGGCGTGCTCAGCAGAGCGAGACAGTATTTCATGCCGGCACATCGCTTGCAACTTTACAAAGCGTAAGTTCGGTACCACATGGAATACTGTTCTCATCTCTGGGCCGGGGCACCCCAGTGCCAGCTCCTTCCACTTGACCGCATCCAGCGCAGAGCGGTTCGAATCGTAGACGACCGAGTTGTTTCTGATCGGCTCGATACACTGGCACTGCGTAGAGATGTTGCATCTCTTTGCGTATTTTATCGCATTTATCACGGGGAGTGCTCTGAGGAATTGTTCGGACTAATTCCAGCCGCTCAATTTCACCATCGCACATCGCGACAAAACTCGCGTTACCATCCATACCATCTGGATGATTGGCGGTCCACCACTGTGCGATTTAGAAGAAGTTTTCTCCCTCGCACGACTTCCTTGTGGAATCAATTACCACCAGCGAATTTTCCGGACCGATAGGACTTAGGAACCTTCAAGAAAAGAGCTTACACCTTTCTAAAAGGTCGGCAACGCATCTGCAATTCCCCTGGTGTTGCGGTTGTTCATGGGCGGCGGTAGTCACTTACCATCAGGTGAGCCGCATGCTCGTTTGCCCCCTATTCTATATAAAAAAATATATATAAAAAAAAAACTAACGCGAGTTTTGTCGCGATGTGCGATGGTGAAATTGAGCGGCTGGAATTAGTCTGAACAATTCCTCAGAGCACTCCCCGTGATAGATGCGATAAAATACGCAAAGAGATGCAACATCTCTACGCAGTGCCAGTGTATCAAGCCGATCAGAAAGAACTCGGTCGTCGACGATTCGAACCGCTCTGCGCTGGATGCGGTCAAGTGGAAGGAGCTGGCACTGGGGTGCCCCGGCCCAGAAATGAGAACAGTATTCCATGTGGGGCCGAACTTGCGCTTTGTAAAGTTGCAAGCGATGTGCCGGCATGAAATACTAAAAAACATTCATATTATAAGAAAAACAATTATTCCTTAATACGCCTGATACTATTAATTATCTTTGAAAAGATTCCAGCAATAGTTGACGATACCATTTTAACGTAGATAGGTATTCAGTGACAAGTACGAGTTGAGTCGAGTCTAATCAACTTAAACTTTACCATGTCAATATTTATGTAATTAGATTAGGGTCTAAACTCAAATTTCGACACTGAGGCTTTTGAGATTGGATTCTCGCTGAATTCCGACCTGAATTCAGATGTTAAGAGGATAACAACATTCACAACACAAAAACCATCCAAGTTTTTGCACGTATATGTTTCAATTGAAAAGGTATAAAAGGACTTTCTTTATAAACAGTAAAATAAAATGAAGAAATGCTCGTATCAGCTCCGATGCGTGACTGGAGTTTACCACTGTAAAGCGATTGTTTTAAAATATATGCAATGGGCAAAAGAAGTAAATGAACCCACACATTCATTATTAATATTATTTTGATAAACAATATTGCATAAATTATATAACGTAAAAATATATGACTTATTTACATTATTCAGTATTTTATTATACGACATGGGCGAGTATGTTGCGCGTAAGCAAACCTGAACTTACTACCGATCCATTTTTCATACTATTCGCTTTATATACAATTCTTAAGGAGTAAACTCCAATAAACTAAAAAACGAGACAAGTAATCATCGATCTAAACTTTAAGCTAAAAGTAGCTGTTTGATTGCTACATCTCTTTGTCTATATCTTAAACCCTTGTAGTTTGAAAAGCAAATACATTAGGTGCATAAAATCCTTAAATATTATTTCAACCTTCTTCAAAAAACGGTGGAGGTCCTCAATTGGACTGTATTTTTATGTGTTACCTCAGAACTTTTTTCTAGGTGAACCGATTTTGATGATTTTTTTTTTTACTTGAAAGCTGGTGCTTTTCATGTGTTGCTATATAAATCAAGATCTCACCAGAGCTTTTGAGTTATCCTTAATAACGGGTATTTAATTGACTTCGACTACATTGATAACGTTCTCATTCGATTTATATATTTTTTTTATAGGATAAGGTAACAATCGAGCACACAGTCCACCTGATGGTATGTGGTTGCTGCGGCCCATAGACATCTACATCTATCCTCTATTAAAAATTAAAATGCAGATGCGTTGTCACCCGTGAGGACTAAGATGGAATGCCTCATTTCCAGTAAAAAGGGCCTCCGGCCACCTGCACTCACCAAGCGAAACGCAGAGGTAAACCTCTACTTCACGCTGGTATTCTGTGAGGTCGTGGTACCACCCCGGTTCGAGCCGGCCCATCCGTGCGACAGCAAAAGCTGCCGCGTGGCTCTACCACTGTTAGCCGGTCTGTCAGACGGTCGGTTATTGAAGTCGGTAGTACAAAATTATTAATTTTATCACTTGCGTACTATTATAAGCCTGTGCTTGACTGCTATCCCACATGATGGTAAGCTGTGATGAAGCTGAAGATGGTAAAACGTCGTGTTAACTGACTGGCATGTATTGTATTGACTAGTCGACCGTCTGGTTATCCAATATAAAGGGAGAGGGAGGTGTTAACTCGTGCAACACCTGTGCACACTTCCGAAATGTATCCTGTAAAACACTGGCACAACCTAGAAGATTGGCCTTAAGCAGAATCAGGTTACCAATAAGCCATAAGCAGTCTATTACATTTATATAAATATACCAATAAAACACAAGTAAGCTACTAAAAAACGAATACACATGAAACCTAAAAAATCTAATAAAAAGTAAAAGACGGCTTCTAAGAGCTAAAAGAATAAAAAAAACATGCGGGAGTGTCGTGGAACACTCGGTTGAAACGAAATTTATTTCGTACTATATTATTATTAATAAACGTATTATATTATTGATTATCAAAACAAATAAATGAATTACTAGCGTCTATTAAAATGAAGCGTCATTTAAAATAAAATAATATTTCTTTCATGGCAAGATAAGTAAAAGTGCGAGGGAGATGGATATTATTCGATCTCGCTTCTTTATAGCCGCCAAGGCCGTCTACACTACGTCAGATGGGGTCTTGACGGAAAAATCTTACTGCTTTTCTCGCCTAATTTCGTCAAATTCGTTCAGTCCGATAAGAAACTTTGTTCCAAAATGATATTACGTTCTGAATACAATGTCTTAAAACAAACTTCTAGTGTGAAATCATTCAGTATATAGAGTTAAATTGTATACCTCCTACTTTTATAAATCGACTAAAATGTTATCACAGTTTAGACGCATTCCGAAACAAAGTTTATTAGCGTGTCCACGATTAACGACAAATAAAACGACGGCGTACCTTCGCAGCACCTGGCCTGGGACGTAAACCTAGTTAACAACGTACGTTACTAGAAACGCTATTAGAATGTAGTGTTAATATTTTGAGTACTATTGCTTTGACCGGCGAGATTTCGTCATTTTGTCTTATATGGGTGCGTATAACTCAATTAGAATTTATGTGAGTCTGATTATTTAAAATTGAATAGATGGCTTCCACGTGTTTGATTCACCAAACGGTTTGATTTTGGCTTCCACGTATTATCTACCAAGGCATTTGCTATGTCGTTCAAAACGCGTATGTACAATTTGAACTCATAAAATTATTTCATTCACATATAATTTTATGTAAATGTGCTGGCATTCTGTGAGAGCGTGATCCAGGGAAGGACCACGATCTCACAGAATACCAGTATAAAATAGGAGCTTAATAATAAGTCTTTACGTATAAAAACACCGTTCTGCAGTACTGGTCATTTTAAATCAAAATAATTTTTGTTTGACTTAGAACTATAATTTAAAAAAATGTTTTTTTTTAAAAATACTCGATTGTTTTTTGATTAGCATTATGTTTTCATCGCATCTGAATCTTTTTAGTCATCGTGGATAAATTAAAAATTCGAGTAATTATAGAGTATGTATACCATCGTGGCAGCAACGCGGCACAAGCAACGCGTAACATTAACGACGTCTACGAAGTGAATACCCCAAACGAACTCACCACCTGTTATTGGTTTGCGCAATTCCGTTCTAGAAATTTTGACCTGAAAAATGAACACCGTGTGCGTCCGAAAACTTTGGTCGACAGTGACGAATTAAAAGCGATTGTGGAAGATGATGATACTCAATCTACAGCTGAATTAGCAGCAGCTTTCGACGTTAGAATAAAAACAATATTGCTCCCTTTTCATCAAATTGGCAAGGTAAAAAAAAATTGACAAATGGGTGCCCCACGAAGTCAATGATCGCCAGCGCAACAAGCACGTAAACGAAGAAATTTTGATCCGCATTGTGACTATAATCTATAATGGATTCTCTTTGACAATTGCAAGTGCTCAGCAAGTTGATTGGATCCTAGCTCAGCACCTAAGCAATGCCCTAAACGAAAACTTACCCCTAGAAAAGTGATGGTCACTGTTTGGTGGTCCAGCGTCGGTGTGATTAATCACAGCTTCTTACCAAACGGGATGAGCATTACTGCAGATGTGTACTTTGAACAACTGTACACAATGATGGAGAAGCTCGCACGTTTCCAACCAGCTTTGGTCAATCGCTCGTCCTCGCTGCTCCTGCATGATTTTTTTTATAGGATAAAGGTGACAAACGAGCACACAGTCCACCTGATGGTAAGTGGTTGCTGCGGCCCATAGACATCTACATCTATCCTCGTTTGCGAATCAAAATGCAGATGCGTTGTCACCCGTGAGGATTAAGATGGATTGCCTCATTTCCAGTAAAAAGGGCCTCCGGCCACCTGCACTCACCAAGCGAAACGCAGAGGTAAACCTCTACTTCACGCTGGTATTCTGTGAGGTCGTGGTACCACCCCGGTTTGAGCCGGCCCATCCGTGCGCCAGCAAAAGCTGCCGCGTGGCTCTACCACTGTTAAATATTATGTTAAATAATATAATAACGCGCGACCTCATACTACACTACAGACGGTCTTCAATTTACAAGAGTTGGGGTTGGAAACTTTCCGTCATCCGCCGTAGTCACCAGATGTTGCGCCTACAGACTTCTACTTTTTCCAGAATTTGGATGACTTTATAGCGGCAAAAAAATTCAATACCCAAGACGTAGTACAAAATTCCTTTAAAGAATTTGTTGCCTTCTGTCCAGTTGATTTCTTCAGGACAAGCATCAATAAACTGCCACTGCGTTGGCAAAGATGCATCGATTGCTTGGGGGATTTCTTTGATTAATAGAAATAAAAAATGTAGAAAAAAATAACGTTAACTTATTTAATAGAAAACAGAAATTTTATAGGTAAAGACCTAATAAATTTCGAATGGTGTGTTTAGATAACCAGATAACCTTTTTACTGGAAACGAGGCATTCCATTTTTCCAGCATTCCATCCTACTCCTCAGGAGTGACAACGTCTATGCATTTTGATTCTTAATCGAGGATATGTGTATATGTGTATAGACCACAGCATCAACTTTCAATCAGGTAGACTGTATGCTCGTTTTTTACTCTGATCCTATACAAAACCAACACCTCAAAATTAAATCCTATATTACTATAAATAATCAATTTGTTAAATTAAAATAGGGCGATTAAAAATCTACAAAAGATAAACGATAATTAGCTTTCAAAGATCGGAAGCGGGAAGTAAAAATATATTGCAAGCCATAAATTGCCCCTCCAAATACAGCATATTAATCTGTAGCACAAACAAAGTAATTAGGCATCACTGACTCGGCTATTCAATTTTTATTTCGGCCGCGCGGTGGAGGTTTATATTTAGAGACGGAATGCGGGTAGACGTCGGGGCACGATCAGGATTTATGCGCGGTACCTGACTTCTATTCGTGGCACAATGTGCTGCCCGTGTTCCTAATTTGAATGTATTAACGGACTTTTAAAGACAGCACAAGAACCGAAATGCCGCTCCAAATACAAAGGCTAAGAAATGAATTAGAAAACCAATCGATATAAGCCGACGTCATAGTGATGAGATATTAAATTATTTGTACACTTTCATTTAAAATAGAAACAATGTATCTTCACCGTGCACTGGCAGCGTAAGTTTATCACCGCGTGGTGTTGTATGAAGCGAAAAATAAAAACTGATACAGACGTAGTACTGCAGCATATTTTTTTTTATAGAATAACTTTGACAAACGAGCACACAGTCCACTTGATGGTAAGTGAATACTGTGGCCTATAGACATCTACATTTGTCCTCAATTATGAATCAAAATGCAAATGAGTCCTGAAGACTAGGATGGAATGCCTCGTATCCAGTAAAAAGGGTCTGCGTTTCTCTAACACTCACCATACGAAGCACAGTAGTATAAAGTTGTTATTTTACGCTGATATTCTGTGAGAGCGTGGTCCTTCCACGGTCGAGCCGACCCATTCGTGCTACTACTATAGCATAGCTACTTTACAGCTAAAAATAATTAGAAACTGCGGTTGCCACTCCGCCTGTCTGTGGCAACTATGGCAAAATCCTCTCTATGAGGTAAGAGGAGGAGACCACTGTCATATATATCAGTAGATGTTTGATGGGCTGTAACAAACCAATTAATGAATTTTAACTGATGAACTACGACAGTAAAAAAGAACCATTCGTGTACTCTAAGCCAAAGCTTTTGTGTCAGTTAGACATGTTTAAATCTCCGACGATCGTCGGAGATTGGCCGAGAGAGTGGCCGCGCGCTGTTGCGTGTTGCGAACTTCACATGTCTGCGAAATATTTTTTTTCTTATTTCTCAGATATACAGGTTTCTCCACGATGATTTCCTTTACCGCCGAGCTCGTGGTAAATCAGCACTTAAAATTAAAATTGACAGTTTCATGGGTGCTGGCGGGGATCGAACCGGAGTTTTTCGCGTACTGTGTTATTTACAGCGAGCGCTAACCATCTGAGCTACTACGTAATTCTTATTGAAAGTCATTTTGACGTGACAACGTCTTATAAATCGATGAAGCTGGGTGCACGCACGAAAAAACATGACTCATGCGGCGTTACCTAGGCGTTCACTTTAAAGTGCAAGCGAGAGCGCGGAACGAGCGACTGTGCGAGCGAATGTGGTGTCAATTGTTTATAGCAACGATAATTGCGGCAATAAAGGTAATGATTCTTTCGATATTAAATATTTCTTATGACGTTGTCACGTTCAACTATCGTCAGTAAACCGACTTTACAGACAACCGATTTTTTTAACTTTTAGTACTGGTTCCAAAAAAGAACTCTTTCCTGGGAAGAACCAGCAAGAAATCCAACGAGAATTTTTAAAGCATGACTTAGAATAAAACATTTATACAATTGTTATTAAAACATTTAGAGACGGCATGGTAGCGATCATCTTATACCCAACGGTTATTATCAATAATTTACTCCTTTGTAGTATATTAACCCTTACTAAACAATTCTTTCTTTATAAATATTTTAAACCTTTGATAGATAAGGTCTGCAAATTTTCTAGGAATTTAATTTATTATCATCATTACAGCTCTTCACAAGTCAACTGCTGAACATAGGCCTCCCCAAAGGAATGCCACAAAGCACGGTCCTGAGCTACCTGCATCCATCGACTTCCTGCTTGTCTTACCAGAGCTTCACTTTATGTAGTGGGGGGACACCGTACACTTCATCCACTATATGGCTAGCCCATTGCCACTTCAGCTTACTAATCTGTTGGGCTATGACGGTCAGTCTAGTGCTACTGCGGATATCCTAATTTCTAAGTTTGTCACGCAGAGAAACCCCGAGCATATCCCTCTCCATAGCTCGCTGAGCGAACTTGAGCTTCCTTATGGGCCAGCAGTGAAGGACCACGTCTCAATTCCATAGGTCATCACTGGTAACACGCACTGGTTGTACAGTCTCGTTTTCAAGTTTTGAGGTATAGCTGACGAGAAGATGTGCCGTAATTTCCCGAACGCTGGCCAGCCGAGTTGAACCCGTCGATTGACCTCTCGGTCGAAGTTGGGCTTATCTAGTCGGACTATTTGTCCCAGGTAAACATACTCGTCAACAACTTCGAGCTTAGTGCTCCTAACGACTACCAGCGTAGGTGTGACATGGACGTTATAGATGATCTTTGTTTTGTCCATGTTCATCTTAAGACCTATCCGTTGGGAGGCACTATTGAGGTCATTGAGTATAGTGCTTAGGTCCTCCAGTGATTCTGCCATAAGGACTATATCGTCGGCAAATCGAAGGAGTGTGATGTAATCGTCGTTGATGTTACTACCGTATCCTTTCCAGTCCAGTAGCTTGAAAACGTCTTCCTATGTAGTGGTATACTCGTAATGTTTCGGGGATATAACGTCACCCTGTCTTACACCTCTCTGCAGTTGGATAGGATAGCCATCGCAGCCCTACTGAACAAATTCTTTAGCACTTCCATATACCGACAGTAATGCAAGTTAGTACCAAAGGCTTTTGGTATGCTAATACAAGATATACCAAAATTTTGTAATATTTCGCTGTATGATAACCATGAAGAAGAAGAAGAAGAAAAACCATTGGACTATTATCAGTCTACTACCCAGGATAGTGAGTACATACCTATTAATACAATTAAAAACAAATTTTCAATTTTTGTTGCATTAAATACGCAAGCTTTAATAATTTAGATCGAATGTTAACTGGCTTGTCTTTACGGAGGACTTTATCCAAAACTGGACATTACAGATTGACAGATGATATACAAAAATGGTCCTTGTAAAAAAAGAAGTAGTGGTGAAATTCAGAAATATTCGTATCCAGAAGAGGACACTAAGGACTCGCAGACCGTCTAAATGACTTGGAATATCAGATAGATATTTCAAAATAAATGTTAATAATCTGGACATACTCCAAACACTAAATGCGCAGATTTAAACCCGAAATGAAATTTCTACACCGAAGCATCTAAATTTCCACATTACTAATGTGATTTACGTTCGTGCGACGTTCTAGGCGGCGCAGGAAACTGCGTTGTACGAGAAACGAGCGGCCGTTGATGTGTCCAGTCGAAATTACAATTGCACCATTGATAAGTTCATTTTCTACAAGATTTGAGCAACTATTTTCAATATGAATGACAAATAAATACTTTTTAGTTATGTATGAATAATATATAATATAACGTAATAGAGTCGTATGTAGTTATGATAATCATAATTAGATGCGCGTTTGCGGATTTAGAATATCAAAGATTGTCCAAAATACAAAGTATTAGTGTTCGGATTTTGATATATCGGATCCGTTTGTCATTGAAAATTATTTTTATTTTTTGCTACTCTTTTTTAGGGTTCCGTACCTCAAAACGAAAAAACGGAACCCTTATAGGATCACTTTGTTGTCCGTCTGTCTGTCTGTCTGTCAAGACCCTTTTTCTCAGGAACGCGTGGGTATCAAGCTGAAATTCATATCAAATACTCAAGTCTACTGTCCCTTAGAGCAATGAAAAAATCAAACTTCTAAGCCAACGCAATTAAAAGATACAGCCGTTTATGCCGTAAATTTTCGACATTCGCAAGGGAATCAAAACCTACAGGGTACTTCCCGTGAACTCAGAATCTTGAAATTTGGTACGAAGCAACGTTTTATAGCACAGATAAAGGAAAAATTGCGAAAACCATATATTTTTAGTTACATCATATAATAATTTTTTTTTAAATATTTTTAAACTTATACACCTACAGATTTGTTCGGAAACCTCGGTGCGCGAGTCTGACTCGCACTTTGGCGGTTTTTTTTAAACACGTTACCTCTAGTCTTTTCTTTTATTACGTGGACAGAGTTTTTATACATAAATTGCACAAAGACTTACATCCTGACCAGAAACAATTATTTGTATTCGAACCCGCGTTCCTCAGCGCAAGCTAAGCTAAGCCACTGCACCACGAAGCGACTTATTTAATACTAGCTGTTCCTCGCGACTTCGCCCGCGCGTAATTTTATTACGATTGGATTTCATGGGTTTTAATTATTTTTCTAAAATAAAAGTAACCTAAGTTACTTCTTATAACATCAGCTATCTGCCAGTGGAAAACCGGTCAAAATCGGTCTAGCCGTTTCGGAGATTAGCCGGAACAGACAGACAGACAGACAGACAGAAAGACAGATAGACAAAAATGTTAAAAATCGTGTTTTTGTTATAAGGACCGTATATAGTTTCATATGCATATAGTAAAAAGCTGTTTTTGACATTACATACAGACACTTCAATTTTATTTATTTAATATAATATTATCTGGTCAAAACATTACACTTCGAATGTTCAATGTATCTTGGAGGCATTATACATACATAATTTTTACATGAAAAACATCCAGACTCGGAACAATTATTTGTATGCCATAGAAATATTTTTTCTGTCCGGGATTCGAACCCCCTGCCTCATAGTGCTGGTGGCGAACAATTGGGCACTGCCCTTATGAGCTTTAAAGCCTTTTAAGCCTTTTTTTATACGAGTCTTAGGTTATATAAGTCTTCTCTTTCGTTTGAAAATGGTTTTGGTACAAGAGAGTCAGTTTCTCTGTCTATATGATTTTAATTTTCGAATTTCCCAAAATAAAACTACACTATGAAATAAATAAGAGGACCTGTTTAGTATTTTACAATCACGCCTTTATGATCGTTTAAAAGAAAATTAAATCACGAAAAGAATTTATGGTTTGATAAATAAAATTTGCTTAGCCTAGTCACATTTGTCATTAAGTTTTATGTCGAAAAATATGATGTCATATGTCCATAAATTTTGTAGCCAGTTTTAATAACAGCTAAAGAAATGATGCAGTTTAGGAGGAGAACGATTAATAAATGTCATTTGTAAATTTTATTGAAATAAAAAGCAATTTAATTTAGATTGCCCGCTGTAGAGAAGCAGCGCCATCTATTATCCCACTTGTCATAGCAAACGACCAGAGTGCTCCGTAACTCATAAAACCAATAACTATTAAACTAAGCTTATTTGTATTATTAGAGGACAGCCGCGTTGAATTGTCTCTTTAACTATAATAACTGACGGTAACAGGTATTCGTTGTTTACTGTCCTACTTAGACACGGCAATAATTAAACAATATTTATTGTAGATTTGTACTGCAGATTCCGACATAACCCACCCTTGCCTCCGCGAGTAAATCAGTCGAAGTTTTTGATAAAAACAACTGGATTTGTTCAGGTTTATGATAACATATAATGCATTGTAACCGTGTATTGGCGGTTAAGAATATCCACTGCCCCATATCTTCCCGTGGGTGTCGTAAAAGGCGACAAAGGGAAACAGGCAGGAGATGGGCAGTAGCATCTTCCTGGTAACAACAAAATAATAATAAATAAACTGCGGTTGCCAACCCGCTCACCAAGCGTGGCAACTATGGCAATATACCTCCCCATGAAAAATGACATTAACAAACGGCCCCCAGTCCCCGGCGGCCCCGCTATTCCTGGCTACGGTGGCGACCATGGTAACGGCGGGGCAGGGGGTGCTAAGAATCTCCGGTGGAGGTTCGGTTGCCACCTAAAACGACTCGACCTGGCAACACACAACGCACGCACCCTGAGGACTGACGAGAAGATCGTGGGGCTGGAAGAAGAGATAGACAAATTACGGTGGCATATTATAGGATTACCCGAAGTCCGAAGAGAGGGGGAGGACACGGTAATCCTTGAATCCGGCAACTTGCTCTATCACCGGGAGGGCGACCATCTGTCCCAAGGAGGTGTCGGATTTATCGTCCACAAGTCTCTCGTTAACAACGTTGTAAAGATCGAGAGTGTGTCGACGAGGGTTGCGTACCTTATACTCAGAATCACCAAACGGTATTCGCTGCAGGTCATACAGGTTTACGCACCAACCTCGGCACACCCCGATCAGCAGGTGGAGGAAATGTATGAGGATATCTCTAGAGCCATGAATTCTTCCAAAACACACTATAAGGTGTTAATGGGAGACTTCAATGCAAAACAAGACACTAGAGAGAACGGTGAGCTGAAAGTAGGGAAATTCGGAATAGGGCAACGGAAGCCAAGAGGCCAGCAGCTGGCCGACTTCATGGCGAAAGAGGGACTCTTTATGATGAACTCTTTCTTCCAGAAGCGACCCAACAGGAAGTGGCCTTGGTCGAGCCCCGACGGTTTGACAAAAAACCGGCCAAGTGCGAGTCGGACTCGCGCTCCGAAGGTTCCTCACAAATCCGTAGTTTAAAATTATTAAAAATATTTTTATTATATGATGTAACTAAAAATTTATGCTTTTCGCAATTTTTCCTTTATCTGTGCTACAATACGTTGCTTCGTACCAATTTTTAAGATTCTAAGTTCACGGGAAGTACCCTGTAGGTTTTGATTCCCTGATTCCCTTGCGAATATCGAAAATTTGCGGCATAAACGGCTGTATCTTTTGATTGCGTTGGTTTAGAAGTTTGATTTTTTCACAGCTCCAAGGGACAGTAGACTTAAGTATTTCATATGAATTTCAGCTTGATCCCTCCACGCGTTCCTGAGAAAAAGGGTCTTGACAGACAGACAGACAGACAGATGGACAACAAAGTGATCCTATGAGGGTTCCGTTTTTTCCTTTTGAGGTACGGAACCCTAAAATTGAGATTGACTTCATTATGACGATCAGACGATAACTGTTCAGTGATGTCTCCGTAATCGCGAGGGTGAAAACTGGTAGCGATCACCGAATGGTTAGAGGCACACTGAACCTAAACGTTAAGTTAGAGGTCTCGTCTTATGAAGTCAAGGCTCCGTCCCCCTCGTGCCCTGTTCCAGAGTCCCGAAACCTTTCAGCACGAGTTACAAAACCGTTTTCAGTGCCTAGAAGTCTGCAATGAAGTGGACGATAGGAATGATAAGCTCGTGGAAACTGTCCATGCGGTCGGATCTAAGTTCTGCAAGACCCGCCGCAGAAGAACACAAAAACTCTCCGATCACACTCTCAATCTCATGGCTGCTAGACGGGAGATGGAGCTAGATACTTCAACAGATTTGACAGCATACAGGCAACTGAACAGACAGATCTCCAAATGCATGCGGCGGAACTTACGCAACTTCAATACAGCTTGTGTTGAAGAAGCGATCGAGCGGAACCAAGGCTCCAAAGTCTTTGCCAGAGATCTGTCTGCCAGAAAAAGCCGAGGACCGACTGTGGCAGCATCGTTTCCGGGGCACCTGAGATTTTGAGTGAGATTGAGAGGTTCTATAGGCAACTGTACATGTCATCGTTGGAGCCACACGCAAGTGTGAGTAACGATCCAAGAGCGAGTCTTATCCGACACTATTCTGAAGATATCTGAGCGAGATTAGAATAGCTCTCTAGCACTTTTAATACGGCAAGGCCTCATGTGAGGATGGAATTACAGCGGAGCTTCTGAAAGCGGGTGGAAAGCCGGTACTTGAAGTCGTAAGTGGCATTACACCGGAGGCGTGGAGCAGAAGTGCGGTGGTTTTGTTCTTCAAGAAAGGTGATAACGCTCTCTTGAAGAACTACAGACCGATTTCCCTTCTGAGCCGCATCTACGTGCTGTTTTCGAGAGTCATTACGAATCGTCTCGCGCGCAGACTTGACGACTTCCAGCCTCCCGAACGAGCCGGTTTCAGAAAGGGCTTTAGCACCATAGACCACATACATACCCTTCGGCAAATTGTACAAAAGTCCGAAGAGTACAATTTGCCACTATGTCTGGCGTATGTGGACTATGAGAGAGCCTTTGATTCCGTCGAAATTCGGGCGGTGCTGCAGTCCTTCAGCGGTGCCAAGTTGACTGTCGGTATATCGAAGTGCTGAAGTGTTTGTACAGTAGAGCTACGATGGCTATCCGAGTACAGAACCAGAGTACGAAACCTATCCAATTGCAGAGAGGTGTAAGACAGGGTGATGTTATATCCCCGAAACTCTTCACCGCTGCATTGGAAGACATTTTCAAGCTTCTGAACTGGAAATGATACGGTATTAACATCAATGGCGAGTACATCACTCACCTTCGATTTGCCGACGATATAGCCCTTATGGCAGAATCGCTGGAGGACCTAAGCACCATGCTCAATGACCTCAATAGTGTCTCCCAACGAATAGGTCTTAGGATGAACATAGACAAAACAAAGATCATGTTTAATGTTCATGTCACACCTATGCCGGTAGTTGTTGGGAGCACTAAGCTCGAAGTTGTTGACGAGTTACCTGGGACAAATAGTCCGACTAGGTAAGTCCAACTTCGACCGAGAGGTCAATCGACGGATTCAACTCGGCTGGCCAGCGTGCGGGAAGCTACGACACATCTTCTCGTCAGACATACCTCAAAACCTTAAAACGAAATTGTACAACCAGTGCGTGTTGCCAGTGATGACTTACGGATCTGAGACTTGGTCCTTCACTGCTGGCCGTATGAGGAAGCTCAAGGTCGCTCAGCGAGCTATGGAGAGGGCTATGCTCGGGGTTTCTCTGCGTGATAAGCTTAGAAATGAGTATATCCGCAGTAGAACCAGAGTAACCGATATAGCCCAACGAATTAGTAAGCTGAAGTGGCAGTGGGCCGGCAGCCATATAGCTCGAAGAAGCGGCAACCAATGGGGAAGAAATGTTCTTAAGATATGCAGGAAGTCGATGGATGCAGGTGGCTCAGGACCGTACTTTGTGGCATTCCTTGGGGGAGGCCTATGTTCAGCAGTGGACTTATGAAAGGTTGTAATGATAAAGATGATGATGATAGTAGCATTGAGTTATATGTACTACGTACTAGAGAAGCCATTCCAAACAAAAGTTGTGTCCTACTCTATGTCTTCGCGCATGCGCGGGAGTAGCAGTCGCGCATGCGCGAAGACTTTAATTTGATATAAAATAAGATATGAATATAAAATAAATCTTAGAATTTAATATAAAATATCTTAATTTAATCTAAACAAACATATTTCTAAATAAAATGTAATAATAATTATCTTACGGAATTCACAAATGGTCGCCCATGAACAACTGCAACACCAGGGGAATTGCAGATGCGTTACTGGCCTTTTAGAAAGAAGTAAGCCTGTTTCTTCAATCTTTGTAATATGTAGTTTTCATCACCTACATGGTGAGTTGGTGAGTTAACTCTGGTGACTGAAAATGTCTGCAATAAATCGACCAGAAAATAATCATTGGTTTCAACAAAATATCAGAATAACCAACTTAGAACTTAGCAAAAGTTTTTTCACCTAACAGGCTTATCAAATTCTGTTTATTTGTACACAAATATTTCAACTGCGGGAAACTTATACATACTAACTGAAGGAAGCAAACCGAAGATAATAATGAAGCTTTTAAAAATATAAATCCAACTTTACAGAACTATTAAGAAATTTATCGAAGTCAGTTAACGCGTTAAGGAATTATTATGTTATGCGTATGTCGTGCAGATGCTTTTTCAAATTGAAGAGCTTAATGATTTTCTCTTAATAGCTGCATCAGATCTATACAAATAAATAAAATTGAAGTGTCTGTTTGTAATGTTAAAATAACAGCTTTTTACTTAATGCATATGAAAGTATACATACTGTCTGTCTGTCTGTTTATCAGAAATTTCATTGGTATATAGCTGATGTTATAAGAAGTAACTTAGGCTACTTCAATTTTAGAAAAAGAATTAGGGCTCCGCGCAAAAAAATATCCCACGAAATCTAGCCGTAGTAAACTCCACGAGGTCGGAGTCGCGGGTAACAGGTAGTCTTGAATAAATTTATATGGAACCAGCCCTAAGTTATCCCTTTCCTAACAAAATAAAATCATTAAAATGGGACAATGTGGTAAAGAATTATGGGCAAGAATTGTATTTTTTTTATAGGATAAGGGTGAAAAACAAACACACAGTCCACCTGATGGTAAGTGGTTGCTGCGGCCCATAGACATCTACATCTATCGTCTGTTTCAGATCAAAATGCAGATGCGTTTTCACCCGTGAGGACTAGGATGGAATGCCTCATTTCCAGTAAAAAGGGCCTCCGGCCACCTGCACTCACCAAGAGAAACGCAGAGGTAAACCTCTACTTCACGCTGGTATTCTGTGAGGTCGTGGTACCACCCCGGTTCGAGCCGGCCCATCCATGCGACAGCAAAAGCTGCCGCCTGGCTCTACCACTGTTAACTCTAACTCCACTGTTAATTCTAACAAATTGATAACCTCCTCCTTTTTAAAGTGGTTTGAAACATGGTAACCAAACTAAATTACACGTACATTAGTACAGGGTTCTTTACTCTAAATTTATTTGATTTTGTGGTTTTGTTGAATGGATATTTGCCTGTACTGAAACTTACCTTTCAGTTAGATTAGTATAATAATATACCTAGTCAGGTCATAAATTCTGTCACATGTTTAATATAAAATAATTGAAACAAGTTTATTCATTATGTAACCATTTATATACCAAAATGAACGCAACGATGCAACGCAATAACTGCAACAAGGTCTTCTTTAAGCGTCCACTCCATATTTAAAAATGAGTAAAATTCTAAAAAGTATACAGTTTTATTTTCATGAACAATTCGAAATTCGAATTCAATAAACTTTTTTGCGGCCAGCATTCTAAAAGAAAAGTTTTTACTGTGTGACAATACTTATGACCTGACTGTGTATATATGTACGCTACTGACTTCCATCAGGTGGTATTATTAATTATGAAGGTAGCAAGTTCCAACTTCTGTTATCTGTACAATACGAGTACATATGAGCGAAATACCACTGACTCACTAACTCATCGCGAGATCTTCATAACTATACGCCCGATTGACTTGAAATTTGGCAATATACTCCTTTCTCGACGAAGACATCCACTAAGAACGGATTTTACCGGACAAGGCCAGGGCAAGACACTAGTCTTATATAAGGGAAAATATTTAGTTTAAAATGGGAAACTACATTTTCTTACCACTTTTTATTACAAACTAACGCACCGCCCTGGCTTCGCACGGGTGATTTCTGGATCTCGTCAACAGCGCCACCTACCGGGTCCAATTGTGAATTCAAACTATTCAGAGATCCACTCAAACGCATATAAAAAATGAGCGAGACTAACGGATAGCAATTGGTTTTGAGATATAGAGATAATAAACAAAATAAGAATAATTTAAAATTAAAAAAATTGTACAGCCGACTTCAATATAAGCGACTTCAATATAGGTTATTTAAGAATAACTCAATAATCATTGGTCCGACCTTGATCAAATTCATATGGGACCATACGAGAACTATCAGCTTTCATATAAAAAAAAGAATCATCGAAATCGGTTCGCCCAGTACAAAGTTATGAGGTAACACACATAAAAGAAAAAAACACACTCGAATTGAGTACCGTCTCCTTTTTGGGAGTCGGCAGAAAATAAAAATAATCAAGAAAAATAAATACATGAAGTATTAAAAACGAAAAACTATAATTACTTACGTTATCTTCCGTTTCAAACTCCCCATTTTCTTAACTTTCACTTCCTTTTACTCCTGTAAAACATTCAATGAAATAGACGCGAAGTTAGTATCATTATAACATAACTGTTTTACAAGGCGAAACGAAATGGTATCTTTAGACTTGCTACACTAGTTGACAGTCCGCGAAATTGAATAAAAAATAATTAATATGATGTCTCGAGAGCAAGAAAATGTCCAGCGAGCAACTTACCCGTCAAGGTTAATACATTATAAAATTAGGATATTAATAAGAGATTGTAAAAAATATTTTTACGTTCGCTTTACACCCAAACCACTTCCTAACGTAATTAATCTATCGTTGTAGCATTTGTTAACCTGAAGCACGGATGTGATTTTTTTTATTTTCATAATACTAAATCATAGAAATTACTTAAATTTCTCGCAACTGTTGATTGACATAAATAAAAAATATATTCCGACGACGTGAACCGTGAGCCACTAAAGAGAAAGATCGTATTAATTGTTTGTCTGCCTTATGCAATTTAAAAATAATCACAGTTTTTTTTTATATGAAACTGAAATGACAAAGAAACTTACAGTCTTATTTTTTATATGATAAGGGTACCTGCTGCTTGGTGGTGCTTGCTTGCTTCTGCTTGTGCAGTCCATAAATACCTGGATGATTTGAAGAAGAAACGTTTTTACGTGGTAGGGCCATGCTGCAGCTATATTAGTAGTATAGTTGTAGCACGAATGGGTCGGCTCGACCGGGGAAGGACCACGCTCTCACAGAATACCAGCGTAAAATTGCAGCTTAACGCTGCTGTGTTTCGTTTGGTGAGTGTAGAGAACCGGAAACCCTTTTTACTGGAAACGAGGCATTCCATCTTAGTCCTCACGGGTGACAACGCATCTGCATTTTGATTTGCAAACGATGATAGATGTAGATGTCTATGGGTCACAGTAACCACTTACCATCAGGTGGACTGTGTGCTCGTTTGTCACTCTATCCTATAAAAAAAACAAAGAAGGCTGCTGATGTGTTGTTACTCCTGAGGACTATGATGAAATCACAGCCTGTAACTATATTGGATCTCTATACCTTTCAGATCGGAGGACAGCACTGCGAGCACTGCTGTCTGGCGGCAGAATTAATAAGAGACTGGTACCTACCCTGACTGACTCCTGAGGCAGAAAAGAAGTCCTATCGTCTACAAAAACCGGCCAAATGCGAGTCGGGCCCACGCATGAAGGGTTCCGTACCATTCATCATCATAATCATTATAGCCTTTCATAAGTCCACTGCTGAACATAGGCCTCCCCCAAGGAATGCCACAAAGTACGGTCCTGAGCCACCTGCATCCATCGACTTCCTGCATATCTTACCAGGTCTTCACTCCATCTCGTGGAGGGTCGCCCTACACTTCACCTACCGGTACGAGGCTGCCACTCAAGAACCTTTCTTTCCCATCGGTTGTCGGTTCTTCGAGCTATATGGCCGGCCCACTGCCACTTCAGCTTACTAATCCGTTTGGCTATGTCGGTTACTCTGGTTCTATTGCGGATATCCTCATTCCTAAGTGTATCACGTAGAGAAACTCCGAGCATAGCCCTCTCCATAGCTCGCTGAGCGACCTTGAGCTTCCTCATACGGCCAGCAGTGAAGGACCACGTCTCAGTTCCGTAAGTCATCACTGGCAACACGCACTGGTTGTACAATTTCGTTTTAAGGTTTTGAGGTATGTCTGACGAGAAGATGTGTCGTAGCTTCCCGCACGCTGGCCAGCCGAGTTGAATCCGTCGATTGACCTCTCGGTCGAAGTTGGACGTCCCATTGTACAATATTTAATACTATGTAGGTAAAAACAATGATGGGAGATGGACTGAGCGGGTGCTTCATTGGTACCTGCGTGATGCGACGCGCTCGCGCGGCCGGCCGCGGGCGCGCTGATGCGACGACATTGTAGAGGTGGCAGGAGCAACGTGGACCAGGTTAGCGGCAGACAGAACCTCATGGAAAAGGATGGCGGAGGCCTTCACCCGGAAATGGGTATCCCATTATTATTAATAATTAATATAATAAATTATGTCTCTATTTTATGTTTGTAGCCAAATTCGGTTGATCAATATTAACTTAAATTTTATTATTTTTAATTATAATATATTATATGACGAAACTAAACTAAAAGGGAAAAAAATTGACATTTACTTAGATATCAAATGCTTTATTTACTGAAACATTCTTTATAATCAAAAGTTAATTTTGTAAATTAAATTTTAACTTTTTTTTATTTGAAATTAACATTGATAACATGACATTTAGTAAAGGAAACAAAATTGCATAAATCATTATAATATTGCATATTGTAAATTATTTCACTAATATTGACTTTTGTATGAAAATTATTATTATTATTTTTAGGTAATAACCACGTTCCTAGTAGAACCCTGTTGAAGCGCCTGTCAAATTATATTAGCAGTTCTCATGCCAATATTAGTCCGTAAGCTGTGTAGGTATGTTTAAAAAATGTTGTACCTGTCGTCGTTGTAAAAATTAGAGATCAAGTAAAGGTCGATTGAGCAAATTACTGCATTTTATTATTAAAAAGAGATCAAATTCCTAACCATGGTCCTAAATCGAAGCCGGATTTGAAAAAACGTAATTGGACAAGATATTATTTAGTGGAATACGCTTGGGAAGTCTTAAATATTCGTTGTGGAAATACCACCGAGGGAGTGAAGATATTTAACCAAGAAATCTGGAGTCTTAGCCCCTTAGATATTGGACTATTATTTAATTTATTTAACCCAGCACTCATTATCAGGTAGTATTTTGTGTAAATCGACTGCTAATTTATCAGGTTAGTACCAAATTACCTATAAAATAATTACGTATAACTTAAAGTATTTAATCGGCTAAAATTCATTTAATATTGTTTTATATAGTTTCTAATAACCGTCAAATCATAATTAAATTAAATTATAAAGCTTGGTTAAATTATATTGACGATATTATAATTTTTTTTTTCTTTATTGGTTTAAACTGTTTTTTAAAAAATAAGTCAAGAGAGTGTATAATTGAAAAAATTGCATAATATTATTTATTACATACTAAGGCATACCTGTGAAGCTGTTTGATTGTCTGAATTGTATTTGTTACCCTTAATTGTTGTTAATTATAAAGTTAAATATCAAGGTAGTACATGTACCATTTTGTTTAATTATTTAAGAGTTTGAAAAATAAGTAAGGGAATTAGTTTTCATTTCTTTATAACTGTAAGCAAAGTTGTATAAAACTACTTATGAATTATATTTTATAAAATATAAACTTCTTGTTTGTATAAATTTCAGGCATTTGCACTAGTCTCCCAATACCAGCCAACATGCCAGAAGATAAGGAGCAAATTAGGAAACGAGCTAGCTACAAGGGACAAATAACTGCTTTTTCAAATTATTTAAATTCACTGAAGGTATCTTCATTGGCTGCTACTGAGGTAAATGAGTTGCAATTACGTATTAGTAGGATTGAGTCAATGTATGAACGATATGATGAGGTACAATTATCCATCGAGTGTAATACTGATAATATAGACGCCCAGATATCAGAACGAACTGAGTTTGAATCCCTGTATTTTAAATCGCTTTCTCTTGCAAAAAGGATCTTAGCAGATTGCATTAAGTCAGATGACGTAAGCAGTGACGGTGGCTCTCATTCCGGCAATCATAAATTTGTTAAACTGCCCACTATTCAACTACCTAAATTTAATGGTTCTTATGATAATTGGTTAGAGTTTCATGACACGTTCATGAGCCTCATACATTCAAATGACGAGATAGATGACATAAATAAGTTTCACTATCTGAGAGCGTCGTTGGAAGGGCCCGCTGCTGTGGTAATACAGTCAATCGAATTCTCGGCAGCTAATTACACCGTCGCATGGACTATATTATGTGATAGATATGATAATAAAAGACTACTAATTCAAAATCACGTGACAGCCTTATTTAATATAGCACCAATTAATAAAGAATTGTCTGTCAACTTAAAACGTCTCATTGACCAAATAAATAAAAATTTACGTGCACTAGAATCTCTCGGTGAGCCAACAACAATGGGACACACTTCTCATTCATATTATTACTCAAAAATTAGATGCTAAGACATATCGTGAATGGGAAGAGTCTAAAGGTCGTTTGGAGAAAGATACACCTATTACGTTCGATATATTTTTGATGTTTTTAAAAAATCGAGCCGATTTAATCGAAACACTAGAAATGTCTAATTCTGGTGCTACTAACCGTTTAAATTCTTCTATAAAATATGCTCCAAAAGTTAAGGCAATGGTTTCAGTTCGGGATACCGGTAATAAAAACGGTTCGGCCTTTTCCGCCAAACTGTGTCCTAAATGTAAGGGTGACCATAAGTTAAGCAGTTGTCCTCAGTTTCTTGGATTAAGTAACGATGTGCGTCTACAGTTACTGCCAGAGTATAAAGTATGTTTCAATTGTCTTAATTCAGGACATTATGCAAATCACTGCAAAAAGCCAGGATGCAAAATATGCCACCGAAAGCATAACACTCTCGTGCACGTCGCAGATTACCAGTCAAAACCAATTACAGATATTAATACATCTAACACGAGTAGTGGTAATAATAAGCCCGTTATGCAAGGTCATTTCGAACAAACAAACAGTTCGACAGGCTCACAGTTGTCATCCAATCCTAACGCACATCTGTCATTATCCGCAAAGGTAGGCACTGCATCGTGTAGTGAACAAGGCGACGTATTGTTATCGACGGCATTAATTAAAGTTATAGGTAAGAATGGTTGTCCATATATTGCTCGTGCTATTCTTGATAGTGGCAGTAACGCTTGTTTAATAACTGAAGAGTTATATCAAAGGCTAGGTTTGCCCGCTCAAAATGTAAATCAGTCGGTAGTCGGTATTAATAATGCTTCGGCACACATCAAGAAGATTTGTAAGGTATCGATAAAATCATTGAATGATAACTTCTCTAGTAATCTTCATTGTTTTGTCCTACCATCAATAACCCAAAATGTACCTACTAGATATGTTAATTTGTCAAACTTAAAAATTCCATCTAATATTTCTCTGGCAGATCCTAATTTTCATTCACCTGCTCCCGTTGACATGCTTATAGGTGCTGATGTCTTTTGGGACTTAATAGGAACGCAGAGATTAAAATTAGGGGACGGTCAGCCGATTCTTTGTGAAACTAGCTTAGGATGGTTAGTATCAGGTATGATTGATTATAGATATGTAAAGAAAGGGGTTAACTCTATTAAATGTAATTTTACAAGAATATTTCAAGATGAGGCTAGTAAAGATTTAGATGAAGATATACAAAAACAATTCGTACGCTTCTGGCACCTCGAAGAGGTAAGCCCTGCGTCTCTTTATTCAAACGAAGAAAAATTATGCGAAGAACACTTTTTAAAAAACACCACGCGACTGGCAAATGGTCGATTTTGCGTGAGGATACCCTTAAAACATAATCCTGACGTATTAGGTGATTCTTGGCCACGAGCTAAGAAGTGTTTACTATCGCTAGAGCGCAGGTTAGCAGGTCAATCTCAGGTCTATGAAATGTATAAAGAATTTATGTCAGAGTATGAAAGTCTGGGTCATATGGAGAAATGTGAGAATGATAATTTACCACGTAAGATGCATTTTATACCACATCACGGTGTGCTGCGGGAAAGTAGTACTACTACTAAATTAAGAGTCGTTTTCAATGCTAGCAGTCCGACTTCTTCGGGTGTTTCCTTGAATAATATACAGATGGTAGGTCCCGTGGTACAGGACGACCTTTTGTCCATTCTTTTACGCTTTCGGCTACACAAATACGTTCTCACAGCTGATGTTGAGAAAATGTACCGGCAAATAGTCATTCATCCCGATGACCGCTATTTGCAACAAATTGTCTGGCGTGATAACCCTTCAGAACAGCTTCAAGCTTATCAACTTAACACCGTGACTTACGGCACCTCTAGTGCAACTAGACTTTTTGCAACTTTTTTTTTTTGGTAACTTTTTGGCAACTACGTGCCTCCAACAATTAGGCTTAGAGTGTACCGATGACAAGGTTGCTCAAGTGATCATTCACGATTTTTACGTTGATGACTTGCTAACGGGAGGGGATGATATTAACGAGGTTACAGATTTGCGCCGTAAAGTGACTTCCACACTTGCATCAGCTCATATGGTTTTGCGAAAGTGGAAGTCGAATGAATCTCAACTGGTTAGTGAAAATGATATTTCTCCGCTTGATTTAAATATTGGTGGCTTTGAACCGACTAAAACTTTAGGCCTTGGTTGGCAATCACATACTGACCAACTTTGTTTCCCTATAGGAGGGCTATTCTCAGGTAGAACAAAGCGTGATATGTTATCTGTGATTTCTCAGATTTTTGATCCACTAGGACTTCTATCTCCCTGTGTAATTAAGATGAAAATGCTTCTTCAACAGTTGTGGCTGCTCAAGCTGTCATGGGATGAGCAGTTGACGCCAGAAATCAGCAAGATGTGGGCTGAGATAATAGTCGATTTACCTAAATTAAATACTCTACGTATTCCACGTCGTGTTATTTGTGACTCGCCTAGTTTGTTTGAATTTCATATTTTCTCGGACGCTTCTGAGCGAGCATATGGCGCCTGTTTATATGTGCGTAGTGTTAATGATCAGGGTGAGGGTTTAATTCAATTATTGATGGCGAAAAGTCGTGTCGCGCCGCTTAAACCTATAACAATCCCAAGACTGGAACTTTGTGGTGCACTTGTTGGAGCTCGCCTTTACCAAAAGGTTGTAGCATCGCTGAGACAACAAGCTAAGCGCACTTTCTTTTGGACAGATTCGTCCATCGTGTTAGGATGGTTAAAGGTGTTGCCTAGCAAGCTACAACCCTTTGTTAGAAATAGGGTTGCTGAAATATTAGAGAAGACTGGAAATTGCGAGTGGAGGCATGTCCCAACAGAGTGTAATCCGGCCGATCATATTTCTCGCGGTGTGAGTTGTAAGGATATTTCATCCATGAGTAAGTGGTGGTCAGGACCTGAATTTTTAAAGAAAGAGGTCTCTCACTGGCCTGCAAATTTCTTAAGTATTAATCACGAGTTGCCTGAGATTAAATCGTCAAATGTTATCCTCCACGGAATACTTCATTCTAACAACAATGAAGATTTAGGCGGGAATAAATTAATTGAATTTAAACGCTTTTCTAAATATACTAGATTAAATCGGGCCGTTGCTTATGTGCTACGTTTTATTAATAATTGTAGAAAGCAATCCGTTCACGGTCCTCTAAGCAATCAAGAGTTGCAAACCGCACTCAATGTTATTATAAGAGTATCTCAGAGTGAATCATTTGAGGAATACACCATGTTAATTAAAAATAAAAGCTTACCCACTAAAAGTCCGTTGCATAAATTTAATGTATTTCTCGATGATAATAAAATAATGCGTGTTGGAGGGCGTCTTGAAAATTCCGATTACTGTTATGAGAAAAAACATCCCATACTTATACAGGCCACTCATTATTTTACCAAATTGCTCTTCAATTATGAGCACATAAGGTTAATGCACGCGGGACCACAGCTAATGTTGGCCACTATAAGAGAGATGTACTGGCCGATTAGAGGTCGTAATTTGGCCAGATCTTGTTATCGACAATGTGTAAGATGTAATAGAATGAAAGGAAAAACCATCTCTCCAATAATGGGCAACCTACCACACCAACGCATCCTTTCTGGTTTTCCATTTCAAAATATTGGACTAGACTATGCGGGACCAATTCAATCTGTTTCTCGCCATGGCCGTGGTTGTAAAATTGTAAAGGTGTATATAGCTATTTTTATTTGCTTCGCGACTAAGTCAATTCATCTTGAATTAGTGGGTGATTTAACTAGCAATACCTTCATATTAGCTTTGCGCAGATTTATGTCAAGAAGAGGGAAACCTCTTAATATTTATTCGGATAATGGTACCTCCTTTGTAGGCGCATACAATGACATTTCAAAATTTATTAGGACGTATTGTAATTCTTTATCTGAGGTAATGGCAAATGAAGGAATTAATTTCCATTTTATACCGCCTTATTCTCCCCATTTTGCTGGGCTTGCGGAGGCTGGTGTCAAATGCATTAAATATCATTTAGTTAGAGTGCTGGGCAATTGTAATTTGACTTACGAGGAACTAAATACCACATTAATACAAATTGAGGCTATACTTAACTCCAGACCACTCACACCTTTGTCAACGAATCCTGAAGACTTGCTACCACTAACGCCCGGTCATTTTTTGATTGGACGCCCCTTGACTTCCTTGCCGACACCAGACTATAAAGATCATTCCGTAAGCTCTTTAACCCGATTTCAACGAATAGAACAATTACGTCAACATTTTTGGGCTAGATGGAGCAAGGAATATATATCAGAGCTTCAACTGCGGATGAAATGGCGTTCCTGTAAAGGCTCTTTGAAGTTAAATTCACTGGTACTCCTAAAAGAGGAGAATTCACCGCCATTAAAGTGGAAGATGGGTCGCATCGTCGCAGTCCATCCAGGCTCGGACGGCGTATCAAGGGTGGCGGATATCAAAACATCGACTGGTATAGTTCGCCGATCATTTAGCAAAATTTGTCCGCTTCCTGAACCTGAAGAATCTGGTTGAAAGGTAGACTTTCAACGCCGGGGGGCATGTTGAAGCGCCTGTCAAATTATATTAGCAGTTCTCATGCCAATATTAGTCCGTAAGCTGTGTAGGTATGTTTAAAAAATGTTGTACCTGTCGTCGTTGTAAAAATTAGAGATCAAGTAAAGGTCGATTGAGCAAATTACTGCATTTTATTATTAAAAAGAGATCAAATTCCTAACCAAACCCTGTTTAATTTTTTTCATAGCGGCAACAGAAAAGCACGTTCTGTGAAAATTTCAACTGTCTACCTATTACAGATCATGAGATACAGCCCGCCGACTGACAGACGGACGGACAGCGGAAGCTTAGTAATAGAGTCCTGTAGGTTACTCTTCGGGTACCCTAAACAGTAATCAATATACACTATTAGTGATGTTATTAAACTCTTCTTATTTTCCTTCATGATCCCGTAAATCCACAGCTGAAATAGAAATAAAAATAGTTTTTACTATTCAATAAAGATTAGAAATAAAAGTAAGAGAAAGTTATTTTTATATTTAATCTACCACCGATTTAGAAAATACCTCTGTTCTGACCAGCCACCAAACCCAGCGTGACCCTTGGTGTGGTAACCTGGGTATGGTACTCTTCCTGTGTAGTGTGTACTGTTCCTTAAACTGCCAAGCTTGGTAGACACGATAGCAAAACCAGACGTATCTTTGCCGCTGCTACCTGTAGATGGTCAAGGTGTTGCCTGACATACACAATATTATCGTATTATGAACACCATTCACACTGTTGTATTTCGTATGAAACTCTTAAGTGTATAGAATCGGATATCTTTTTTACTTGCAACGAGGCATTTCATTTTAGTCCTTAAGGGTGACAATGCATTTTGATTCTTAATCAATGATAGATGTAGACGGCCACAGCATCCACTTACCATCAGGCTCGTTTGTCAACCTTATTATATAAAAAACATGAATTACTATTATTGTTACTTTTTCTTAGCGTTGCGTTGTTTAAAGTGTGTCTATAAAGGTCATCAACCCCGTTGCTGGTATTATTTCTGGATAAATTTCCTTAGCAAAGCCATGGCGAAGTTTATGGTCATCAATAACGCCTACATATCATCCAATAGATCCCTAATCTTTTGGCACATTCTCAACTGTTAGCACACCTAGCTGTTTTACAACACACGACAATCCCAATTTCTGTTATTAATTTATAAACGTTTATTCATCTTACGTTAACGTAAATAAGTCATACATTATGTTATGTAATAATTTAAAATAACCAATGTCAGTCTAATATAAATATATATTTAATATTATAAACTTTTTCACAGGCATTTAGGTCGGAATCCCTTCACCTTCATACGTGGTAGAGCCATGCTGCAGCTATATTAGTAGTAGAGTTGTAGCACGAATGGGTCGGCTCGACCGGGGAAGGGCCACGCTCATACAGAATACCAGCGTAAAATGGCAGCTTAACACAGCTGTGTTTCGTATGGTGAGTGTAGAGAACTGGAGACCCTTTTTACTGGAAAAGAGGCATTCCATCTTAGTCCTCACGGGTGACAACGCATCTGCATTTTTATTCACAAACGAGAATAAATGTAGATGTCTATGGGCCACGGCAACCACTTACCATCAGGTGGACTGTGTGCTCGTTTGTCACTCTATCCTATAAAAAAAACCTACGACTGTTTACTGCGTTGGTTGGTACCTCCGAAAGTATTTAGTGCATAAAGGTTTAATGCTATAACTACACCATATTAGCCAATACCTGTCGTAAGAGGCGACAGAGGGAAACTAAAACTGAATATAGGCAAAAGCTCTGATAACAACAACAATAATTTAAAAAACACGCGGTGCAGATTTTTCCCCAATGAGAGAGTAAGGCCTATGTTCAGCAGTGCATTTTTTGATACACTGTAACGTTTGATAAAAAAAAAATAGTACAACTACCTTTTAGATGTTGTATGTAATTGAGCGCAAACTTTATTATTTAACGTAAGAAAATAATATTGCGTATGTGAATTGTCATTTTTTTATATTCCTGGATATATCGAATTTTAATATAACTAGCTATATATAAGGCTAGCTAGCCTCCTTAATCATTTCAACAATCTCAACTGTATATTTTAAAATACTAAATATTATAGGAAGAACTATTATAAAGTGGAATTCTGGAATCATAATCTCCCCCTTTTTAAAGTGATCAAATAACCTTCGAATTTTACACGCCTCATAACGCAAAGCGTTATTAAGTAATGCTTTACTCTTGACACATCAAAATCTCGCAGATTTGTGTTCTTAAAATGCTTCTATCATAATCATATTACGCTTATACGATAATATGAGTAGTCGTGCATCAAGAAAACAAAACGAAAAAGAAAAAAACTTTTTAAATAATTTTACGTGGACGTCTAGATGTTGATTTTGTATGCGGTCACGATAAACTCCCGAGAAAATTGACGTATCGAGACCGGTTTTTTTATTTGCTACAGAATTACATCAACTTGTTCCCTATTTATTCATATCAATTGCCTAGTACGCGTTAATATGTTAATAAAATGATTTTAAACTTTTATAAGTTTTATTGCTATTAAAAATTTAAAGGCTCTTTCAAATTTTTTCTAGACCTTGAAAGATAAAAGACAAATATACCATATCGCCTATATCGATTTATACTTTGTGAAATCGATTTATTTTGGTAAACATTGTTATTTTTTCCCTGTAGGAGACACCTGTTAAAAAAATAGAGCGCTAAATTTAAAAGACCTAAATAATATATTTTAAAAGCCAGGAATAAAATATATTTTTCGTAAAAATTAAACGAAACGCTCATGAGGCGTGAACTTTTGGATTTACCAAACTATTTATGCTTTGTTTTCATCTTAATTCCATAAAATTATTTGGCGTCAAATGAGAACTAAAGCTACAAAATCGTGAAAAAAATCTATGCCAAAATAATTAATATCGTCTCGTCGTCGTGTCGCATGCTTGTAAAAGAAGGTAACGCTGAAAAGAATTTCATAGAATAATTGTAACTTCTTATTATAAATAAGAAAAAAGAGAGGGGAATTAATGAGAGAGGAACTAAAATGTTATGATATAACCATAATCCACTCCAATTGTTGCGTATGTGTTCGTGGTAACGATGTGGTTCTAGAGATTTGAGGAATTATTTATATCTGAATGTTTTTCGTCAGAAATAAAAAGAGTTACGTTGCTATCATAAACACACTGTTATAACTGTTTGTTGGATTTACGCGTTTAGAAATAATTTTAACCTATTGTGTTCGCGACAGCGTCCGATGATATTGGAATGTAAAGAAAATATTATAATAATTATAACGTTTTTGCTCAATTTATTTTTTATAATTTTTTTATATTAAAGGTGACAAACGAGCACACAGTTCACCTGATGGTAAGTGGTTTCTGTGGCCCATAGATATTCACAATTATCCTCAGTTAAGAATCAAAATGCGGATGTGTTGTCAACCCTGAGGAGTAAGAAGGAGTGCATAGTTTCTTGTAAAAAGTGTCTAAAAGTAGTAAAAAGAGAGTTCTCCAAATCAATTCTATTATATTTAGTTTAAATGATTTTTTTATTTGCGGTTATTCGTGGCGTCATATAAGGTGACTTCATTAGACCCACTAAGAACCAGTGCTGTGGTATGCCACAGATTATCACTGAAGCCAGATCATTTTTGGAATCACACAACTACTTTTAATTTTACTTATAAGATGTATATGTTAGGTACAATTAAAAGTAGATAAGACGTAGATATTTGATTTTTTTATAGAAGAGAGGGAAACGACTCCGGTTCTCCTGATGGTAAAATATAGTTTTCTTTCTTCTTTTCTTTCTAATATTCGCATCGATAGTAAACACATAAAGTTTTTCTTTTATTTAATACGAGTTGTTTCCCGCGACTACACCCGCGTGTTATTTGGAGTTTTAATTTTTTTGCGCGGCACCCTAATTCTTTTTCTATAATTTAAAATTAAAAATTTTGTACAGCCGACTTCAATATAAGTTATTTAAGAATAACTCAAAAACTATTGTCTGACCTTGATCAAATTCATATGGGACCACACGAGAACTATCAGCTTTCATATAAAAAAAGAATCATCGAAATCGGTTCACCCAGTACAAAGCAATGAGGTAACACACATTAAAAAAAACATACAGTTGAATTGAGTACCGTCTCCTTTTTGGAAGTCGGTAGAAAATAAAAGTAGTCTAAGTTACTCCTTGTGACATCTGATATCTGCCAGTGAAAATCCCGTCAAAATCGGTCCAGTCGTTTCGGAGATTGGCCGCAACAAACAGACAGACATACGGACAGACAGACAGACAGAAACTTTAAAAAACTGTATTTTCGTTATTTGTACCGTATATAATTTCATATGCGTTTAGTAAAAAGCTGTAATTTTGACATTACAAACAGATACTTCAATATTATTTATTTGTAGTCAAGTAGTAGTTTGGGTTAAGTTTATAAATTAATTTTAAATAATTTATTGTTATAGTCAAAACGAGATCTTTCATCTCAAGGTGGTAGGCCTTTTCTGTTTGGGAGTCTGAGTAGGTACCATCCTCTTGCCTATTTCTGCCATCAAACAGCTGACTGCTATATTTCAGTCAGAGGAGTATGAAGAGCCAGTATAATAATAGTTCCCTCCAGATCGAATTTCCATAACGGCGGCTTAAGTCTTTAACGAAGACTAGCCATCTACGCAGGTTAGAATTATAGTGCCCAAATGTATGCCCAAGCACAAGTGCACTATCTATTCCCTCACTCCAATAGTCCGATGGGACGGTAATTCGACACGAGCGAAGAGAGATCAGGTGCAGGACCAATGGCTTAACGTGCTTACCGAGGCTCGGGGTGAAAACCACTGCCAAATTCCCAAATTCCTCCGAGCTGCTACTGAGAATTTCTTGATAGAAACTCCACACAGTCTATCAAATGGTGATTGATGATGGAAGTCAATGAAGAAGCAACTCCAACTTTTTTTATAGGATAGGGTTACAAACGAGCACACAGTCCACCTGATGGTAAGTGGTTACCGTGGCCCAAAAACATCTACATCTATCCTCATTTGCAAATCAAAATGCAGATGCGTTGTCACCCGTGAGGACTAAGATGGAATGCCTCTTTTCCAGTAAAAAGAGTCTCCGGTTCTCTACAATCACCATACGAAACACAGCAGTGCTAAGCTGCTATTTTACGCTGGTATTCTGTGAGAGCGTGGTCCTACTCCGGTCGAGCCGACCCATTCGTGCTACAACTATACTACTAATATAGTTGCAGCATGGCTCTACCACGTATAAAAATACTCACTATACGAAACACGAACCGGTACGACTTAAATACCTCTATTTAACAAGCTCAACCCTTTTAAAAAGGCCGGCAAGGCACCTGCAATTCCCCTGGTGTAGTAGTAGTTGTTCCTGGCGGTGGTTGACACTTACCAGGTGAGCCGCATGTACGTTTGCTCCCTCTTCTATAAAAAATACACAGCAGCGTTGAGCTGCTATTTCACGGAAGTATTCTTTGTGGGCGTGGTCATTCAAGCCGACCCATCGGCGCTACGCACATAAAACGCTGCAATAGGGTTCAACGATAAGCCTTTTTCTTCGTTATTTACGTTTCATTTAAATTATTAATGTCCTCTCACTGTCACGTAAATCCCAATTTACTAATCACCTTTCAACCTAACCTATAATTTTATGTTTCTCATTTTATTCTTGCAGTTTTTTTACGATTCCAAAATCCCGATAATGACCTAACCGCAGTTTTATGACATTTTTATAGCGCTAACAAAAACCGTGTAAACCCGGTTTTCTAAGCTCCCGCCGCAAATCCCACTGTGTATAACGAATGTATTGTTAATCGGCCGTTTCCTCTGCGACAGGTGGTGAAGCGACAGGAATAGATTGTGTAAGTTTAGCGGCAGAGCGACTACGAGATACCAACACGGGGTGTTTCGATTGGAAAATTATCGATTTTAAAAGTTGTTTACTACATTTTGTTTTTAAAATGACATGTACGCAGCGTAATAAATTAATAATAACAATCAAAATCATAACCATCATCATTACAGCCCATCTCAAGTCCACTGCTAAACGGCCTATGTTTGTCCTATGTATGTCCCCCAAGGAATGCCACAAAGCACGGTCCTGAGCCACCTGCATCCATCAACTTCCTGCATGACTTACCAGGTCGTCACTTCATCTAGTGGGAGGCCACCCCACACTTCGCCTACCGGTGCTTTTTTTTTTTTTTTTTTTTTATAGAATAGGGGGCAAACGAGCATGCGGCTCACCTGATGGTAAGTGACTACCGCCGCCCATGAACAACCGCAACACCAGGGGAATTGCAGATGCGTTGCCGACCTTTTAGAAAGGTGTAAGCTCTTTTCTTGAAGGTTCCTAAGTCGTATCGGTCCGGAAAATTCGCTGGTGGTAATTGATTCCACAAGGAAGTCGTGCGAGGGAGAAAACTTCTTCTAAATCGCACAGTCGTGGACCGCCAATCATCCAGATGATATGGATGGTAACGCGAGTTTTGTCGCGATGTGCGATGGTGAAAATGAGCGGCTGGAATTAGTCCGAACAATTCCTCAGAGCACTCCCCGTGATAAATGCGATAAAATACGCAAAGAGATGCAACATCTCTACGCAGTGCCAGTGTATCGAGCCGATCAGAAAGAACTCGGTCGTCGACAATTCGAACCGCTCTGCGCTGGATGCGGTCAAGTGGAAGGAGCTGGCACTGGGGTGCCCCGGCCCAGAGATGAGAACAGTATTCCATGTGGGGCCGAACTTGCGCTTTGTAAAGTTGCAAGCGATGTGCCGGCATGAAATACTGTCTCGCTCTGCTGAGCACGCCAAGCTTTTTAGAGGCCAATTTGGCCTTCCCTTCCAAGTGACCACGAAACTGCACACTATTCGATATGTCGACGCCAAGGATTCCGATACTGGCTGAGGCAGTAAGGGGAGTGCCTTGAAACTGAGGAGATACGACAAAGGGGTTCTTTTTAGCGGTAAACGCGCAAACTTGTGTCTTCTGGGGATTGAACTGGACTAGATTTAGTCGCCCCCAATCCGAGACTTTGTTAAGCAAAGACTCGACTTCAGACACAAGTTTGTCCCGGTACTCGGCGACGTTTTCCCGAGAAATATTGGCACGGCCGGTATATAAGGCATCACCAGTGCTGTCGTCCGCATAGCAATGAATGCTGCCAGTTAACAACATATCATTGATATGCAGGAGAAACAGCGTTGGTGATAGCACGCAGCCTTGTGGAACACCAGCGTTGATAGGCTTGAAATCAGAGCATTCACCGTCTACTACGACCTTGATGCTCCGATCAGCAAGGAAACTGGTGATCCATTTGCACAATTTCTCGGGAAGCCCATAGGAAGGAAGCTTCGAAAGAAGCGCTTTGTGCCAGACCCGATCAAAGGCCTTCGCTACGTCCAAACTAACGGCTAATGCCTCCCCCTTGGACTCTACTGCCTCCGCCCATCTATGAGTTAAGTAGACTAGAAGATCACCAGCTGATCGACCCCGACGAAAACCGTACTGGCGGTCACTAATCAGCTGGTGATCCTCAAGGTACCTCATGAGCTGGCAGTTTATAATGGCCTCCATTATTTTGGAGAACAAGGAGGTGATGGCGATAGGCCTGTAGTTGGACGGGTCTGAGCGGTCGCCTTTTTTAGGGATCGGATGCACCAAAGCTGTCTTCCATGAGTTCGGGACTACGCCTTGGGAGTAGGAGTACCGGAAAAGACGCGTTAAAACCGGTGCCAACTCCGGAGCACACGTCTTCAGCACAATGGGAGGGACTCCATCGGGCCCACTCGACTTGTTGACGTCCAGGGAGAAGAGTGCTTTGCGGACCGAGCGCTGTGTAAATCGCACATCCGGCATGGAGCACTCACATCGCGGGATGGTCGGCGGTGTGTTCCCCCCGTCATCTAGAGTCGAGTTGGACGCAAAAAGAGAGCTCAACAGATCGGCTTTCTCCTTTGCGGCATGGGCCAGTGAGTCGTCCTCTCTGTGCAGAGATGGAAGAGATGGCTGACAGAAGTTCCCTTGGACAGCCTTGGCGAGAGACCAGAATGCACGAGTTCCCGAAGGAAGGCGAACTAGCTTCTCGCCAATTCTGCCGATGTGCTCAGACCTTGCCTTGGCAATGACGCTTTTGAAGGACCTGGAGGCGGAATTATACTTCTTTTTAAGTGCGCTGGTGTTTACATCCCGAGACGTTGATGCGTCAGCCCAGGCCTGGTAGCACTCCTGCTTATAGCGTGATGCTATTTTACAGGAGCGACCAAACCATGGCTGGGATCTGCCTCCGATGGGCACCACAGAGGATGGAATAAAAAGTTCCATACCCTGAAGTACCACATCAGCAACAGAATCGGCAACAACGCTGGGATCTTCCGGCGAGAAGCAAACCCGCCCCCAAGGGTAGGATGCAAAAAAAGACCGCATCCCGTCCCAATCAGCTGACCTATAGTGCCAAACACGGCGGCAAGCTGTAGATCGCAACTGCGATTGGAGCGTGAGTGGCACTGTACTCCGGATCAGACAATGGTCCGAAGAGCCCAGAGGGGCATCGACGGAGACCTGATATCCGTCCGGATGAGAGGTCAGCAGAAGGTCCAACAGGGAAGGTACATGGTCTTCCACATCTGGGATCCGCGTAGGCGAAGTAACCAGTTGTGTTAGACCATATGCCAAAGCAAAGTCATAGACAGATCTACCCGCATGATCGGTTAAACGAGAACCAAGCCATTCAGCGTGGTGGGCGTTGAAATCACCGAGTATCACGATCTCTGCGGATGGGACCTGTTGTAGCACGGAGTCTGCAGCCATTTGGACGTGGTCTATGAGTCGGTCTGTGTCGGCATTACCGCTATGGGACCTATAGAGGCACCCGTAGACGCGGGGATGGTCGTCGCTGTCTACGCGCAGCCATAGGATGGACAGGTCCGTACCTTCAAGGCTGCCGAGGCGTCGAAAACAGATGTCCTCTCTGACATACACGCAAACCCCAGCCCGGGGCACAAACGAGTGTTCTAATTTGTACCCCGGGTAGGAGAGATACGAAGTATCAGCCGGAGAGGACACCTGTGTCTCGGTAAGAAAGAGCAAGGCCGGCTTAGCTATCTCCAGATGGTAGTGGACGGCGTTAAGGTTTGAATGAAGTCCCCTGATATTGCAGAAATCCACGGTAAGCGTGGCAGGGGTTGCTTTTGTCTTCTTGCTCCGCTTGCCCCGAGCAGGTTTCGTCTTGAGCGGAATTTCGCCCCCCCCAGAATACGCGGGGCAGCCTGAGCACCCACGCCCAGGAGTGGAGTAGTTTGGTCGTGGATGCTCAGCGAGGGATTCTCCAGGGGTGCTGGTACCCTCCTGGGGTAGTCTTTTATTTAATTCCACTACCATGTTGATGGGGGGGGGGGGGGGGGGAATTGGGCCTCCGGCCACCTGCACTCACCAAGCGCAACGCAGAGGTAAACCTCTACTTCACGCTGGTATTCTGTGAGGTCGTGGTACCACCCCGGTTCGAGCTGGCCCATCCGTGCGACAGCAAAAGCCACCGCTTAGCTCTACCACTGTTAAACGCTGCAGCAAACGCTGTAGGCAGCCCCTCGAGACCTTTTCTCCATCGGTTGTCGGTTCTTCGAGCTATATGGCCGGTCCATTGCTGCTTCAGCTTATTAATCCGTTGGGCTATGTCGGTCACTCTAGAACTCTCTTGGACCAGGGAATAGTTCACCATACCAATCTGCTTTAATGCGCATTGGCAAACTTTACATATCACCGATTTTGTTATTTCTTGGACATGAAGGTATTTTTAAAGAATAAAGGTAACAAACGAGCACGTTGTCCACCTGATGGTAAGTGGATGCTGTAGTCCACAGCTTCATCTATCCTTGATTAAGAATCAAGATGCAGTTTGTTACATTGTCATCCCTGAGGACTAAGATAGAATGCCTCGTTTCTAGTAAAAGGGTCTCCGATTATCTACACACACCACACAAAACACAGTGTCATTAAGCTGTTATTTTACGCTGGTATTCTGTGAGGTTTCGTCCAGTAATTTTCATTCAACATGAGCACGAGGTAAATCAATCTTTAAATTTGCTAATAAGAATTTCATTGGTGGCGGCAGGTACTAAACTTAGATTTTTCACGATTTTTTTACTCCCTTTACAAATTTCATCAGTTTAAGCGAGCATTAAATTTAACGCAAATTTTAATTCAAAGCAGTGTAAGAATTTTCACTGCCCCAATATTGTGCACTAATAATATTAATAATTGCAATAATATTAATAATATAATATTTCTCGGAAAAAGGTCGCCGAGTTCCGGAACAATTTTGTGCCTGAAGTCGAGTCGTTCCTGAACAAAGTCCCGGATTGGGGGCGACTAAATCTAGTCCAGTTTAATCCTCAGAAGACAAAAGCTTCCGCGTTTGCCACTAAAAAAACCCCTTCGTCGTATACCCTCAGTTTCAAGGCACTCCCCTTGTTTCCTCAGCCAGTATCGGAATCCTCGGCGTCAACATATCGAGTGACGTGCAATTTCGAGGTCACTTTGAAGAGAACGCTAAATTGGCCTCTAAAAATCTTGGCGTGCACAGCAGAGCGGGACAGTATTGTTGAATTGTTTGGATTAATTCCAGCCGCTCAATTTCACCATCGCACATCGCCACAAAACTCGCGATACCATCCATACCGTCTGGATGATTGGCGGTTCACCACTCTGCGATTTAAAAGAAGTTTTCTTCCTCGCACAACTTCCTTGTGGAACCGATTACCACCAGCGATTTTTCCGAACCGATACTAATTAAGGACTTTCAAGAAAAGAGCCTACTCCTTTTTAAAAGGCCGGCAACGCATCTGCAATTCCCCTGGTGTTGCAGTTATTCATAGGCGGCGGCTACTACTTACCATCAGGTGAGCCGCATATTGTTTGCCCCCTCTCCTATAAAAAAAAACATTTCATCCCGTGGGTGCAGTAACAGGCGACAGAGGGAAATAAATCAGGAGATGGGCAGCAGAATCATCCTGATATTAGCTGAATACCCGCCAACCCGCTTTCCAAACGTGGCAACTATCCCCCTATGAAGCAATCTATAGGGGAGGGCTATGTCCAGCAGTGGACTTTATTAAGCTGTGACGGTATCTGTTAATTCACTGAGGTTAAATGGTTTTTATTGTTTAGATATTTCTTGTTATATCTTATCTATCTTATTATATTGAATTTTATTTCCGTAAATGTGTTATGTAATTTGTCTTTTGTCAATGATTTTATGAAATTAGTCACGAAATAGCAATTGTGCCTTAATACCTAACAGTACGGATGGCCTAAACTGCAACCGTGCGTGAATTACAACAACGATTACAACGTTTATGAGGGAAATAGTCGGACGCACGTGTGCTAGCATATTGATTCCAAATTATAAGCAAATAGCAGGCGCACTTGGCGCGCGGCCAGCGTACTTGCCAACACGAGGGAGGCCATCTTTGACACGTTGTAGGGGTAATCTCGTTTATGATTATCTGTTCTTCAGTCTTCTCTTAATCTGGCCGATTTCACAGATGTTCTATGTCTCTAGCATATCTATGAACTATTTTATAGAAAAACTAGACGTTAGGTTTTTACATGTCTTGATCTAGTGATTATATATAGTAGATTTTAGATTATATAGAGTATATATATATAGTAGATTCTAGTGCAAACAGCGAACCCGTAAAATACTTAAATTTTGGACGCTTTAAGGTAAAAAAAAAGGGATTTTCTGGTAACTTGATTGCTATCTAGGACACTGTTACAATTAAATTTCAAGTAGTATATAGTGAAATGGTATGTGTATAACAAAAAGTATCACCCTTTTCTTTTTTCATATGGTCTACCGTCACAAGCTGGATATTGGCAATATTATGGTTGCAAAGTTGCCTTTTATAAAATTAATTTTGCCATAATTTAATGACGGGCCTAAATTTCCTCACCAGTTTTCAATATTTAGAATCTCATTATTTTTAAAACAAATTACAATAAAATGCCTGTTAAATTTTCAAATGAAAAAATAAAATTTTGTTTTTCCATCACGTTTATCTAAATTACAACATTTTCAAAACAAGTTTCCTGCCCATAAAAAACGATGAAATAAACTTCGCAGGCATCCTGTTTTTTGCCATTTTTGGGTTAATAATATTTTAGTGTATCTCATTAAAAATAATATTGTCTCTTACTGTTATATTATATATTCACATTATAATTCACTACACTGACACTGGAATTTCAAATATGGCCGTTCGTTAATATTACTAGATAGATTTGTGAACGACTGTAATGATAATGATCATTTATTTCAAGATTGTTTAAATGAGTCCTTTGTTCCTGACGTCGCAGACCATTATTCTCCCTGGCTCGTATCGTCGGGCAGCGAACCTCAAACCAGTTCTGCAAGCGCTTCGCGGCCCCACCATCATCATGGACACAACGCGGCACTACAACGAAACGAACTTCTTGTTCGGAACCACCCGGTCGCGAACGCACGCATTACGGCTACCTCTGTTATAGCAACCAATAAATTATACAGTCTACATATTGCAGTACTTATTTTAGTCAAAAATTCCACCAGCATAAGGGGAGCTTGATATTCAAAACCTTTAATCGATTATTATAACTTTCTGTCTGTATTATAGGAATCTCTTAAGGGGCCGCTTACTTTTTTATAATTCACCACTCCATGTAGTTCTATAGATGTTATAAGAAACGACAGAGGAATACAAACCAGGAGAAGCAGCGTCTTCCTAATAACAACTAAAAAGTTAAAAAAAAAGTCTGTTGCAAACCCGCTTGTCAACTGTGACAACTATCACAAATATCTTTCTTGTGTTGTATGTAATGTCACGGTAACTCTTTTCAAGTGCTATGTTTGTCCGGTTTATTTGCGTAGCACCGTGGTCACTCTAGCCAAACGTAAAACGGCACAGTCCGTACAAACTATATTTCACAGGTAATGTTGTTTATGATTGTTGTATATTATGCCCGTTTAGCGGACACTTTGATATCGAGTGCTCCTCAAAACAAAACCGGTCATTATTCGCTTTGCGGTGGATTATGCGAATTTATGAACGTCACGTAGAAATTAGAAGAAACAATCAGTGTTAAGTAGAACTTTAATATATATTTACACACTTTGAAGAAAATTTTCATTGCTCGTATTTCAAAAAATTAAAAACCAGAAGCTAGTTAAGACTTTTAGAAGAGTAAAAAAAATTACTCTACTATAGCTTGGATTTTAATGTTTGCTGTTTTCTTCAGTGATACCTTCCACTAATGTCGTAAATTCCCGCTTCGAAAATTAATAATTTTGAAAAGTAGGAAGTTATCAATTTTGGTCCAATTATGAGCATGTGGTTTTCATGAGATCTCCATGTTTTGAGGTCCTAAGAAGCCGTTCCGCCTCGTGCGTTTGTGTGTGTGTGTGTGTGTGTGTGTGTTTGTGTGTGCGTGTTCGTGTGCGTTAGCGTGTGCGAGTGCGAGTGCGTGTGCGTGTGTGTGTGTGTGTAATATTTAAACAATTATAATTTTTAAAATATCTAAGTATTGTGTGTGCGTGTTCGTGCACATGTGCGTGTGCGTGTTCGAGTGCGTGTGAGCGAGTGTGTATTTTTTTTGCGTTGCGTGCGTTGTGTGACAATTATAAATTTAAAAATATCTAAGTAGTTTTCTTCCCTAAAACCTTCCTCACGACACGGACTTATTTTTCATTAATGAAAAGGTTATCCCACACTAAGGGTTTCTTCAATGTCATTAAGGCATTTTAATTGCTCATGGACATCTTTGATCAATATTTTACGAATGCATCAAAATCAATATTCGATAAATTGCCTACCACCTCTAAACGTTTAGAGCTCCGTTTAGAGGAAAACACGTGTCGTTTTATCGTCTTTCCTAGTAAAGTGTTGTTGGGAGTAGTGGTGTTGGGATTAGTGGTGACGGGGATAGCACACGCAGTTAAAGGACAGCGAGAGGTGTGCACTTCAAACTAGGTAAGACACATCATTTTATTTTATTACGCGGATCTCAGTAAAATAATTAATTTGTAGATATCTTAAATAAAATGTATTTATTATAATATATTTGACACAAGACTATTATATAATCTATTGTTATATTTCAGTTTCTGTCTTTAAACAGAATTTTTTTACTCTGTAAAAACACACGAATCATAGATCTTCCTGATTGATTTTATCACAGCACGATTTTCATAAAGCTGCTTCTATACTCTTTATAGATAACATTGTAACTATATGATCTAATTTGAAATATTAATTTGAGTCCTTGGCCAAAAAAATCAACAGATTATGCTTAGTTTCAAAAGTGGATTATCCAATGTTTAGAATTTAGAATCTGTATTCACGTGGCAATCATTTTCAGAACTATGTAGGTCAAATTTAACGCAAACATAAACAAATAGAAAGCTATCATGACGGGATTAGTAAATCATGGGAAAAAATTAATATGGATTATTTGATAAATAATTCATATGCCGTTAAATTTACGGCACGTTCGATTCCTGCCAGCGCCAATAAAATTATTAGTAGCAAATATTAAATGCTGCTCTAGCAAGTGATGGTGTTAAGATAAACATTGTGAGAAAATCTTCATGTCAGAGGAATGCAATATTATGAAGACTTCTGAAGCGAATAACAGCTTTTTTTATAGGATAGGGTAACAAACGAGCACTACTGTGGAAAAACTACTGGTTGGACCTTGATCAATTTACATAGTACCACATGAGAAGCAGCAGCTTTCAAATAAAAAAAATCATCAGAATTGGTGCATCTATAAAAAAGTGCTGAGGTTACATATGTGTGTAACAACAACTAACATTATTTATATGAAAAAATAGTCGAATTGAGAACCTCCTCCTTTTTTTAAACTCGTTTGAAAAAAACCACCTCATTCAAAGCCAAGCTCATTGATCCTATATAGGTCAGCAGTGGGACATATATCTATACCAATAAATAAAATTGTAGTGTCCGTTTGTAATATCAAAATTACAGATTTTTACTAAATACATATGAAAGTAAATACGGTACTTATAACTAAAATACAATTTTTAAAATTTTTGTCTGTCTGTCTGTTTGTTCCGGCTAATCTTCGAAACGGCTGAACCGATTTTGACGGGACTTTCACTGGCAGATAGCTGATTTCATAAGGAGTAACTAGGAGTAGCAACTTTTATTTTAGAAAAAGAAAAAACCCTAACACGTGAGTTAAGTCGCGGGGAACAGCTATAGGGATATAAGTTTCTGAATTTGATATCGTTGGCAGCGCACGCAAATCATGAATTCATGAACAATTCTCTTTGCACAACTTTATTTTTTTTTATAGAATAAGAGTAACCAACGAGCACACAGTCCACCTGATGGTAAGTGGAAACTTAGGCTCATAGACATCTACATTTATTCTCAATTAAGAATCAAAATGCAGATACGTCATAATCCCTGAGAACTAAGATATCTCCGGTTATTTAGACTCACCATACGAAATACAGCAGCATTAAACTGCTATTTTACGGTGGTATTCTGTGAGAGCGCGGTTCTTCCCCGATCCAGCTGACCCATTCATGCTGTAACCATAATATTGCTGCAGCGTGACTCTACCACGTACATATATTGAGCTGTTATACTCTGGTATTCTTTAAAAGTGTGGTTCTTCCACTATCTAGCTGACCAATTTATCTATTCGTAGAGCCCAAATATAGCTGCGGCATCGTCTTATAGATGGGTCCTTTGGACAGCGTAACATGATTCTACTTTTTGTAATATTTTCTATATTACAAAAAGTAGAATCATTATTTAAGTAATTATCTTTCTGTCTGTCCTTCGCTTAAATTTTTGGCTTCTCTGGCTGTCTATCGTCTGTATGTCACAGATCACAAAACAGGCCGTTGTTATTAACTTAACAAGCCTTTATTCACCTCCTCCCACGACGCTCACCAAGTGGATGGAAAAGATACGTCGTCACCATGCAGTCCTACTTCCTTATACTTTTGATAATCTTACAAATATTTTGTAAAAAAGTAATTACGTCCTAAAGACCAAATTTCCGGTCACGGAGGTCAACCTCAATCGAGACTAGCTATCTGCACGGAAGACGATTATAGTGCCCGAGTAGGCGCTAGCACAAGTGCACTCTCTATTCCCTCACTCTCATAGTCCAATCGGATGGTTATTCGACACGACCAGAGAGAGATCAGGTGCAGGACTAACGGCTTTACGTGTTTTCCGAGGCACGGGAGTGAAACACCGCCAACTTCTTAACTCCGGGATGTTAGAATTTCTTGGCCGGAAAACCTAATAACCATTGAGGTAGCTGAAAAAAGAGAAAATGTGTAAGATGTTTAGATATGAAGATGTCTAAGTAAAGCTTAAGCGCGGGTGGTCCAATTTTACAGGCAATTATTGACTTGTAATGTTTACGTACACTGCACGAGCAATAATGCGCCCGTTGATTAGTGTTACGACCAATGGAGTTTATGCAGTGGAACAACGGGCCTTATGTATGAACGACAGACGATTGATTCGTCTTGCTTTAAGAAAGTTGCGAGGTGAATTTGCTGTTACAAAGTTAAAAGTCACTCTATTATCTATTTTTATAAAAATAAAGAGACTATCGGACTCTTTTTGTTTAAGTATAAGGATGACAAACGAGCACATATCTTATCTGACAGTAAGTGTATACAATCAATTTATAGATGTGATGTGAACCCAGAGCATTAAGCTGCTATTTTACGGTGGTATTCTGTGAGAGCGTGGTCCTTCAACTGTCGAGCCGACCTATTCGTGCTACAACTATAATTGGAGAAAAAAAAACGACGGGTTGCACTCCGGGAGTGCCGGCAGAAGTGAAAACTTGAATATTAACGTTGTGCATTTTTGATATTTTGGAATGGCGGGGATTATTTATTATTATCTTATTTTATTTATTTTGATTCGAAATTATTTGTTTGGTAAACCTACACCGCACATGTGCTTATTGTAATGTTATGAAAATATAGGTTAATGCTATAAAGTATAAACATATTACAAATATTACATCTATAATGTGTAACTACATATGTATCTATATTAATAATTTCGTCAAGCAGTACAGTAGACTCCATCGAAACCTAATGTTAATAATAGAATTATATTAATTAATAAATGAAAATTAATTAAACCTAACTTACTTCCTCTCCTACGCCGCGCCGGCTGTCTTACGAATTTTCGATCAGGACACGTGACCTGACGCGAGTTTAACATTTTTTACCCATTACAAAAAGAGTGCACAACGTCGCTAAAGAAGTTTTCACTTCAAAAATCATCATGTAACGTTACTACCAATAACGGCTAGACGTGCGAAAACTTACACTAATGCATCTCCTTCGCACAACGAACGACGGTGATAATCCACACTTTCGTACAATTCTAAATCTAATACTTAATTTACAAACGAATTTCGAACGTAAACGCAACTAAGAGCAGTTAAAAGCAAAGAATACAATATTACTATGTTAGATGAATGACAGGTGGAAATGTGCTTTTAGACGGACAGGGTTTTCCTGTACGCGATATTCAATACTAAATAATATTTGGGAGGAAGTAGAACGCGCGTTTTCATCAGTCAACATGTGGTGGATAAATCTTGACCCACATTTGCGGGTTTTAAGCTTCCAACGTATTGTATGATTGTATTTTTATAACATAGTGTGACAAACGAGCACACAGTCCACCTGATGGTAAGTGGGTGGAGACATAGACACCTACATCTATCCTCAATAAAGAATCAAAATGCAGATGCGTATTCACCCATGAGGTCTAAGATGGAATGCCTATTCGCCAGTGAAAAGGATCTCCGGTTCTATACACTCACCATACAAAACACAGCAGTGTTTAGCTGCTATTTTACGCTGGTATTCTGTGAGAGCATGAGCCTTCCCCGGTCGAGCCGACCCATTCTAAAACTATACAATTAATATAGCTGCAGCGTGGCTCTACCACGTGTAAGTTTATTTATTGGCGAAATAATATCTCTGTGAAATGATCATAAGTATTATTTTATTACCGTCACATTCTATTAAAGTTCACTGCTGAACATTGGTTTCCCCTATATATTGACTTATAGGTGCGATATTTGCCATAGTTGCCACGCTTGGCAAGCGGATTGGCAACCGCAGTTTTTTTCTTATTTTAGTCGTTATTAGGAAGACGCTGCTTCCCATCTCCTGATTTGTTTCCCTCTGTCACCTCTTACGATACCCACGGGATGATATGGGGTAGTGGATATTCTTACACCGCCACTACACGCTACATAATTTTATTACTTAATTGTTTTCGATGTATATTGTGGAAGGAATTTGTGATAAAACCTATAATTCAATACTATACTTTTAGCCGACATCAAAAAATTAAAAGAAATTTGAGTGTATGTTCTTTTTCCTTTTTTACCTGTGTTACATAAGGATCCATTTTGAAGATTTTTTTTTATTTAAAAAGAGTCTTCTTCCCATATAAATTTGAACAAAAATTTTTATCACAAAAGGTGGAAAAATAGGGAACTTATTAATGGAACTATTTAAACGACATTCATGCTTTTGATATTCCTAAGTCCCCTCAAAAAGACCAAAAACATATTTTTTAATAAAAAGTAAAACCGACTTCAAGCAACTAAAAATAATAAGATAATTTCCGCGTAATTGCTTCAGAAGTCGGCGCTTTAATGCTTCTGTACACTAAGTCTTTATTTAAAAAATGTACAAAAAAATGTACATACTTCTAAAGAGAGTACAATATCTACCATTTTCTTTCCCAATAATTGAACCTGATATTTTTTTCTCAATTATTTTTTTTACCTATCACATAATTTACTTAAATTGTTTCTCATTTTATTACATTATTGTATGTTTGTTTGTTATTTGTTGTATGTTTTTCCTACTCCAAATTAATCCTAAGTTTAGTTGCACGACTCAATCTGTAAATGCTATGTACACTTGTAATTGATATGCATATCAGAAAATATAAAAGTGTGTATGTTTTTGTGACAATGTCAAATATGTATATTGTAAGTGTACTTGTTAAATAAATAAATAAATAAGTCTTAATACTGATTTCTGAAGCGGAAACTATTTCATTTTTGTAGTTTTTTGCAGCCTACTTTTACTTTTTTTATAAGAGAGGGGGCAAACGAGCATGCGGTTCACCTGATGGTAAGTGACGCCGCCCATGAACAACTGCAACACCAGGGGTATTGTAGATGCGTTGCCGGCCTTTTAAAAAGGAGTAGCCTCTTTTGTTAAAGGTTCCTAAGTCGTATAGGTCCGGAAAAATCGCTGGTGGTAATCGATTCCACAAGGAAGTTTTGCGAGGAAGAAAACTCCCACTAAATCGCACAGTGGTGGACCGCCAATCATCCAGATGGTATGTATGGTATCGCGAGTTTTGTCGCGATGTGTGATGGTGAAATTAAGCGGCTGGAATTAGTCCAAACAATTCCTCAGAGCACTCCCCGTATGGTAGATGCGATAAAATACGCAAAATTAATATGCAACATCTTACTTTTTATTAAAAGTCTAATTTTGACGGTTGGAATTTGAACACAAGACCAGAGAGCATAATAACTCAACCACATCATAACTTTATTCATGAACAAATATTTTATAAAAGTAAAGCTAAAAGTAAAGTTGCAGCCTATTTACGTCCCACTGCTGGGCACAGGCCTTCTCTCATTTCGAAAAAATATATTTTATAAACCAAATGGATAATCACGGCACTATTTATAATGCCCGGGCAATATGAATAATGACAAGTCAAATCAAGCTACGTAATTAATAGTAATTAAAATCCATTAATTATCACACTGTCTGGTCATTACCTTTTTTTTTTTTTACGGGGGGAAATCCTCATGGACTACCTCCGCCTGGGGAAAGGCGGAGGGGCGTGCCGGACTCTTACCGGCTAAAACCACCCCGGTGTCTCCTCGCACGTGCGCGTGGGGCCGCGGGAATCCAAATTCTTCCGCAGCCCCACACTAGTGCTGGCCCGGTCTGTCCGGGCCTCGTCTCCTGCACGGGGTAGTGAGGTGTTTAACTACCCCGTGTATCGCCTCAGGGGCGCGCGCCGACACTCACGCGCGCCTCCGCCTCGGGTCGATCGAATAGGGCTGGCGGGGGCTTCCCCAAGTCCCTCGCCCCTGGACCCATTCACGGGGGCTGGAAAAGGGCGTTGTCCGCCCTTCTCCTGCGCCCGGTGCGCCTTCTGCGGCCGGGCAAAGGAGTCGAGATCTCCCTTTCCCGTTCCGCAGTTTCCTTTTGCGAGATCACGTCCTCGTAGAAGGACACCACCGCGTCCCACGACTCTGCGCTACCGACCATCTTCCGCACTAAGGCCGGCAGCGACAGATCGCCTCCTACTTTATTTTTGAGGACACGGCGCTGCTCCTCCCAAGCTACACACTCAGCGAGCGTGTGTTGCGCCGTGTCCTCCCCGCAATGGACGCAGTGGTGGCACCGAGCGTCCGGCTCCCTGTCTATGCGGCACAGGTACTTGCCGAAGCAGGCATGCCCCGACAGCACCTGCGTCACCCTAAACGACAGGGAGCCGTGCCTTCTCCCGAGCCAGTCGTCGAGTACTGGCCGGATCGCCTCGACGGTAGCGAGGCCGGCGGTAGGGCGCAGAAGCCTTTGCCGCCATTCCGCCACTAAGACCTGACGGAGCTCCTCTCGGCGCAGCGCGATCTGCTGCTGCACCGGCCTCGAGCCCCGTGCCCGCACTTCCTCGCGCCATCTATATAATGACGCGAGTACTTTCGCCTCTAGGTCCCAGGGCGGGGATCCGGCCAGGACGCAAGCCGCCTCGTAGGAAATCGTGCGATACCCGCGGACGACTCTGATGGCCATCGCCCTCTGCGGTTTGCGCAGAATTGCGAGAGTGCTGGCCGTCATGTCCATCGCCCACACAGGGGCCCCATACAGGGCCATGGACCGCACGATTCCCACGTACAACCGCCTACAGGCGGCGCTCGGGCCCCCCAAGTTGGGAAGCAACGTTGAAAGCGCGCCCGCTGCACCCATCAGCTTGGGCGCCAGCCGCCGAAAGTGGGGTCCGAATTCCCATCGGCTGTCGAGCACCAATCCCAGATACTTCATGGTGGACTCGACAGCTATCCGGGCCCCGCTGACCACGATGTGTGATCCCGGCGGCGGCGCGCGTCGAGGGCCATGGAACACCATGGCCTCCGACTTGTTTAAGGCCACCTTCAAGCCTAAGTGCCGGATGCGGTTCACCACTTGTGACACCGCAGCCGTGGCAACCAACGCTGCTTCCCTGTGCGAGCTCCCCCGGGCAGTGACGAGCGTGTCGTCCGCATAACACGTCAAGTCGGCGCCCGACGGGAGCTCACCTCTCAGCACCCAGTCGTAGCCGTAGCGGTCCCAAGACCGATCCCTGCGGAACTCCGCACGACATGACGCGCCGACCTGCGCCGTCACGTCCCCGATACGTAACGCATCTCTCCTCAAGGCCCCTATTGTGCGGCGAAGGTAGGGAGGCACGCGATGGTAATTCAGCGCCTCCCGGATACAACTCCAGGGTAGGGTGTTGAAGGCGTTGGATATGTCTAAAGACACCGCCAGCACCACCCCACCCCGGGACACTGTCTCCTCCGCCAGGGTCTTCACGCGCGTAATAGCGTCTATGGTGGAGCGCCCGCGACGAAAACCAAACTGGTTTTCGTCCAAGTCCGGCCCCTCTCTGCACAAGTGGCTGACGAGGCGATCTGCGATGATTCGCTCAAAAAGTTTGCCCGCCTCGTCGAGCAGCACTATGGGCCGGTACGCGGACGGTGAGTCCGCGGGGCGCCCCTCCTTCCTGAGCAGGACCAGCCTCCCCTCCTTCCACACACTGGGAAAGTGACCCTGCTCGAGACATGCCGTGAAGAGCCTCCTCAGCTGGGGCTCTAGCTCCTTCAGAGCCAGGACGAGAGCTCGACCAGGAACTCCGTCGGGTCCGGGCGCTGTGTTCTTAGCCCGGAGTCGCGACTCGGCCGCTCTCGTCTCTGCTTGCGTTACCTCGGGGACTTCGGTGCTCTCCTCTTCTGGAGAGTCTGTGGCTGAGGGCGAAGCCATCGCCGGGGGAACGTGTCCCACTCGCTCAGGGAAGAGAGCCGATACTACCGCCTCTAGCAACTGGGGTTGCATCGCTTGTGTTAGTGGAGGCGCCCAGGGACGCAACTTGCCCCGTACCCAACGGTAGGGGCGCCCCCACGGATCCCGATCTAGGGACCCCAGCAGCTCCTCCCTGGCACGCGACTTTGAGTCGCCGATGGCCAGCCACAGAGTCTCCTTAGACGCGCGGTACACCTCATACAGCGCGTCCTCCTCGGCCGAATCCCGTCGACGCCGCCTCCGGTATCGGGTGTACCGGCGACGAGCCGCAACGCACGCTATGCGCAATTGTGCGATCTCGGCGGTCCACCAGTACACCTGGCGCTTTGCGGACCGTTGGCGGACACGGGGCATGGACGCGTCGCAGATCTGCGTCATCGCCCCGCGAAACCATTGCGCCACCGCTTCGACGTCGACGGGGCCGTCCGTCGTCGACTCCCAGATCCAGGACTGGACTAACGCAGCTTCCTCGAGTAGTTCCCTGTCGATGCGTTTAAGCGCCCAACGCGGGCCGTCGTTAATCGGGGTTGTTGGATGGCGGCCGCTCGCAGTCTGGGCAGAGACGTCGAACCGGATATATCGATGGTCCGACAGCGTCTCCACCTCTGCGGCGACTCGCCAGTCGCGGACTCGGCTGGCGACAGAGGGGCTAGCAAACGAGACGTCCACTATCGACCCACCCCGCTGCCGCACGCACGTGTATTCCGAACCCCGATTCAGGACGACCAGACTAGTCGTCACCGTCCACTCTTCTAGCACCTCGCCCCGAGGGTCAGTGACCGGAGATCCCCACGCCGATGACTTGGCGTTGAGATCCCCGAGCACCAGAACGGGATGAGGGTGATAGCGGCCTACGACGGCGCCCAACTCGACAAGGAAACCCTCAAAGTCGGCGAGACTCTTGTTGGGGGAGAAATACGCCCCTACAATAACGATGCCGTCCGAGACCGCAGCAACCCAGCCGCGGCCCCGAGACGGGTCGATCAGAGTCTCGCCAATAATGGCTACCAAACCGTCAGCGCATCCCAACCAGTTCTCACGGGCGGGAATGAAGTACGGTTCGGCGACCACAGCTACGTGAATCGACCACTCTGCCATGCTCTGGAGTAGGAGATCCTGAGCTCTGGCACAGTGGTTGATGTTGCCCTGGAGAAAATGGAGAGAATGGAATTGTGCCATTATTGACATTCCATCCCCTCGGCAACGGTCCTGGGCCGGGAGTCGGCCGCGGAGCTGCTAGCCTGCGGGGGCAGCGAGGTTAACCCGGCAGGCTTAGTGCTCCTCTTCTTTTCCTCTTTCTTGCTGGCAGGCGCCCCACAGGCCCCTCCGCCTACTCTGTGTTCCGCTGGCCTTCCCGCAGCAGAACAAAGGCTGCAGTTGAACGCAGCGGTGCACAGCGCCGCCTTGTGGCCAGGCTGGCCGCAGCGATAACAGAGGTCACTACGGTCAACCTCAGCGGTGCACTTCGCCCGGACGTGCCCTTTTTCCAGGCACCGGAAGCACTGCAAAGCCCGGGGCTGTAGAAGCTTGGTCCTTGCCGCCACCCAGCCTACCAGCAATCTGCCGCTATCGGCGATTTTCTTTGCCGACGCCACAGGGCATCGAACCCAGACCGCGCCGAGTCCGGTGGCGTCGGTGCGTATATCGCCAGCCCGCACCTTGTCTGGCGGACACTCTCCGCTTCTAACAACGGCCGCCACCACCTCCTCAGAGGTCACGGAGTCGTCCAGGCCAGTAATCCGCACCTCTGCGGTTTTCATTGGTCTGGAGACCCGGACGTCCGCAGGGTTGAGGACCTCCCTCATCTTGGCGGCCAGTGCGTCCGCCTTTTCGGCACTGCCGCTCACTGTACCAGCCACCTCGAACAGCCGTGCACCCGTGGCAGCCTGCCTGAGGGTGACGGACTGAAGGCCAAGATCAGATAATTTGATCTTGGCCTTGGCCTCGGCGATGACCGACTGGTACGTCACGCCACGTTCCACAGCTCCGGGCTGCAACGTTAGCGTTACAGCATTGGACCGCGGAACATGCACAGCCGGTCTCTTGCGACCTCCTTTGGCAGTCCGCCGCGCAGGTTTAGGAGCCGTCTTTGCGGTTCCACCTGCGGCGCATGCAGCTGCTGCGGCCTTCTTGGCGGCTTTGCGGGCCTTCTTGCGGCCCACGACTTTTGCCCAGGTCTCACCCTTAGACCCGACAGTCGTGGGCTGCTCGCTCGAAGGAGCTCCCTTCGCGGGCTTTTTCTTACCCTCCGCGGGCTTCCCCTTTTGAGGCGCAAGTCTCGGCGACTCCACAGTTCTCCGTGTGTCTGCCGCCAAAGGCGGACGGAGGATTTCCGCCGGGAGACGCCGTGAAATCGCCTCCAGCCGAGCGTTAACCATGCTCCCGCACTGGAGCATGCAGATCCGGACAATGCGCTCAACCTCTTCGTCGGTACGAGGGCTTGCCGGTTGCGGTGCGGGAGTCGGGGTCACTACAGGTGCGGCATCGGAGGACGTGCGTCGCTGCTGCTCTTCGCTCAGCGCAGCAACTTGCCGCCGGAGGTCCTCTAAGTCATTTCTGAGGCGGCTGTTTTCCTCCTGTAACTTTGCGATCTCGTCAGAGGCCGTCCTGTTGAGGAGAATGCCAACCGCCTCCCTAATATCCGCGGCAGCCTCCTTTAAGCCACGGGTGAACGTGCCCTTTAGGCTGCCGGACTTGGTGGCAACCTTCAGGACTAAGTCCACCCCATCCAGAGCCAGCTGGCTTAAGGCCACCGCAGATGGCTCTCCCCTTCCGCCGCAAGAGCAGCTCGTCGCTCGCGAGCACGTCGGGCCATTTCCGACACTTCGTCGGCCGCGACGGCTTTGCGCTGCTCCCTCTTGGCGGCGTTGAGCTCCGCCTTTGAACTCCCCAGCGAGGCACAGCTTTCACCGCCATCGCCAGGGTCCTCCGTAGTGAACCCCATGTCACTTTCTGCTTCACTAGCCGCTGAGGTATTGGAGCACACGAACCGTCCGTGCTTATCCCTCGGCGGCTGCGAAGCACTCGCCCCTCTCGATGCCTGCCGACCCCTCCCCGAAGTCGGCAACTTGGGGGCCGGCAGGCCTTCCTCTTCTGAAGACCGGCACACTGGACGTTTCCTAGCGGAAGACGTCGCACGCGACCGATTTCCACCGCTTCCAGTGTCTGATCCTGCTTCTTTTTCAACCTCTACGTTTTTATTGTATTTATATTTTTCCATGTTTAATCCCACGAGTGTGGAGGAAATAGCAGTCCATCCGAGCAGCGCCTCCTGTGCCCGGATAAGCCTATGTGTAACCCGTCAAGGGTGTCGGCCGGTACCCCGACGGGGGCAACGCTAACGACTGAACATTTACCCATCAGCCATGCAGCTCCTCACGGCGTGCCACGCTTGAGCTTCGGGTGATTTTTTAAAGAGGTTATCATCCTCGTGACTCCAGGCGGTTAAGCCAAGAGCCCTCGGCCCCAAAGGCGCCGCGAGACGTGATCCACGACATGCCAGAGGGATTCCGAGGTTCGAACGGTGGCAGGGTCGATACGGGTTCTTCCCATGCCTGCCCAGTGACAGTGGGTGAGGGAACACTGAGCCCATTCGGTTTCCTTTTTTACAGGGTGTGGTCCCTGAAAATCCCGCAATTACGGGTTGCCCGGCCTCGGCAAAAGCCGAGTGCACCTGGCACCTCACCGCGCATGTCGCATTCTCTGTTCCTCTCAACGGAGAGGATACAGGAAGCAACTAATAGGTCTTCCACTATCCAGACAAGCCTTCACCCAGCCAGTTTTGGTTCGCGACGGTTTCCCGCTACCACCCATATCTGAGTGGCGTTCCCCTATCCGCCACCTGGGGACGCGCCCGATGGGAGCTCTGGCAACTCCACACGACTCTGGTCATTACCTAACCTAACCTATCTTCTTATTATTCTGCCTAATAATTAACGCACTTTATTCATAAAGTGCGTTCAATTTAATTATTTGAATAGTTTTTGTTTATATTGCTTACTCATATTGGACATTTTTCAAACTGTCTGGACATAATAAATAATGCCCTATTAAAAATTTGATTTAAAACATATATAATATCTCAAATAAACCATCGGATGGCATATATACTAAACCTTTTTGTGATTCATTGTCCAAGCATCTTGATATCTTGAGTTGTTTATTCTTGGTCACCTCCTTTGTGAATTATTTCGGTTGGCAGGTACAGGACACGACGTATGATGCTGAATCACAGTGTATTTCCAACTGGTCGGGTTAGGTGCGAGAATTCTTCGTTTTGTAGGGGACAGGTTGGCTTCAGCTGAGTTCTTTATGTACAAGGTGCGCTCATGCTGACAGATTTAGATGGCACCGCTGTCTCGGCTGATGGATTTGTTACTAGCGCAATACAGCATTCCTTGCTTTTTTCTTCTTCTATTTTTTTTTTAGTTGCGTTTTATAATTGTAATCTAATGCGACAGGTACGGCTACGGTGCTACGGAATGGAATTTGTCATTTATTTTATTCAAGGTACGTAAGGTCTTTTAAATAATATTTAAGTTTGTACATAATGTGCAATAAATATTTACAGCCGTTTACAAGTCCACTGCTGAGCATAGGAATGCCACACCTGAGCCGTCCATTGACTTCCTGCGTATCTTACCAGGTCGTCACTTTGTTCAGTGGGGGACGCCCTACGCTGCGCTTACCGTTACGGGGTTGCCACTCGGGAACCTTTATCCCCTTCGGTAGTCGTATCTTCGCTATATGGCCGACTCACTGCCACGTCAGCTTACTAATTCTTTGGGCTATGACGGTTACTCTGGTTCTACTGCATATATCCTCATTACTAAGTGTATCACGCAGAGAAAGTCCGAGCATAGCCCGCATAATGATGGCAATCAAATAACCCCCAAATTCGATAAAAATCAGTTCTTTCTTCATAGACAGACACTTTAGTTTTATTTATATCTTAGATGTATTCTTGATATGTAAAAACTAATGTTTGTTTGTTCGTATTTTATGCGCTGTCATACCGTTCATCAGATTGCGTTAAAACTTTGTCAACTTAAAGCTTGCACTTGCGCTAAGGTAGCTTACAGTAATAGGTTGCACGCGTATCGTAAATACAAATTAATTTTAAAGTCATATATAATTCAATTTCATATAAATAAATACTATCCTGGCGAAGTCGGGACGAGTTGCAAGTTACAAATATATATAATATATGTATATATCTAATTCACAACTGACAAAGATATCGCGTAACATATGAATATAAATAATTTAAAATAAAAATTTTGTACAGCCGACTTCAATATAGGTTATTTAAGAATAACTCAATAACCATTGGTCTGACCTTGATCAAATTCATATGGGACCACACGAGAACTATCAGCTTTCATATAAAAAAGAATCATCGAAATCGGTTCGTCCAGTACAAAGTGATGAGGTAACACACATAAAAAAAAAACATACAGTCGAATTGAGTACCGTCTGCTTTTTGGAAGTCGGCAGAAAATAGGAATTAGTCAAATTTAGAACCTCCTCATTTTTCTAAGTCTGCTAAATACTATTGAAACCACTCATAAATCAAACGACACGTACTTTTTGAAAACTTGTTAAACAAAATTAGAAAAGATTTATTATAATAACAACCGCTAATGATTCTATAAATGCTATAGGCTAAACGATATATCTTAAAATTGAATGACAAAGATTGATAAATAGACAAATCTTGTAAAAACGAATAAATCATTGTCGTTGCAAACACGATATTTTAAATAATTTAATTTCAATGACAGCACAGATTTATTGGTCAAATTAAACGAAACGCTACTAAAGGATTGGAATAAGAGTGCCTCTTTATTCAAATAGAAGATAAAAAGAATTACTGGTAATAAAAAAATTGTTTCAAAAACATAAAGTTAGTAAAATTAAAGCCTCTATACGTCCCACTGCTGGGCACAGGCTTCCTTTCATTTCTGAGAGGGTTTTAGGACAAGGAAATATCCGCCACGCTGCTACAATACGTGTTGGCGAATTTTTTTTCTTACTTCTCAGACATGCAGGTTTCCTCATGGTGTTTTCCTTCACCGCCGAGCACGTGGTAAATCGCACATGTTTTGTTGTATGTAATAAATAATCTAAGAGTGGTATAGTTGTAGCACGAAGGGGTCGGCTTGACCGGGGAAGGACTACGCTCTCACAGAATACCAGCGTAAAATAGCAGCTGAACACCGCTGTGTTTCGTATCGTAAGTGTAGAGAACCAGATAGCCTTTTTACTAGGAACGAGGCATTCTATCTCAGTCCTCACGGGTGACAACGCATCTTCATTTTGATTCGTAATCGAGTATAGGTGAGCTGTGTGCTCGCTTGTCACCCTTATCCTATAAAAAACGTTAAGAAATCTACAGATTATGGACTACGTTGAACTGTGCGCGTGTTAACCACCTTCACTCTTGTTTATAAAACTTCTAATTGTTCTTAATATACATTTTATAACCAAAGAGTATATAATCATTACGTTTTAACTTTATTGAGGTTCATATTGAAATAATAAAAAAATATGTATAAGTTAATTTACCGTCCGTGTTTTGGAACTGAAGTCTTGCATTAAAGGCTCAATGTCGGAATTTTTGGAATAATTGCGCGCGTGTTGACAGCTCTCTAATTTGCCGCCAAAAGAATGTTTCTGATCGTATATAGACCCATAATTTGTACATTTTAGTATAAAATTTATTGATATGACTATCATGAAGCCTTACTAAATTTACCTACAGGTAATACATGTCCGAAAAAAGACTTTTAGGCGGTAATAAGAAGCATAAATTCGGCAAGTCATTGCTTTACTTGACTGTATTATCAGAGTCGTTCACATCATATTATATTCTGTATTTTCTACACTGCACAAGCAATTTAATATGTGTATTTTTATAATTTCCAGTCTTCTAACTCAGTATTTATTAGAATTCGGTCTTGTTAAACGGTTTCAAACATTATCATTTTAAATTAAATAAAAGATAATTTTATACATGGTAGAGCCATACTGCAGCTATATTAGTAGTATAGTTGTAGAATGAATGGGTCGACTCAACCGGGGATGCACCACGCTCTTTTAGAATACCAGCGTAAAATAGCACCTTAACACTGATGTGTTGTATGGTGAGTGTAGAGAACCGGAAACCCTTTTTACTGGAAACTAGGCATTCCATCTTAGTCCTCACGGGTGACAACGCATCTGCATTTTGATTCGTAATAGAGGATAGATGTAGATGTCTATGGGCCACAGCAACCACTTACCATCAGGTGCACTGTGTGCTCGTTTCTCACCCTTATTCCATAAAAAAAAATAGGAAATCCGGCGTAAAAATCGACTGTGAAATCATAATTACTAAATTACTTCTGCCTTGCTTTTCCAGTCACCGGTGGTCAACATGATATTAAATATTTTAAAAGCTATAGTGGTGTATTACCATAACACGATAGCCTGCGAGCTCATTTCTCACTCTAGAGTTGTAAATAAAAACTACAAATGCCACAAATTCTACTCGTGATTTTACTTGATGCAGACAAAATTTAATCTCCGTGTGGACACGTATGTCGCTGAAATAATTCACAATAGGAATGGCCACAAAGAAATCAGGCTCTCAATTTGTACGACAATTCATGAAGCGTTGCATTCATTCATTTTTTATTTACATAAATGTATGACTAACATACAGACCGCCGGTTGATCTTTTGATCCACGATGCTCTTCTGAGTGTGATGATGACAAATCTGATGATCAAGACTCGCCATAGCAGAAAGCAATTAGTCAACATACCAACAACATTTTTTTCATAAAGAAAGAAACATGCTTATTCCAATTAAAGTATACAACACAAAACATAAAAAGAATCATCATCATCATTATCATCATTACAGCCCATCACAAGTCCATTGCTGAACATTGGCCTCCTCAAATGAATGCAACAAAGCATTGTGATGAGCCACCTGCATCCATTGACTTCCTGCATATCTATAAACCGTGTAATGTCGGTGTAAGAATATCCACTACCCTATATTTTCCCGTGGATGCCGTACGAGACGACAGACGGGAACTGAGCCAGGAGAGTGACAGCGGCATCTTTATAATAACGCCAAGAACTACAATTAGAAACTAAGATTGCCAACTCACTTGCCAAGCATGGCAACTATAGCAAACATCCCCCATGAGCAACGGTACATAAAAGTAATAAAAGGAAAGATTCAAGTAAAATTTAACGTTTACCACATCTCAAATATTCATATATGAGAATACAACTAAAAACCTGTGTTGTAGCATAAAACTGTGAAATGGACCGGTCATGGGGATAGTACTGGCTTTCGTTCTAGCCTCAAGTGGTTGGTATTAGGTGATAGAGGATTAAATTTGCCAACAAATCTTTTAATAAAGAAAATTTTGATAAAGTAAATAGTTCGTTTAAAGCGTCAGTAGCCTAGTGGCAGGGTGCGAACCGTGAACTCGAAAGGTCGTTGGTTCAAATCCGCCATTCGTCTACTATCGTGAACCACTTCTAACACAAGCATTTTAAGTTAATTTTACCAGAAGTCGTTAAAGGGAATATTAGCAATGTTTAATAGCATTACTAGTATTTAAAAAGAAATAGTTCAACCTATGGTGAGTGCTGTTGTTGCCCACAGACACCGATATCTAACCTCGATTTAAAAAAAGTGTGTGTACTTATGTACGCACGTAGGAAGTTATACTTCTTTAGCGTAACAAAACAAAAAAAGCTTGAGAGACATTTACCGACTGAAGTTGTCGTTTTTAGGTGTCAGCGTGCGCGCGCATCGTAAGAACTTCATGGTGTTGTTTTCAGGTGGCGGTGTGCGCACGCATCGTAAAAATTCAATCTCATTATTTTTCCCAATTGCCTCAAAAGAAATATAACTTCAAAAACAAAATCAAGGTGCGTTGTCGCCCCTAAGAAATAAGATAGTATGTCTCCTTCCTAGTAAAAAGGGTACCCGGTTCTTATTACTTACCATACAATTAACAGTGGTAGAGCCACGCGGCAGCTTTTGCTGTCGCACGGATGGGCCAGCTCGAACCGGGGTGGTACCACGACCTCATAGAAAACCAGCGTGAAGTAGAGGTTTACCTCTGCGTTTCGCTTGGTGAGTGCAGGTGGCCGGAGGCCCTTTTTACTGGAAATGAGGCATTCCATCTTAGTCCTCACGGGTGACAACGCATCTACATTATGATTTCTAAAAGAGGATAGATGTAGATGTCTATGGGCCGCAGCAACCACTTACCAGCAGGTGGACTGTGTGCTCGTTTGACACCCTAATCCTATAAAAAAAACATATCTTTTATGCAGCTATTTTACGTTTGTACACTGGCGACCGTGTTGGCTGACAACTGCAGTTTATTTTTTATTTTTTGTCATTATTAGGACAATGCTGCTGCTCATCTCTTGATTTGTTTCCCTCTGTCAACTCTCACAGAATATCAGCGTAAAATAGCACCTTAATGCTGCTGTGTTTCGTATGGTGAGTGTGGAGAACCGGAAACCCATTTTACTGGAAACGAGGCATTCCACCTTAATCCTCACGGGTGACAACGCATCTGCATTTTGATTCGTAATCGAGGATAGATGTAGTTGCCATACGGGCCATAGCAACCACTTACCATTAGGTGGACTGTGTGCTCGTTTGTCACCCTTATCCTATTACAAAAACCTTTTACGATACTCACGGGATGATAGGAGGTAGTGGATATTTTTACAACGTCTCTACACGGTCTGTTGCCTACATACACCGATATCTAACCTCGATTAAGAAACAAAATCAAGGTGCATTGTCCCCCCTGGGGATTAAGATGGTATACATGTTACTAGTAAAAAGAGTATCCAGTTCTCTACATCCATTGTACAATACACATATGTCGTCATCATCATCATTACAGCCATTCACAAGTCCACTGCTGAACATAGGCCTCCCCCAAGGTATGCCACAAAGCACGATCCTGAGCCACCTGCATCCATAGACTTCCTGTATATCTTACCAGGTCGTACTCCATCTAGTGGGGGTCGCCCTACTCTTCGCCTACCGGTACGAGGCCGCCACTCGAGAACCTTTTTTTCCCCATCGGTTTTCGGTTCTTCGAGCTATATGATCGGCACAAACGTATTATGGTGCATTCACGCTTGTACTCTGGCGAGCGAGGTCTTAAGCTGGGTTAGCTTAACTGAAGATGTTCAGAATACAGAAGTTCTTTCTTGAGCGGAGATGCATGCTGCGCATCTCGGACACTTAAAGTTCTATGCTGTATACGTGTATATATACATATATATCTAGTCACTGAGTTATCTCTATTTATCATTATTCTTAGTTTTGTCATTGTTTTTTTTTTATGTTATTAGCTGTAATTTTTAATAGGTATAGCAAATTTACGAAATAAAATCTGTCTAATAGACCCCAAGCAAGCCGTAAATTTCACCCGTGTCGCTGTCATCTAAGTAAATATAAATTAAGAATGTCCAATAAATTAATCATGGTCATCGCGACTTTATGAAATATGATTCAGCCTGAAGCATAAAATTCTTAAATTCGTAATTATAGATTTGTGTTTTTATAACATTACTTCTCTTCAGTAATTTACTTTGGCAAATCTATGATCATCTCTATGACATCTATGATTTAAAAGCCCGTTTCGGCTTGTTCAAGCATGTTTGTTTTGAATATTATAAATCTTATACATTGATATAATATGACGCAGTTTATCAAAATTATACTTATACAGAATTATTTATTTATTTAATCTTTATTGGACCCTACAAAACAGTACAGGATCGACTTAACGTTAAAAGCATTCTCTACCAGTTAACCTTAAGGCGGTTATAGAGAACATATTATAAAAATAAACATATACATCATCATCATCATCATTACAGCCCTTCACAAGTCCACTGCTGAACATAGGCCTCCCCCAAAGAATGCCACAAAGCACGGTCCTGAGCCACCTGCATCCATCGACTTCCTGCATGTCTTACCAGGTCGTCACTCCATCTCGTGGGGGGACGCCCTACACTTCGCCTACGGGTACGAGGCTGCCACTCGAGAACCTTTCTTCCCCATCGGTTGTCGGTTCTTCGAGCTATATGGCCGGCCCACCGCCACTTCAGCTTACTAATCCGTTGGGCTATGTCGGTTACTCTGGTTCTACTGCGGATATCCTTATTCCTAAGTTTATCACGCAGAGAAACTCCGAGCATAGCCCTCTCCATAGCTCGCTGAGCGACCTTGAGCTTCCTCATACGGCCAGCAGTGAAGGACCACGTCTCAGTTCCGTAAGTCATCACTGGCAACACGCACTGGTTGTACAATTTCGTTTTAAGGTTTTGAGGTATGCCTGACGAGAAGATGTGTCGTAGCTTCCCGAACGCTGCCCAGCCGAGTTGAATCCGTCGATTGACCTCTCGGTCGAAGTTGGACTTATCTAGTCGGACTATTTGTCCCAGGTAAACATACTCGTCAATAACTTCGAGCTTAGTGCTCCCAACAACTACCGGCATAGGTGTGACATGGACATTAAACATGATCTTTGTTTTGTCCATGTTCATCTTAAGACCTATCCGTTGGGAGACACTATTGAGGTCATTGAGCATAGTGCTTAGGTCCTCCAGCGATTCTGCCATAAGGACTATATCGTCGGCAAATCGAAGGTGAGTGATGTACTCGCCATTGATGTTAATATCACATCCTTTCCAGTCCAGAAGCTTGAAAACGTCTTCCAATGCAGCGGTGAAGAGTTCCGGGGATATAACATCACCCTGTCTTACACCTCTCTGCAATTGGATGGGTTTCGTACTCTGGTTCTGTACTCGGATAGCCATCGTAGCCCTACTGTACAAACACTTCAGCACTTCGATATACCGACAGTCAACTTGGCACCGCTGAAGGGACTGCAGCAGCGCCCAAATTTCGACGGAATCAAAGGCTTTCTCATAGTCCACATACGCCAGACATAGTGGCAAATTGTACTCTTCGGGCTTCTGTACAATTTGCCGTAGGGTATGTATGTGGTCTATGGTGCTAAAGCCCTTTCGGAAACCGGCTTGTTCGGGAGGCTGGAAGTCGTCAAGTCTGCGCGCAAGACGATTCGTAATGACTCTCGAAAACAGCATGTAGACGCGGCTCAGAAGGGAAATCGGTCTGTAGTTCTTCAAGAGAGCGTTGTCACCTTTCTTGAAGAACAAGACCACCGCACTTCTGCTCCACGCCTCCGGTGTAATGCCACCATGGAGGACGGAATTAAAGAGCTTCTGAAGGACTTCAAGTACCGGTCTTCCACCCGCTTTCAGAAGCTCCGCTGTAATTCCATCCTCGCCTGGGGCCTTGCCGTTTTTAAGGTACTGGAGAGCCATTCTAATCTTGCTCAGACTGACGTCCGGGATATCTTCGGAATAGTGTCGAATAAGACTCGCTCTTGGATCGTTACTCACACTTGCCTGTGGCTCCAACGATGATGTGTACAGCTGCCCATAGAACCTCTTAATCTCACTCAAAATCTCAGGTGCCCCGGAAACGATGCTGCCACATTCGGTCTTCAGCTTAGACAGTTGGCTCTTTCTGGCAGACAGGTCTCTGGCAAAGACTTTGGAGCCTTGGTTCCGCTCGATCGCTTCTTCAATACGAGCTGTATTGAAGTTGCGTAAGTCCCACCGCATGCATTTGGAGATCTATCTGTTCAGTTGCCTGTATGCTGTCAAATCTGTTGAAGAATGTAGCCTCATCTCCCGTCTAACAGCCATGAGATTAAGAGTGTGATCGGAGAGTTTTTGTGTTCTTCTGCGGCGGGTCTTGCAGAACTTAGCTCCGACCGCATGGACAGTTTCCACGAGCTTGTCATTCATATCGTCCACTTCATTGCAGTCTTCTAGGCACTGAAAACGGTTTCGTAACTCGAGCTGAAAGGTTTCGGATTTGAAGGTTCGGAGGTGAAGATTTCGGGCTTTGGATTAGAGCACGAGGGGGACGGAGCGTTGACTTCATCAGACGAGACCTCTCCAACTTAACATTTAGGTTCAGTGTGCCTCTAACCATTCGGTGATCGCTGCCGGTTTTCACCCTCGCGATCACTGAGACATCACTGAACAGTTGTCGTCTGGTCTTCATAATGAAGTCAATCTCATTTTTTGTCGAACCATCGGGGCTTGACCAGGTCCACTTCCTGTGGGGCCGCTTCTTGAAGAAAGAGTTCATCATAAAGAGTCCCTCTTTCTCCATGAAGTCGGCCAGCTGCTGGCCCCTTGGGTTCCGTTGCCCTATTCCAAATTTCCCTACTTTCAGCTCACCGTTCTCTCTTGTGCCTAGTTTTGCATTGAAGTCTCCCATTAACACCGTATATTGGGTTTTGGAGGAATGCATGGCTCTTGAGATATCCTCATACATTTCCTCCACCTCCTCATCGGGGTGTGCCGAGGTTGGTGCGTAAACCTGTATGACCTTCAGCGAATACCGTTTGGTGATTCTGAGTATAAGGTACGCAACCTTCGTCGACACACTCCCGATCTTTTCAACGTTGTTAACGAGAGACTTGTGGACGATAAATCCGACACCTCCTTGGGACAGATGTTCGCCCTCCCGGTGATAGAGCAAGTTGCCAGATTCGAGGATTACCGTGTCCTCCCCCTCTCTTCGGACTTCAGATAATCCTATAATATGCCAGCGCAACTTGTCTATCTCTTCTTCCAGCTCCACGATCTTCTCGTCAGTCCTCAGGGTGCGTGCGTTGTATGTTGCCAGGTCGAGTCGTCGTAGGTGGCAACCGAACCTCCACCGGAGATTCTTAGCACCCCCTGCCCCGCGGTTACCATGGTCGCCACCGTAGCCAGGAATAGCGGGGCCGCCGGGGACTGGGGGCCGTATCTTTGTTACTCTCGTCATTGGGGGGTATTTGCCATAGTTGCCACGCTTGGCGAGCGGGTTGGCAACCGCAGTTTTTTTATTATAATATTGGCTATTATCAGGAAGATGCTGCTGCCCATCTCCCACCTGTTTCCCTTTGTCGCCTTTTACGACACTCGCGGGAGGATATGGGGTAGTGGATATTCTTGACCGCCACTACACGGCGTTAAAAAAAAAAACATATACATACATATCTAAATAATACCTAAGAGAAAGATATAACAAAAATAGTTTATATATAAATAATAATATAGAATACATTCACAAACATATATATTATACACAAATACATAAAGCATAATATAGGACAATATTATATGTTAAGATACATAATATAGCGATTAATCGAAGATAGATATAATTGTAATGATGACGAAGCTTAGTAGTTTTGAACCATTTTTAGAAAATATTCCGAACATTAGTTTATTTGAATCATTATATAAGAATCATTATATATATATATATATATATATATATATATATATATATATATATATATATATATATATATATATTCATGAACTGAATTAACCAATTACCATTAGTGGACTGTTTGTCCGTTTGTCAGATTAGTTTAAAAAAATAAATAATAAAACAAAATTTGCATCGTGGAACAGGCTCCGTATCACACAATATGAATAATACAGCTTAATGAGCGTTTGTATTTTTTATACGTGGTAGAGCCATATCGCAGCTATAATATGATTGTAGCGCGTAAGTATATGTCGGCTCGACCAGAGAAGGGCAACGATCCATATTATGCTTTTCTATAAAATAATTGCTTGGCATCTTGACACCTCAGTACTAGTACGTACCTGCGGGAGCTGCAATGATATAAATATATGAGACAAAAGTATAATAATACGAGTAAATTAAAAGCCCCCGTATAATAGAACATTAAATTTTGAAATAAAATAGTTTAACTGAACGATTTATAACTGGCTATTATAAAAAAAAACTTCCTTTTAATATAAAAACGTGTCAATCGAATCCACTAATGATTACATAGTGGTCAGACCAAAGATTCTTTCGTGCTGTTTTCAGATCAAAGACACTAATGCCGACAACAAGCCGGGCGTGCCCAATCGCATCCCACACACTCACCGTCCGCGTTCACGTTGTATTTTTAGTGCACAGGTAACAAGAATGCCCCTTTGAAATGTAACACTTCCGCTCATAACGTCGGTCGTTGGAAGTGGTCAAAGATTATACATAGGTGTTAAAAGGGTATTATGCTTAAAAGGAGATGTACTCAAGGAGACTAAAGTCTAAAAGATTACAGGTAGTTGGGATTTGTGTTAGTTCAAGAGCTTGTCTCCCGCAGAAATTTGAGCTTATACTGGATATTAATCACTTAAAATTGCCGCTAGTTTACACGGCGGTGAACTTAAAAAGAAATTGTGAGGAAACCTTCGTGAACCTGCACTGGAACTCCACGGTAGATATTTTCCTATTTTAGGACCATCTAACAAATTAGAATATTGTACCCAGCAGTGTCAAAATTAGTGGGTAGAAAGTAAAATAAAAATAAAAATGAGGGTAGTCCCGAAATCCATTTGAACAGTATAAAGTTCCGTAAGATGATTCTGTCACAGTCATTGAATCGCTTATCTTGTTTGTGGCTATTCCATTAGAACAAGTAAAGTACAGTAGGCTACGATGAAGATGACTAGTTCATATACTTATAAGATAAAAGATTTTTATTAATTAATATGAAGCATTCGAGCATGCAGTTCCTCTGATGGTAAGATATCATATAATGACTACCAACACGTGACATTGTTACGGGACTGTATGTAATAATAATAATGCCGAGACCGAGGTGTGATCTCGATCACACCTCGGTCTCTTCACTATCTTCTGTCACAGGACAGAATTGTAGGTAGATCAGGCACAGAAACAACGGCTTTACGTGCCTTCCGGGACACGGCTGAAACACCGTCGAGATTGATTTGAGCTGCTACTGAGAATTTCTTGAGAGAAAAATTCAATTACTGATATTTATTTGGATTCGAACATGGGATCTTATGGGTCAGTCGCGTTTACGACTATTATATCAACGTGGCAGTTCTGTACCTTCACGTATTGTATGGTCGATTTGTAATTGCGCTAGGCTAAATGTGTGGGCAAGAGAGGAAGTTGAAAAATCGCTCTCACATTATATTATTTTTAACAATAACCCCTTTAGTTGTTTATAACAGCTCTGAGACGGATATAGGCTATTATTTTAGTATTATTATGACTTGATTCTAAATATGAACTCCTTTAACGCTGGAAAGGTGAGACAAGAAATAGGGTGCACTGGGGTAATTCCGACGGGAATTTTTACGAGATGACTAGAGGTCTATATTTCGGTTAGTTAGGTAAAGTAGTTTCATATTTACTGACAATAGTATGCGACTTCTGTTAACTTAATGAAAAGATTTAACCTATGGATATATTAGATTAATAAATATGTAGTTGGATTCACTAAATAGAGCATTTTGAATTATTGATTTATAATTTTTTGGTATAGGGGAAATTACGAACTATCTTGGGGTTATTCCGAAATTATTCAAAACTTGATTTTATTGTACTTTGACCGATGGTTTACATTTCTTTTTCAATCGTATTTAACCCTTACACAAAATATCATGAGTTTTAGTAATAGTATCGCTAATATCATTTCTTATGGTCTTGTATTTCGGAATTACCCCTAGAAGAGACTGTGGTTCTCAACATTTCAGTTCAAACTAGAAAAAATGTCACAGTTGTCATCGAAATTGCCGTAGAAGTGAGCTGACAATGATTTGATAGTTCTGACAGATCTCTGCGCGGAATAGAGTAGTAGTAGTAGATATAGAATAACAATGTTGTTATGTTTTAATAGTTTAAATTATTATTATAAATTAATATTATTATTTTAATCCCGATAAAAATTAATAAAATGTCTGCAGATTTTTAAAAATTTGTACATTACCAAAAAGTAACAATAAACGTGTTGCTTTTAGCAGGGGTTAATACTTTTATGAAATTTAACGGTCAATTAAGAGATGAGCTGAAACTGTAGATACTTGAAGAAATGAAGCATAGATAGAGATTTTTATAAAGATACCTTTTATTCATTGCTTTTTGCAAAATAACATAAACTTTATTCATATATTATTGTCTTACACTTAAATCAGTCATCCTTAAAAATGTTAAATCAAAGTAGGAACTTACGGTCACAACCACCATTTTCATTTTCTTTTGCTATAAAGTACTTAAGTACTATCCTTATCAAAAAAAAACATAAATTATAAAACTAAAATTATAAAATGCTCTAAATATAACAAAATTGTTTAGAACATTGTAAAATATCGCATTTATATAATAATGCTATAACAGTCACATAATCAGTCAAAGTAAATTGTATCTTCATTATTAAGTAAGTAATATTTTTTTTCATTATATTTTTTTAAATCTATCTTCTTCACTATTAATGACTTTGGAACTTTATCAATATCCTTTCTTTTAGTCGTTATAAAGGTAAGGCGCTGTTGTGGTCTCACTGTTTTTAGAAAATTGACAGTGAAGTATATTTCTTCATTTTTTATTATATTTTCTATGAACCCCACAAAATACTTCCATTTAGTCCTTATCAAATATCTGACAAGTACTGAATCATTTAGTTGGTAATTTTCCTTCATAGCAAGGTTCTCTTCTGGAGTCTCGCATAATATTTCTTTACTTTCCCGTTTAAGTAGCAGTTGTTCATCTTTGTCCTTTTCTTTCGAGAGTTCTCTAGTCTTCATAGTTTTTTCTTTAGTTAAAACATCAATGTCACATTCGTAATTTCTTTCAATGTGTGTTTCCTCTTTATTTTCTTCGACTTTTTCGTCCACTTTGTTTTCTTTCCCTTTACTTCTTTTGCCTACACCTTTACCTTTAATACAGAGAGGATTTAAATTCTTGCTAGTGAGTATATTTTCATCGGTAAAATTTTCACAATTTTTATTTTTTTTACCATATTTCACATTTTTTGTGGTTTTTTGTGACCTTAGTTCTTCGTGGTATATTTGAAAATCATTTTCAGAGTATTCATCCGTCAATTCTTCAAAATCAACACATTCAATAATATCAGAATAACTATGTTCGCTCATAATGTCGGATACACTAGCTATGCTGTCAAGTGAAAGCTGGCGTTTTCGTTTCTTCTTATTTCTTATGCCTGAAGGTCCTGGATGTTGTTTTTGTTGCTGTGCTGTAAATATTGTTATTTCAGAATCTTTCTTATTTTTTACTCTTGCTGTTCTTTTTTTGTAAATTTTACTGGGGTTTGCTATCGCTTTCTTAGCTTTTATCGTTTCTTCTAAAATGTTCTTACCCATTGTTGCAGTTATTACTTCAGCACCTTTAGTGACACGTTTCTTTTTCGTTCGTTTATTATCTTTTTTGTCCTGTTGTATTTTTCTTAAAAGCAGTTCTTCGAATGTGCATGATGGTTCGGGTAGTAATTGAGCTTGAAGTAACTGTTGAGGTGCTTTTTTGATGATAACGTTTGAGATTACTTTTATTTTTGATAAATTTTGAGTTGATGTTTGATTAGAATTTTGTAAACATATAGGTATTTGGGATGGCTGTTTTGCGACAAAACACAATGTCTGGATATCAGATTTCGATACTTGAGACAACAAGGTATCCTTATCAGTGTTTGATGATTTCTGTAAACAAACAGGTAGTTGGGTTGGCTGTTTGGCCACAAAACTCAAGGTTTGGATACTGGACTTTGAAATTTGCGACAGAAAGGTAACGTCATCGGTATTTGCATTTTTAAGAGCATCATTAGTTGTTGCAAGTTGACTGTTAAACAAGCCAATACAAATTTCTTGTAGTGATTTCGGTTTTTTTGGTGTCGGTTGTGTGGAAGCAAAATGTTTTTCTGATGTCTTTTTTTGGTACCTTTTGTATGCATCTGGATCATACTTGTCCACAGGTATCACGTGCGCATTAAAAGGGAAAATTCCAGCTTTTCTAAATCCACTTTTGATAACATTGGGGTTTGTTTCCCTCCAAGTGTCTGCCAGCGCTTGAGCGAAAACTTTTTTTGGCATTTTCATGCCAACATTGCGACGCTGCCACTCTACCAGTTTGGCATCCCATATTGACTTGAATGACTTAAATACTGCTATATCAAGAGGCTGCAGCAAATGTGATGTGTGTGGCGGTAGTTTAAGAATTGTAATACGGTTTCGTATTGCCAGCTCCACAACACTTACATGGACGTGAGTTGAGTGACCATCATAAACAATAAGAACTGGGCGCTCCTCGCCCAGACTTGGGATAAGAACTTTTTCTATATAATTATAGAAAATGTCTGTTTCCATCCACCCTTTAGAACTGGCTGCATACGATAATTCGAAATCGTAATCACCACCAACCAGTTCAGCCATCCACTGATCCCAAACAAATTTGCCTTTAAATACAATTAAAGGCGGCAACTTCTTGCCACTAGCGCTTGCGCCTGTCAACATGGTGATATTTTCTTTTCCACTCCCATGGGTGGTCCTCGCACAAGGTTTATTTATTTGTCCACATACTTTTGTTCTGGATGGATCCAGGCATAACGACGTTTCGTCCAAGTTCCAAATGAGTTGGGGACTTTCAAAAAGATCCAAATCTTTTAAAGTATTTTCGAGCAAATTGAAATATTCACCAATGACGAATGGATCTGTCATTTTTCTTCTTACGAATTCTACACACTGTGCTTTTTTAATCGATAATCTATGACGTTTCCGGAAATTAATGAACCAGTCTGTGCCTGGGACATTATTTTTAAATGGTGTTTGAATCTTATTCACCCGCACATATTCAGCGACAAGCTCCATAATTTCAAACCTAGACAGACCATAGCCCCATTTTTCCATAATTCTGACAGTTTCTGCTAATTTTTTCTCATCTTCTAGGTGTATAACGGTTGGTCTACCTGCATTTGGTCTGGTAAATTCTTTGCCTTTTTTTAAGTTTTCATGAAGAGTCGTCATTGGAATTTTGTACTCTTGCGCTGCTCTATATTGCGTAAGTTCTCCATTTTTTACCTTTGCGATCGCTTGAGCTAAATCTTGTGGAGTGTATGATTTAATTTTCTTTCTTATGTAAGTCCGAGGCATAATGGCTCTGAAAAAGGAATGATTACCTAATTACTTAACATATACGTCACGCCTGTATTTCCCGAAGAATCGGGAATATATTAATTTTAAATTACAATGTTATTTAAAACAGAAACTTTAAAATAAGTCAAAACCGCCTTCAAAAAGAACGCAAAGTGTGTGAAACAGTTTAGGAAGACGATGCTGGAAGTTGATGGTTTGATTTGGTTTATAAGGTACCAAATTTCGAAACTGCCTCACACAGATTATTTTGTTTTTTTGTTTTTGAAGAAGGTATTAACTTTTTTATTTTTATTTGGAGTGTCTTACACATACCACTTTTTTCTGTTAATTAATACATAGGCGAAGTAAATTAAATGTCATTTATTGAAGTGGGAATAACCCACTCGTTGCAACAATTTTAAAAAACAATTCAACCAAAGTTAAAAAAATATGGAACAACCCCGTTTCCTTTTCCAAATAAAAAAAAGAATAATTAAAATCTGTTCGTTAATCGGCGAAGAAATCGTGTAAAATACACACAAAACAGATATACAGTCGAATTACAGTTACCTTCTTTTTGAGGTCGGTTAAAAAGTAATAATTAGTAATATAGAATCATTATCTACAATAAAACCAAGTTTTCCAACAAACTCCGAAATAATCATCAAATCATATGATCGTACAGATTGAGAATCACTGTCAATTACTATGGAAAAACTAAGTGGGGTTATTGCGGAATGATTATACCTCGGAATCACCCCAGAGGGGTATATACGAAAAAATATTGATAACACAGCTAGGACGTTGTTTTCCTCTCACGAATTCGCTAAAAACTACAAAGTATCGTAAAAACAAGCACTTATTCAAATAACTTACCAGAATTCCGAGATAAATATGTTGGGGTTATTGCGAATCAACAAAAATGGCGCGAAAAACACTCTTTTGACAAAACTTGATGCTACGCACGTAATGTTGACACTAGCTTCTCACGACGACTAATGCGGCTAGGATAATCAAGATGGCCTCTAAACCAATGTTGCCAATAGGAAAATGTCGCTACGATTATTAGAATCTTTGAACTTTCGGAATATACCCTTTTTCGGAATTACCCCAGTGCACCCTAGTTATTTAAAAAACAAAGTAAAAACCGACTTCAAATTGCTAATAAAGAAGTTATTTATTTGATACTCTTAGCAGTGGAATTTCGCTCCAAATTTATACAGGATCACCCTTGAAATATAACCTATTTAATAAAAAAAGTATCTTTATAATCGGTTTTCAATCTGCGAAGATTTCATATTAAAAATATTCCATACCATAATCAAAATTTAATGGAACCCTTGAAGTAGTCTATTAAATTTTAAAAAAAATCATTAAAATCGGTTCACAAACTGCGAAGATATTGCGTAACACACATAGAAAAAAAAGAACATACACTCGAATTGAGAATGTCCTCCTTTTTGAAGTCGGTGAAAAATGCAACTCGTATTATATGCCTTGATTTTATTATAATATTCAATTAGCGTGTTATGCCGAACAACTACTACCTATTTTTTATATTGATTAAGGGCAAAAACCTACCACAGTCCACATGAAGATAACTGGATGTTGTGGCCAATAGAAACCTACATCTATTCTCGAGTAAGAAACAAAATGTAGATACGTTATCACCACTGAGGACTAAGACAGAGTGCTTCGTTACCAGTTAAAGAGTTTTAGACACTCTACACTAACCATACGACACAGCAGAATTAAGTTTCTATTTCACACTGGTTTTCCGTTACTTACCTACTCCCTTACCTATGTAATGTATTGTTACGAGCTTGGGGTTCGAGACATTTAAATACTGCCAAGTGAATTACCAAAATTGACACACAACTTGTGTTGCCATGTACCAGGCATCAATGGTGGCTGGACCAGGGTAGCGCTGCGCTCTCACAAAATACCAGCGTAAAATAAAATAGTAGCTTAATGCTGCTATGTTTCTCACGTAGAGAACCAGATACACTTTTTACTAGAAACAAGGAATTCTATCTCAGTCCTCGGGGTGCCAACGCATCAACATTTCGATTTTTAACCGAGCATAGACGTAGATGTCTATGGGCCACAGCAATCACTTATCAGCGTGTGAATTTTGTGCTTCTTTGTTACCATTGTTCTATATAAAAAAATACAATTGTTAGTTACATAAAACAATCGCACATCACTTGTTTTAAAGAAATGAAATCAATGGAAAGGGATTGAATGATTTTTAATCATTAATACAATTACTGAGGAAGAAACCGCGGGTAAATAAAAAGCTAATTTAAATGCCATTAGGACTGAATGCGGCGAAGGATTTAACATCGGAAGGGCTCATTATTTTTGTTTCGGGAGTTCCCTTAGCTGATTGCATTTTATAAGTAAGCAAGTACCTATTTGATGGAGTTTTCTTGGAATGATTTAATCTAATATATAAAAAATAAATGTTGGTTTATTCGTAGATACTTTATACGCTACCATACCGTTCATCCGTTACAGGCATAGTACAATTAACTTACAACTGATAGCGCACGCATCGTACCGACAAATTTATTTGAAAGTTATATATCATTCAACTTTAATGAATGTACTATCATTCCTAATTCAAAACTATAAGGCTGGCTTTTCACTATGGGATATAATATATATTATATCCCGAAATATAAATTATATCCCGCAATTGGCGTTCACACTGTGAGATATATCTTTTAACCAGTGTGCGTTCGTCATTGGTCATTGGATTACCCCCTTTACCCCGTACACCGTTCTGCGGGGGCGCGGAACAGTGTGCGGGGTACAGGGGGCAAAATATAATATGAAAATATCGCTCGGTCGATCGAAAAAATATTTATAGCTAGAGATGTAATATATATAATAGCTAAGTGTAAACGGTTCCATATGAAATATATGGTGAGCGATATTAATTTATATCTCGAGATGTAATATATATTATATTATATCCCGTAGTGAAAAGGGGGCTTAACTCTTCCAAATTGAAAACGATATTTACGCAATTAATAACGAATCCTACGCAATTAGTAACAAATCCTATTACGCACCTACTAGTTCCATGTGTGACTGTTACGCGCTTTGTTTCTTATTCACCAGGAGAAAACAACCACATGTAGAAAGAATGAATGAAGAAAGAGTGACAAAGCAAATTAATTGAGAGCGTGGTCCTTCCCATGTCGAGCCGACCCATTCGTGCCGCATTCATAATACAGCTGTATCATAGCTGTACCACGTCAATTGGAGCTATATTGTTACAGTCTGCATGAGCATCAGGGGCGTAGCTACCGCCGTATCAACCGTATCAATGATACGGGGCCCCGGGCTACAGAGGCCCCGAACTTATGTAAGCAAAAATTCTAAGGACATCTATGGGACAGGATGTTGGTTTGAATTATTTGGCTAGCTTAGTTCCTAGGAGTATTAATTATAAGTAATAACTTATAATCAATATATAATAATTTTAATTCAATGTGAGAGTTTTTGTTCCTTTTGTGAAAAATCTTTACCCTTCATTTTGGCCCCCCGACAAATTTTGAGACAGCGCCCCTCTAAGGCCCGCTACTCCACTGATGAGCACATTATCTATTTATCCATGAAATTGTTGTTCTGTATATGAATAGCTATATATATAATATATTTATATAACATATAATAAATTTATTTTCATAATAAAAGAAGCTTTGCGATTACTTGGTAGAACATCCCACAGATAGTAAAGCGTACCTGACTTAGTTTAACATAATTTAAAATTAAAAAATTTGTACAACAGACTTCAATATAAATTATTAAGAATAACTCAAAACCTCTTGGTCAGACCTTGATCAAATGTATATGGGACCACATGAGAAGCACCAGCTTTCAAATAAAAAAATAATCATCGAAATCGGTTCACCCAGAAAAAAGTTATGAGGTAACACATATAAAAATAAGAAAAACATATAGTCAAATTGAGTATCTCCTCCTTTTTGAAGTCGGTAGAAAAGCCTATTGACTCTTGCCTTAAAGATACATTATAATCGGATGAAACGACAGATGCTGGCAAATTATTGATCTCATTTGATGAATACATTATGAACGATGAAGCAAACTGTTTGGTTCGCATGCGTGGTAGGTATGTCGACAACAAACGGATGGTGACCAGCCGAATCATACTTTGTAATTTTGCTTATTGTAGTTCTTCAATCATACAATAAGCCCAAAGGTATAAACAGAAATTAAAAACCCAAATGCATATCAAATATCATAATTAGCTATATATAACAAATCATACTTATCTTCCTATACCAATATTGTTGTTATTTATTTTAAAATTTTTCTTCTCCCTACTTTATATTTTCAGGTACAATATAGAGATATTATATTGCCTATGCCTCTCCTACAATTAAAACACCATTATGTTAAAATCAATCAAGCGGCTTAGTCTATAGAGCGTGCCAAAGAAATAGACACACATATACACGAGAGAGTTCTCTTGGAAAATATTACCCTCTCCTGTGGCAGTCGGGTAATTATTTCATCTCTAAAAATATTTCTCTTCATATTCATATTTCTGTGTCTTCCACAAGTGTTTCGTAACAGTAAGCGTTTAGATCGAGACACTGTCTTAAGCTGCAGGGACTGATTTAGGGCATGTTCTGTGTATCAACCGTAAGCACATAGCTTTAGGTCTTGTTTAATAATTCGCGACAAGGTTCCAGCGGGAATCGCTATTTCATGCAATAATATTGTTTGATTTCTTATAGGGTTTCGGCGAATTCTACAACGACAGCGTTCACAGATTGTCTGGTCCTAGCAAGACGGGGTCAGTCACCGTAATCTTTTTTAGTCGCCCACAGATGAGTTGGTGGTATATCTGTCGATAGTGCGATAAACAAACTGACGGCGTATGCCTTTTTTTTTTTTTTTACATGGGGAAATGCCTACGCATACCCGCCTCGCGGGGGCAAGGACGGATTATGTCGGACTCGCACCGACTAAAACCCCATGGTGTTCCACCCTCGTCGCATATTGGCAGGGCCACGGGAACGCTTTCGCACACTTCCGCGGCCCCACCTGCGCTGGCCGCCCCGTGGCGGCCCCTCCTCGGGAGAGGAACACTCCTCCCCCATCTCCTTCTTCGGTAAGGCGCACCAGAACACATGGCGTGCCCTCCTCCTCGGCCTCCAATTTCACATGCACAACAGACGCCCCCGTGTCCGATGCGCGAAGGCCATGGGGCCAGGAAAAACTAGCACTCAGGAGCACCAGCCTTCCTGACCCCAGCGGCGGATCTGGTCTATGGCTCTGCCGCCAACCAAATTCGGCTGCGGAGGGTAGGGAGAGCGGCGCCTCACAATACCGGCACTCCTCTCCCCCCGCAACCCCACCACCACCGCATCAACGGTGCGGCCCCGTTTGAGTCGCGGAGGATAGGGCGAGTGGCGCATCGCCATACCAACACTCCTCTTCCTCCGCGACTCCACCCCGGCTGCAGAGGTAGGGGTGGGGAGGACACCCCTCTCGCAGCAGCCCCCCGACACACATCCGAAGTGGGCTCGTCAAGCCCACTCGGAGTGGCCACCTCGGGCCGGCCCTACACCACGGGCCAGCCAAGGGATTCCTCTTTGTTCACCGTGGGTGACCAAGCCCCGGCTACTAAGCCCCCCCGCCACGACAAGGCGGGAACCCGTTCGGGGGGGTGACGGCGTATGCCTAGCATTTGCACGCAAACGCACTTGTGTGAAGCAATCACTGCAATTCTGTGTTCTTTATGGCCCCACTTCATAATGTATTTAAAAATCACGGTAAGTATTTTATTATTTTAAATGTGTAAGTGTGTTGAAGAAAGTTTAAGAATCTTTAATTGTGACATTTTTTTTAATAGAAGACGGGGCAAACGAGCATGCGGCTCACCTGATGGTAAGTGACTACCACCGCCCATGAACAACCGCAACACCAGGGGAATTGCAGATGCATTGCCGGCCTTTTAGAAAGGTATAAGCTCTTTTCTTGAAGGTCCCTAAGTCGTATCGGTCCGGAAAATTTGCCGGTGGTAAACAATTCCACAGAGAAGTTGTGCGAGGAAGAAAACTCCTAGTAAAACGCACAGTCGTGGACCGCCAAGCATCCAGATGGTGAGGATGGTATCGTGAATTTTGACGCGATGTGCGTTCGTGAAATTTGGCGGCTGGAATTAATCCAAACAATTTCTCAGAGCACTTCCCGTGGTAAATTCGATAGAAAATGCAAAGGTATGCAACATCCATACGCAGTGCCAGTTTATCGAGCCGATAAGAAAGAACTCGGTCGTCGACGATTCGAACCGCTCTGCGCTGGATGCGATCAAGTGGAAGAAGGTGGCACTGGGGTGCCCCGGCCCAGAGATGGAACAGTATTCCATGTGAGGCTGGATTTGCGCTATGTAAAGTTGGAAGCGATGTGCCGGCATGAAATACTGTTTCGCTCTGCTGAGCACGCCAAGCTTTCTAGAGGCCAATTTGGCCTTCCCTTCTAAGTGACCACGAAACTGAACACTATTCGATATATCGACGCCGAGGATTCCGATCCTAGCTGAGGCAGCAAGGGAAGTGCCTTGAAACTGGGGAGATACGACAAAGGGGTTCTTTGTAGCGGTAAACATTTTAATGGTCAGACCAGATACAAAATAATGAAAATGTTGAGCCAAATCTTTATTTCTTTTTATAGAAAAGCGGACAAACGAGCATGTAACTCACCTGATGAGAAGTGATAGATGAAACTATAAAAATTATATTATTGTTAATACGGAATTTGTTTCAGATGTTGTAATACGAATTTTCTATGTGGTAGAGTCACCTGCAGCTATATAATGGCTGTGGCACAAATGAGTTGACTCGACCGGGGAAGGACTACGCTCTCTTACCAGCGTAAAACGGTAACCTAATGCTGCTGTGTTTTTTATGGTGAATGAATTAACTGAAGACCTTTTTTCTACAAACGAGGCATTCCATCTTAGTTCCCAGGGGTTACAACGCATCTAAATGAGCACAGCATCCACATCACGTCGACTGTGTACTCATTTATCACCCTTATTCTATAAAAAAATCTAAACTGAAATAAATTTATATTTTTGTTTGTTTAACGAAAAATAGTAAATACAAGTATCGTATTTAGTATTTTTCGTAAAACTTAAATTATGTGGAACGGGTGCTTTTCGGTAAAGTCCACTTAATAATTATAATAACTGACTGGCTGTAGATTCAGTAGTTCAAGGATCACTTTAAACGTTTACGTTATTAAGGATCGATTTTTCAATCGTGAGGTAAAAGTTATCCACCAAATAAATTATACCCTAAGTACAAACGAGAAGTAATTAAAACTATGTTATTCAAAAAGGTGTGATATTTTAATTTGATTACATTATATTTTAACCTATAAATACTTTTTATACAAGTATCGAAAAATAAAAGTACCTAATAGTTTAAAATAACATCAAACCGCAGAAATTTATGTTATTTACAATTTATTTGGACTTTTTCCAAAAAAGCACCTACCCCTAACCTAGATTTACTACATCGGGCATTGCCCGCAACATAACCCTATTTCGCATTCCTTACTGACAGACAAACGCATAAACATCACGCGATTACCTTCATTCAATCGCGTAACCTGGGTGGGCAGGCCTCATAACTAGGGTAACCAGTAACCATGCTGCTAAAATAAATTGAAGATAATATTTTATAACATATTATAGAAATAATTTTTGTATAAAAAATATTACTGCAATCAGTATTATAATATTTTATTTGTAAATGTAGATTGATAAATATTGATAGAAAAAGCATAGAGGCAGTGAGGCGAACTCTTCTCTGCTCTACAATACTCTCTCAGAAATTGAAGGAGGTTGGTACTCAGCAGTGAGACGGTAATAAAATTTATAGAAGAAAGGAAAAACCAAACACATTTATTCGTTTTTGAGCATATACTTAAGTACCTATAAAGAATAATTTACCTTTTCTATTGACTGCCTCATTGTTCTAGTGGTCGCAGACGTGGTTGCTGATCGGGTCGGCCCAACTCATTTCTTGGCTTTTTCTGTCAAGAAATTTTCAGTAGCAGTCCAGAGTCAGAATGTTGGCGATGTTTTACCCCCGTTCCTCAGAAAGCATGAAAAAATTATTGGTCCTGCGATTGATCTGTCTTCAGGCGTGTCGGAAAAGCCATCGGAGTATGGGAGTAAAGGAATGGCCAATCTCCGTTAATACTTACCGCCGTGACCGAAATTCAGTCTGGAAGACATTATAAGTATAATTTACAAAAACTTCATGATATTTAAAAAAAAACCGGCAAAGTTCGAGTCGGACTCGCGCACCGAGGGTTCCGAACAAATCTGTAGGTATATAAGTTTAAAATTATTAAAAATATTTTTATTATATAATGTAACTAAAAATTTATACTTTTCGCAATTTTTCCTTTATCTGTGCTATAAAACGTTGCTTCGTACCAAATTTCAAGATTCTGAGTTCACGGGAAGTACCCTGTAGGTTTTGATTCCCTTGCAAATGTCGAAAATTTGCGGCATAAACGGCTGTATCTTTTGATTACGTTGGCTTAGAAGTTTGATTTTTTCACAGCTCTAAGGGATCGTAGACTTAAATATTTGATATGAATTTTAGCTTGATACCTCCACGCGTTCAAAGGGTCTTGACAGACAGACAGACAGACAGACAAACAGACAGACAGACGGACAACAAAGTGATCCTATAAGGGTTCCGTTTTTTCCTTTTGAGGTACGGAACCCTAAAAAACAATCTTATAAAATATATATATATATATATATATATATATATATATATATATATATTAAAAAATATATAACACAGAAAACAAGAGAATGAGACTTATAATAAAAAATAGCATAGCCAAGAAACAGACTGGCCTCAGTAGTGCCATGATTTTCGGTCCGGTCCGCACCTCAAGCAATTAGGACGTCTGTTTTTTTTTTTGCGCCCAGAAGTAATTGGAAAAAGGGCTACCCCATTACGCGGGAAGGCGGTAAATGCTTTATGCATACCACGACAGCCGGTCTGTCGTGGTCATATGGGACTCACTGTGTCTAACATAAAGGGGAGCCTAGGTGCTACCCACTAAAAACCGCCTATGGGGACTGGCAGTTGGCTGATTAAGCCTCTTTGCCGGATCGGAAGCGACCCTCTTTTGGGATAAGAGGGCGCAGGCGGCTACAAAAAGCCGCTGAGGGAGAGCGGGACGTCTGTCGAATAAGCTGTTACTATGGTCATCTCGCGGACATTCCCTAATAAAATCATGGCATGGTAACCCTATTCATAACGCCTTTATTACCGGTAACGTAGCGTTTAAGTGCTAGCGCGAAATACGCCGCGGTCTGCCCGGCTCCCGGAAACGGTGGCGTGAGTATAAAACAATTTATGGGCCCCGTCCGTGCGGTTGCCTGTCTGTTACTTGATTGTAAATCTTTATCGGATAGCGTTACGTTGCTCTCATATCGGAACTGCAGAGTTTATTACCTATATTATTGTTTGAACACATGCGGCTATCTGTTACAAGCTATGGAAATGATTACACAAGTAAACATTTGCAGTGTTTTGGCGGCCTAAGAGAATCTATATTATAACAGTGGCAGAGCCACGCAGCAGCTTTTTTGCTGTCGCACGGATGGGCCGGCTCGAACCGAGGTAGTACCACGACCTCACAGAATACCAGCGTGAAGTAGAGGTTTACCTCTGCGTTTCGCTTGGTGAGTGCAGGTGGCCGGAGGCCCTTTTTACTGGAAATGAGGCATTCCATCTTAGTCCTCACGGGTGACAACGCATCTGCATTTTGATTTGTAATAAAGGATAGATGTAGATGTCTATGAGCCGCAGCAACCACTTACCATCAGGTGGACTGTGTGCTCGTTTGTTAACCTTATCCTATAAAAAAAAATCTATGAACCCATTTCGTCCCGTGGGTGTCATAATAGGCGACGTCTGCCTTGTTAAGTGGCGAAGCTTGCGAAGACACTTATTGATTTCACGATGTCTGTCCGTCTGTCCGTCTGTCCCATGATTATCTCGAGAACGGTTTCGAATTTTCAAATTCTGTTTTCAGCAATCGATTACGGATCATCCAGGCATCTGAACCTCCTATTTTGAAATTGCTTCGCCACTTTGCTATGCTGTTAGCTTGCTAGGTTTATTAATCTAGCGATAGTAAACGCGACTGTTGATCATAAGGTACCGGGTTCGGAACCCAGGTCGGCACAAAAACATCAGGTAAGGTGCTTTGGGGTAAATCGGACATATTTTCTTATTAGTTGATACAATGCATTGATTATTAATAATTTTTAAAATATCTATCCAAGTTTACAACCAACTCATGTCACTTTTATTTATTGAAATACATATCATAGTTATTTTTTTTTGACTGCCTCGTTGGTCTAGTGGTTGTAGTGGTGCGACTGCTGATCATGAGGTCCCGGGTTCGAATCCCGAGTCGGGCCAAAAATCAGTTATTGAGTTTTTCCATCAAGAAATTGTCAGTACCTCTCTGCCTGGAGTCAGGAAGTTGGCGGTGTTTCACCCCGTGCCTCGGAAAGCACGTAAAGCCGTTGGTCCTACGCCTGATCTCTCTCCGGTCGTGTCGGTTTACCGTCCCATCGGGCTATGAGAGTGAAGGAATAGAGAGTGCAACTTTGCTTGCGCATACACTTGGGCACTATAACCCTGTCCTGCGCCGATGACTAGTCTCCGTTGAGACTGGCCGCCGTGGCCGAAATTCGGTCTGGAGGACATTATTATTATTAATATTTTAATTCATCTTAATAAAATGTATTTACGTTGCGTAAATGCAATCATTTAAAATTTGACATATTTTTCTTCTGGATTAGGTGTAATTCCGTAAAACCGAAAATTCGGTAAAGTGTTCCTTTCGACAGAAGGTTTAGATTTACTTTTCGTTCGTCTATACCCCCTCTACAAAAAGCATTGATACATACTTTATGTTTCTAATTGAACTATCTTCGGTCGCTTGAATTTTCGGAATTACCCCACATAAAGTCTAGTGGTTTTTTTTTAAATACTAGTAATGCTATTAAACATTACTAATATTCCCTTTAAACACTTCTGGTAAGCTTAAAATGCTTGTGTTAGGAGTGGTTCACGACAGTAGTCGAATGGCGTATTCGAACCTACGACCTTTCGAGTTCACAGTCCACGCCCTGCCATTAGGCTACTGACGCTAATAAATAACAGTGGTTCTAAACATTTAAGGCACCTCCAACGGCAGGGCACCTTGCGTTACCGTAGTTGGACAGTTATTAGGCTAGTTAAGAGGTATCTTCAAACTTTTATAACAGGTAAGTGATAATTAAAAAAAATATACAGTTCTTTATATATTTTAAATGAGTCAAAGTATCCGAATTCGGGATTTTTTCAAACCTTTAAAAACTCAAACTCCGAAAATATTAACTTTATCGTAAATCGAAATATAAAAAAGGACTTTTTTTATTTATATTTTGCCAAGAAATATAAAAAAAATATTATTTATACTTTATTATTTTTCTTTATGCATTTTTATTACAACACATACATATATATATAATTTATTACAATTCATAGCTTTGAAGATATTAACTTTATCGTAAAAATTCACGGGATTTTTTTTATTCGTATTTTATCAAATAATATAAAAAATAGTCCAGTTTGAAAATAACGATTCAAATTTAAACAATAATAAGATTTCAATTTCGTAGTGACACTCATTCTCTCAATCTACGTTCTTCACACAGTTTATTCCTGTCTACTCCTCTCCACCATTCTGGATCTATGTCAAATTATTTCACAGTTACTTCCATTGCCCTCTGGAATAAATTGCCTGTTGATCTGCGAACAATACCTGCCAAATATGTTTTTAAAGAAAACTATATGAGCATATCCGTAGCCTCCAAAGTTGAGTCAACTTACTTTATATGTTTATAGTTATTTATATATACATTTATTGAGATATATATGTGTAAATGTTTGTATTTATTTATATATGTATATGACTTATATTATATATATATATATATATATATATATATATATATATATATATGTTTATTTTATGTATGTGTTGCGTGTATATATTTGAACTGAATTATATCATGACAACTTAACTGCCCAAACTCACTCTCTGTTCTACCCAAGGTTAGCTGGTAGAGAATGCTATATAGCATTAAGCTCGCCTTATGTAAAAATATTTGGTGCAATAAAGAATAAATAAATAAATACCTACGGCACCGAGTCGCCCCATGGCAACATGCATTTTTATCATCATTAGGACAATTTGAAGGGAATCGCATAATAAATTGATGTGGGATAGTTTTCGGTACTCATGCGTCTATTTCTCCTGGATTATGTCTATACATTTGGCATTGCGGTAGGTACGCCATGCCCACTCCTGTTGGTTATTTTTTTATAGAAGAGGGGGCAAGAGAGCTTGCGGCTCACCTGATGGTAAGTGACTACCGCCGCCCATGAACAACTGCAACACCAGGGAAATTGCAGATGCGTTGCCGGCCTTTTAAAAAGGAGTAGGCTTTTTTCTTGAAGAGCTCTAAGTCGTATCGGTCCGGAAAAATCACTGGTGGTAATCGATTCCACAAGGAACTTGTGCGAGGAAGAAAACTTCTTCTAAATCGCACAGTGGTGGACCGCCAAACATCCAGTTTTTGCCTACCGAATAACCCTTACGAATGTGTGGGTGCGCAGTAAAACCTGTTCAAATAATGTGTTACCACGCATTTTGAATTTAAAAGCTAAAAAGGACAGAATGTTTGAGATTATTTTAAATTAATTTTCTTCACCATTTTCCTATATTACTTATTCTGAACCTTCATGCAAGTTTGGCCGGTTATTGCAAAATAACACTGTATAGGCTGTAATTTTAATTTAAATAAAACTAGTGTTTACTAGTGTTGACTGTAGTAAAAATATCGACATATTAAACAGCAAAGTAAACAATTTCAAAAAATTTGTATTAGATATACTTTGTAAATATGGCAATATTTTAATAAAGAATTAACTTTTCTGAATTTTTCACAACTTAAGTTTATATGTGTACGTTTATAAGTCAGATTATAAGTATTTGCGCTGTAAACTCGTTACTGTTACCAAATATCATGTTGTGTGCACATGTTTTGGAATACCATCCAGATTGTTATTTTGCATTTATTATGTTCAATTGTTCATGTTTTGATGTTATTCAGTTTTGTGTACCTAAATAAATAAATATATAAATTCTAGTACGGTGTACCGTGTACCGTTTGCTTGGGATCCTACAATTTATAAAATTAAATACTAACCCAAGCAAACAACTGCAAGACGCCAAAACACTCTAAGTTCATACTGTGTCGATCGGACCAAGTAATTTTAATCAATTCCTGATAATACTTAATTTTCATAAATTCCTGCGCAAACCCATTATACGTGTATTAAGGTTGGTAAAAATTACTTTGACTGCATCCGCTTAATGAAATAAAATTTTGTGTCTAACCTAGTTCGAACAGCATCTCCCGCCCTCCCTCAATTGCGTGCGCTATTCCCGTCACCACTAATCCCAGTACCAATATTACCAACACCACTACACTATTACCAATCAAACACACGGTAGTGCTTGCGCTGCTATGTTAAAGGATATTATGGAGAATCAGTTTAATTACAAGCTATGAGGAATTCGATCATAGTCCTCAAGGTAACAAATTTTTAGCCTACTTTACAGTATCTAATTAACATCAGGTGCATTGTCGGTATTCATGTCACTTCAATTTTATTAAAAAAAACGCATGAGGGTCGTGGAACACTCGGTTGGGACGAAGTTCCTTTCGTAGTATATTATTATTGATAAACGTACTATATGATGGATTAACAAATATAAATACATTACTAGCGTCTATTAAAGCGTCATTTAAAATAATATTTCTTTCATGGCAAGGTAAGAAAAGTGCGAGGGAGATGGATATTATTTCATCTCGCTTCCTTATAGTCGCCGAGGCCGTCTACACTACGTCAGAAGGGGTCGTCACGGAAAAATCTTACACTTTTTCTCGCCTAGCCCCCATCCGCCAAATTCGTATCGTCCGAGAAGGAACTTCGGTCTAAAAATAATCTCTGGTGGAAGTCTATGTTCAGCAGTGAACTTGTGAAGGGCAGGGTAATGATGATGATCATAAACCGAGAAAGTTTTTTATTCAGCAATTTTATACTGGCTCAAGCATTTAAAGTTGTTTTTTTATCTATCTAAAATATTCTATATAGTTCATAGCGGAACTTCAATTGTGACATTTAAAGTAAACAACAAAGTTTGCCTTTTGACATTCAATATTATCGTAAGCGCCATCTATGAAATGTGTAAACCGGAAATTGGGTCAGAGGCCCGCACTTATCCTCCGGACGCAAGGCCAGGGGCGCCGTATTTCCGCTCCTGCCGGCCGCATACCTCCGGACATCTTTGCACTGATAATTCAGATTGTGAACTTAGTTTAGGAGACCGTTTCATGTCAGAAACGAGACAAACAAATTAGTATATTTCAGTTATGTATGTATTCATTTATTTTATTTACGTTTGACTAAATCCGGCGTACTTTGTTAATCAAGTTTTCTAGGTTTTTTTAAAATTATAGAATAAGGGTGTCAAACGAGTGTACAGTCTAACTGATAGTAAGTAGATGCTGTGGCCCATAACCATCTATCCTCGATTAAGAATCATAATGCAGTAAACTCCTGAAGACATAAAAACTTTTTAACAAAAAAAATTAAACCGCCGAAAAAACTAAAAAGCAAAAAATAATAAACCTTTTTATTTAACCTTAATAACTAAGTTCTGAAAGTAATGAAAGTATACCTAAGTAATTTCGAGTCGGCGCTAAACAATCAATGAACAAAGACCAGTAAATTACCTTAAATTCAAAGAAATAACCAAATCAAATTAACAATGCCGCGCATCACGCTTTACATAATTAATTAATTTGCTTGTTTTTTGTAATGTAATGTAATTATTATGTAATGTAGTAATATACAACTCAGCATTAGAATATGTGAGTAAACAATAAATCACCCCTATTTTACCACCCTTAGGGTAGACGTTTTGTTTTCAAATTTATATGGGACCAATTTCGGGGTATACCCTATCTAATAAAAAAAAATTATCAAATTCGGTCCACTATGTAAAAAGTTATGCGTGGTCTAACATAAAAAAAATATACACGTCGACTTGAGAACCTCCGTTTTTTCGTCGGTTAAAAAATGGAATTGGTGTGAAAAACTGACCCTACTATTTTACGCTGGTATTCTGTGAGAGTATGGTGCGTCCCCGGTCGAACCGACTCATTCGTGCTACAACCACCAGAAGTGCCAGATGTCTCGTATCTTTGATGCTGCTTCCGTCGCTGGTAATCTACACCTCACATAAAAAGATGGTTGTATCGCCAAATGAGACATTCTAGCTTATTCCTCAGGGGCGACAACGTATCTCCATTTTGATTCTTAATCTAGGGATAGATGTAGATATCTATGGGCAACAGCATCCAATTACCATCAGCTGGACTGTGTGCTCGTTTGTCACCCTTATTCAATAAAAAAAATCTATCGGAAGCCATAATATCTTTCCAACTGTAGTCGCCTCTTCCGATATGGAACGAAATGGGGTTATGGCTTCTTTACTCTGTTTATTAAATTTAAATACTCAGATAAACACACATTAATTTCAAAATACGCTTCAAAGTGATTTTGATTTATCACCATAATACTTTAAGGTAAATACCTCTGCCATTAGGGCCCTTTATAATAGAACATTAAAAACATTTACGATGCCGTATTGTGTCAAGCGTGCCGGTGGACGTCCGACTGGGCGGTGCTCTTTGATCTGTTACATCAAGACTAATAAGATGAGAGGATGTACCTTTTTAATAATTTCTTATTACATATATCACACTATTATAATGACATATGATATGTAAAATAAAATATTGCCTTGTGGTGGTAAAAGACGCCACGTGATGGTGGCTTAAGAGAATCCATTAGGTGTTATCATCCCATGGATTTCGTAAATGGGATTAAAAATACCTTTACATTAGTAGTAAGTTATAATTAGACATCGGATTATATGCACTAACAAAGTGCCAGAATATGCACGCAAATATGTACTAAAAAGGCCGAAATATGCACTTCAAACTGTTGATATGCCCAAAATATGCGAAACGCAAAATCAAAAAAAAACATTTCTATTTTTATATTTTAATTAAAGACGGTACAAAAACAGCGAAATGTTCTTAAAATTTGCATAGTTTTTATGACAATAGACTATCAAGTATTTTCCAAATTTTCAAGCCGGTCAATCTGTACGCCGAAAACGACCTCTCTGCATCAACTGACGTCATTGAACAAAATTTAAAATTTGGCCAGTTAGTTCAGTCAGCCACTGCACTTGCGTCCTACACGTCTTCGTCACCTAAGGTCCCTATTGTACATACCTCCTTATTTTAAACGAAATATGCACGATTGGGAAAAAGGCCAAAATATGCATTAACGACTTAATTAGGGAGTTATATGTAATGGCATAAGGAAATATGCAAACGCATAAAATCCGATGTCTAGTTATAATATTTAATTATTATCAATTAACCAAGTTTTTTTAAAAAAATGGTAATCTGACCTAAACATCGCATACATTCTACTAATTAATGCACTAGGCTATGGTGAACGAAGGATCGCGCGAAGTCCTTCCAGAATTACAGAACCAATTTAAGAAAAATATTACACAGACTGGTGATGGAAAACAGTATTATCAGTGCTGATGTAGTGTAGTCTACGTTCACCAAAAGTTAAAAGGTCCACCAGACCGAATTTCAATTACAGCGGCCAGTATAAACGGAAGCTAGACATCTGTGCAGAACAGGAATATAGTGCATGAAATAGTGCTCATGCGATGACCTTACTCTCATAGTTTGACAGAACAGCAATCCGACACAACCGGAAAGAGATCAGGCGTATCACCAAATGCTTTGCATGCTTTCTGGGGTAAGGAAGTGAAACACTGCCAGCTTTCTGAATTCGGGCTGCCATTGAAATTTTCTCGACAGAAAAACCAAATAGATTATTTATGGCCCGAAAGGAGATTTTAACTCAGGGATACAGGACCATAAGTCGTTCTTACGACCACTAGACCACTGAGAATGGTACAAAATTTATATGTCATGAAGAAAATTTCTAAGGATTTCTACCAAGTACGACCATATTGTGGAATTTACTGTCACCAGCAGTTGTTCCGGTTTATACAAGTAAGGGACTATCAATAAAAAAGCCAAATATATAAAACTTTGGCAATACTCACATCCAGGAGACGAAATGATGTAAATTCTCTTGTGCTGTCATAACACCAGAAATTATAAAATTTTACTTTGTATGTCGGAATAAACTCAAATAATTATAACTATGATAGTTTAATTTTCTTTTTTATTTATGATATAATATGTCTTCAAGGCAAGAGGGGATAGGCTTTTGTTAAGTCAGTGGTAAATGGTGATACATCACTCATCTCTCTCTCTCTCTCTCTCTCTCTCTCTCTCTCTCTTTCACACACACACAAATTTGCACGCATGCACGCATGCACACACACACACACACGCACGCACGCACGTACGCGCACACGCACGCACGCACGCACGCACGAATCCACGAACGCACGCACGCACGCACGCACGCACGCACGCACACACGCACGCACGCACGCACTCACTCACGCACGCACGCACGCACGCACGCACTCACGCACGCACGCACTCACGCACGCACGCACGCATGCACGCACGCATGCACGCACGCACGTACGCACGCACGCCCTCACGCACGCACTCACGCACACAAACACATACACACGCGATCGATCCTCTAAAACAATTGTTGCGTAATGACCTGTCCTTCCGAAGAACGAGGCCACCATCTTTTTGCCCACGCTTCGACCTCTCTTCACTTTACTTGACAACTCGTCGGAAGGAAACACCAAGGCAGCAGACTGTCTCTTAGTTTCAGGATCATAACAATAAATCCAGCTTTCGTCACCCGTAAGTATGTCGAACACAGCATTTGAATCACCTCCGTTAAATTTTTGAACCATTTCACGACACCAATCAACACGACGGAGTATTTGAGCCTCTGTCAAATTATGAGGTATCCACCGGGCACAAACCTTGCTGACCGCTAAATGTTCATGAAGGATTTTGTACTCTTGACTCATACCGATGCCTAAGCTTGCCCGAATCTGCTGATAAGTAACTCTTTTGTCAGTCTCTATCATACGCCGCACAACACTGATGTTATCTTCAATCGTCGCCGTAGAAGGCCGTCCCTCACGCAGATCATCGGTGAGATTAGTGCAACCACATTTAAACTCATTAAACCAGTTTTAAACAGTGGCACGAGATGGAGCTTCATCGTGAAAGGCCAATCGAAGTCTATCATAACTTTCATGTTGGCTTAAATGACATCGAAAGTCATAAAAAATCATTGTCACGAAAATTTTCTCGCGTTAAATTCATACACAATCATATTGGCAAAGAGTTCTATTTTCAAAATTTGAACTTATTTTTTTATTATATCTTTTACAAGTGGTCAGTTCTAAAAACTTTCAGTGTCGTGCTCGTATTGCTGTTCCATGTAAGATTTTTTTCTCTATGTATATTACAAGCTTAATGTGTAATAAATTATTATTAATATATATTTTAACCATCAAATTTATTTAAAATTTTAAAGTTTACTAAAATTTTAATAAACTAACGAATTCCACGGTCATAGAAGTCCGAACTTGATACATGTGTAGGCAATTTAAAAAAAATATTTTGTCACTATGGTTTTCTACCTACACCGTTTAATGTCGTGTCTATTTTCTATACGTTATTTAATCTATGACTAGTGTTTCGCTTGGAAAACGCGTCACCAACTGTCAACCTTGAAATAACTCTTGCCAATTATCCATTCAGTTTAATGTTTCTTCTAAATTTGTGTTTAATAACTAACGTTGGTGAGTAAAATTTACATTACCGCTTGTGTGTGTGTATTAAATACAAAATATAGGCTATAAAATATCTATCTTTCTATGTGATTATATAGGTGTTTTCAAGACAAGAATTAATAGGTTTTTGATGTGCAAAGTCGGTGCGATTAACTATTTTCGGCTTCGGCTTCTAATGGTGAAAAAAAAAATAAGTGTAATAAGTAACACTGGTATAATAGCTTTTAAGCAAACGTTTGATCTAAAGCGCACAAACGCAGCTAACGCCGTGATTAAAATAGACATGGAACAAAGAAAAAAATCGGCGCGGGAAACAATGGCGTCCGCGGGCGCCCGCCGCCTCAATCTGTCACGGGTGCTGTCACATGTCAACCGGAGTGTCAGCTGTCAGGTGTTAGACGCCGTCCGCGATTGCGGCGACACCTCGCGGGGCCCGCGGCTATCTTGCACCTGTGGGGATTTTATAATTTCCTGTGCTTCACAAAGCTTCTTTGTTTCGAACGAAAGATTAATTTCTGGCGTAGTGTTGTGCAGTCATGTAATTTATTTATAAATTATGTCGATTGAGTTATTATTAAGGACAATATTATAATTATTTTACTTTTATAATATTTGACACAAGAGCCGCGGTAGCTCAAGAGAGTGGAATTAAGCAGTCGCTGTAAATTGTTGGTTGCTGGGGTACTGTGAGTACCCCAGCAACCCGGGTTCGATCCGCACCGCCATCAATGAATTTGTTGATTGTAGTTTTAAGGCTGACTTACAAAGTGATCTGCGGTGAAAGTTTTAAGCATTATGAGAAAACCTTCATGTCTGAAAAATTTAAAGAAAATATATTTCGAAGACATGTAGAGTTCGCTAATAGGTATTGGGGTAGCGCGGCAGACATTTCCTTGCTCTAAAACCCTCTAAAAGAAATGAGAGGAGGTTTATGCCCAGCAGTGGGACGTATATAGCTTTAACTTTAGCATTAACATTTTTTAGATTTTTTTAAACTGCGAGCCACTTGGTAAGGATTTGAATACAGGGCTAATCACTTAGTAGATGAACCACCAAACCCATCGTGGATTTTATTTCGCTTTTTCTACGATTTATGAGTTAATTGAAGGGCAATTTCAAATATAGGTCAACGCTTCGCATTTAAATTTCTTCGCTAATGTAATTTATATTTCCTGTTCCTGATTTTTATCTACGTAAGTGTTTTAAAATACACTCTCAACGGTCACATCTGAAACTCACCTATTAGTGACGCCTGACTTCGTTTAGTGTCGTCCCACACTAACGACCTGTAACATTTGGCGTAAAATTGTCTTTGCTTTGTTTTGTTGTTATGTAATTTACGAATATACGATAAGAGTATGTTATTTTTATTTACTTAGGATAGCAAAAGCCTAACATTATTATAACAAATACATTTTATAAATATTTTAGAAAATTCGGTCAATAACAGTTATCTACTAGTTATATTTGATAAGGTTAAGATGTCTTAACAAAAAAGTTATCAATTATATTTGCACTAAAGGTTTCTCATAAAATATACATCAAAAATGATGTGATTAATCAATGAAATAAAGCAGAAACAACGTTATAAGTTCATACATACCATGATAATATCGAAAAATAAAAGTAATATAAAGTGTGCATTTTTGAAGTACAATATAATAATATGAAAATACATTTAAATTTAAAATGCACTGGCAATAAAATAGTAGAAATATAAACAATTGTGTATATTTAATTGAATTTAAGTTTAATGTTTTGTTTAAACCTGTGCTAAGAGCCAATGAAGGGATTACCTCCTGAAATGTTAATATTGTAAGTTCTAAATATTCGAGTAACCTGTCCACAGAGTCAATGACCGAATTACCTCCTGAAATGTTAATATTGTAAGTTCTAAATATTAGAGTAAAACCCGCATCTTGACCATAGTTCGTAGGGTTAAAATGAACACGGGTTTAAGGAGTATACCCAGTACGGTGGGAAGGTAAATGTCCTGGTATATTTATTACTTTTAACATTCTTTTAACCCTTTCGCTGTCCCGTGCACTACATATAGGGCACTGCTATTGTCTTACTATTGTGTCTAGAAACCGCACAGTGAAAGTGTTAAAACTATGAGATTAATTTTAATGGTTTTTCATTGTTTTCATACAATATGGTGATGTTGAGGACATTAAATATTAATCTTCATTAAGTATTGAGTATATGCCGGTAGTTGTTGGGAGCACTAAGCTCGAAGTTGTTGACGAGCATGTTTACCTGGGACAAATAGTCCGACTAGGTAAGTCCAACTTCGACCGAGAGGTCAATCGACGGATTCAACTCGGCTGGACAGCGTTCGGGAAGCTACGACACATCTTCTCGTCAGACATACCTCAAAACCTTAAAACGAAATTGTACAACCAGTACGTGTTGCCAGTGATGACTTACGGAATTGAGACGTGGTCCTTCACTGCTGGCCGTATGAGGATGCTCAAGCTCGCTCAGCGAGCTATGGAGAGGGCTATGCTCGGAGTTTCTCTGCGTGATAAACTTAGGAATAAAGATATCCGCAGTAGAACCAGAGTAACCGACATAGCCCAACGGATTAGTAAGCTGAAGTCGCAGTGGGCCGGCCATATAGCTCGAAGAACCGACAACCGATGGGGAAGAAGGGTTCTCGAGTGGCGGCCTCGTACCGGTAGGCAAAGTGTAGGGCGTCCCCCCACGAGATGGAGTGACGACCTGGTAAGACATGCAGGAAGTCGATGGATGCAGGTGGCTCAGGACCGTGCTTTGTGGCATTCTTTGGGGGAGGCCTATGTTCAGCAGTGGACTTGTGAAGGGCTGTAATGATGATGATGATGATGAAGTATTAAGTACATTGGGTCAATGTACTTAATAACAATGATTGAAATTACACAGTACAACATTAGTGTACCTACAAACTATCTATGGTTACAGAAATATCTCGGACAACTACACGACATTATATATATATATATATATATATATATATATATATATATATATATATATATAGATACAGATAGTTGTAGTTGTAGAGTTGTAGGAGTTGTGGCTTGCAAATTATATAAATAAATAAATAATTAAATATATTATACCGACAATTAAGAGAAGTGTGGCTGTAGTAACAGTGCTGGAGCATCATGCTGAGTTGGATGCCTCTTCGTTGCTGCAGCAATGTATTTGGGAATATTAATTTGTTATGCCGCAGAACAACACAAAAACTCTCCGATCACACTCTTAATCTCATGGCTGTTAGACGGGAGATGAGGCTACATTCTTCAACAGATTTGACAGCATACAGGCAACTGAATAGACAGATCTCCAAATGCATGCGGCGGGACTTACGCAACTTCAATACAGCTCGTATTGAAGAAGCGATTGAGCAGAACCAAGGCTCCAAAGTCTTTGCCAGAGACCTGTCTGCCAGAAAGAGCCAACTGTCAAAGCTGAAGACCGAATGTGGCAGCATCGTTTCCGGGGCACCTGAGATTTTGAGTGAGATTGAGAGGTTCTATGGGCAGCTGTACACGTCATCGTTGGAGCCACACGCAAGTGTGAGTAACGATCCAAGAGCGAGTCTTATCCGACACTATTCCGAAGATATCCCGGACGTCAGTCTGAGCGAGATTAAAATGGCTCTCCAACACCTTAAAAACGGCAAGGCCCCAGGCGAGGATGGAATTACAGCGGAGCTTCTGAAAGCGGGTGGAAGACCGGTACTTGAAGTCCTTCAGAAGCTCTTTAATTCCGTCCTCCATGGTGGCATTACACCGGAGGCGTGGAGCAGAAGTGTGGTGGTCTTGTTCTTCAAGAAAGGTGACAACGCTCTCTTGAAGAACTACAGACCGATTTCCCTTCTGAGCCGCGTCTACATGCTGTTTTCGAGAGTCATTACGAATCGTCTTGCGCGCAGACTTGACGACTTCCAGCCTCCCGAACAAGCCGGTTTCCGAAAGGGCTTTAGCACCATAGACCACATACATACCCTACGGCAAATTGTACAGAAGTCCGAAGAGTACAATTTGCCACTATGTCTGGCGTATGAGAAAGCCTTTGATTCCGTCGAAATTTGGGCGGTGCTGCAGTCCCTTCAGCGGTGCCAAGTTGACTGTCGGTATATCGAAGTGCTGAAGTGTTTGTACAGTAGGGCTACGATGGCTATCCGAGTACAGAACCAGAGTACGAAACCCATCCAATTGCAGAGAGGTGTAAGACAGGGTGATGTTATATCCCCGAAACTCTTCACCGCTGCATTGGAAGACGTTTTCAAGCTTCTGGACTGGAAAGGATGCGGTATTAACATCAATGGCGAGTACATCACTCACCTTCGATTTGCCGACGATATAGTCCTTATGGCAGAATCGCTGGAGGACCTAAGCACCATGCTCAATGACCTCAATAGTGTCTCCCAACGGATAGGTCTTAAGATGAACATGGACAAAACAAAGATCATGTTTAATGTCCATGTCACACCTATGCCGGTAGTTGTTGGGAGCACTAAGCTCGAAGTTGTTGACGAGTATGTTTACCTGGGACAAATAGTCCGACTAGGTAAGTCCAACTTCGACCGAGAGGTCAATCGACGGATTCAACTCGGCTGGGCAGCGTTCGGGAAGCTACGACACATCTTCTCGTCAGACATACCTCAAAACCTTAAAACGAAATTGTACAACCTGTGCGTGTTGCCAGTGATGACTTACGGAACTGAGACGTGGTCCTTCACAGCTGGCCGTATGAGGAAGCTCAAGGTCGCTCAGCGAGCTATGGAGAGGGCTATGCTCGGAGTTTCTCTGCGTGATAAACTTAGGAATAAGGATATCCGCAGTAGAACCAGAGTAACCGACATAGCCCAACGGATTAGTAAGCTGAAGTGGCAGTGGGCCGGCCATATAGCTCGAAGAACCGACAACCGATGGGGAAGAAAGGTTCTCGAGTGGCAGCCTCGTACCGGTAGGCGAAGTGTAGGGCGTCCCCCCACGAGATGGAGTGAGGACCTGGTAAGATATGCAGGAAGTCGATGGATGCAGGTGGCTCGGGACCGTGCTTTGTGGCATTCTTTGGGGGAGGCCTATGTTCAGCAGTGGACTTGTGAAGGGCTGTAATGATGATGAATTTGTTTATGTTAAGTTTTTTGTTTCTTTATAGTATACGCTGTGGTAAATTATTGATTCGTTCATTCAAAAACCGCGAACTATTGAGAATATGTCCACAAAAATAACGAAGTTAATATTGATTATAACCAATGATGTGAAAGAAATTTTAATTATTTGAAATTTGGCAGTGATTTGCAGCTCGTCGCATGACGGAATTTTAGATTTTCATAATGATTTCTTATCTTTATGCGAATACTAGGGGAGCGGGGGGCTAGTTGTAACAATGTTTCGTTTCTTGGCTATGGAAGCTTACTAGTTGAGTATTTAGGAAATACAACAGTACTGTTCGAAGGAGCTACTATTCAACTATCGATTCCAAAATAAAATTTTGATCAAACCTGTCATAAATTCTAATAAAAATGGCTTAGAAAACAAATTGACGAGTGTTACAACTTACCCCGTGATTGGGGCTCGTTGTAACAGGCTTGGGGTAAATTGTAACAGTAGGAATTGATAACCAGTTTTCTATTTATCAAAGATTTATTTAGTATATTTAGCTTTAGAAACTTAGACACGCTATAACAGACTTAGACTTTTAAGTTTTATCCTTAATCTAATAGAAAAATATTCAAAAACAAAGATGCTCTTTTTAAGCTATAAAGGATGTTGCATTGCTCAGAGTTGTAGCTTCAGGCGTCTTCAGAGACAGTCTTAGGTTTCTTACCATCAAATTTTTGAACCAATCAGGTCCATCTGATTCGTTTTTATGCCATGACGGAGGTACATTTTTAGCTTCAATCATAACAGCACACTGGTATGTCAACTTTCTGACTTCCAACGCAAGCAATCCAAAGTAGATTTTAGAGTAAGTAAGCAAGTACTCAGATATTTAAGCTTCTTCTTTCGCTTTAAAAATTAATCTGGGTTTGACATGTCAAGTGATAGAGATTTGTTACTCCTCTTTTTTTCACATATCCATATAGCGACATATGACACAATATAAAATGTTCTGCAGCTTTTCGTACACTGGTTTTATTTTCCAAAACTTCTACAGAAGCCCATTCGTACACATCTTGGCTTTGGGAAGCACGTTCAGTTTTTCTTTTATAGTGTCTCATTCTGAAATAGATAAAATCAATTAGGTAAGTTCAAGAAAAAAGTATTAAAATATGATAAGAAGGAATTGAAGTATGTCCCACGTAATTTCGCAGAAACAATATATCAATAAGGGACAAGCAGTAACTTGGTACAACTTGCCCCATGAAAATGTTACAACATACCCCACTGCACGGCTTTTAGAAATAACTGCTATAAAAAATATATCCCTTATTTGGTGTAAAATTACAGTTCACAAAATCGAAGTAAACAAATGCTAAATGTATTTGAATAAATAAACAACTGCTAAACAATTTGAAATCAACAATAATCAATTTTGTAAAAACAAAAAAAAGTCCATTACCTGGTCTTATCAGAGCGCCTTCATAACACCACCTTCTGCGCCATCCAGCGGGATACTAATCGCGCTCATATGATGGAATGGGTATAAAATAGTAGGTTAGGTTGAAAATCAAATGAATATTCTTCTATTATCTAGGTAAAAAATGCTTGTTACTACTTGCCCCTGTTACAACTAGCCCACCGCTCCCCTACACATGGAATGAAACTTATTTTAAGAATTTGTTCACGTTAGATTTTAACTTTTTTGATTCCTGATTTTTCGGGCACTTTACAACACCCGTGGTCACGGGGAGACTGAGGTGTTTAATGCCTGATGTTATTTTGTTGTTTTGTTCCATGTGTATTTTAAGCATATATTTAACTAAGGCTACCAACTTTTAATTTAATAAACCTAGCAAGCTAACAGCATAGCAAAGTGGCGAAGCAATCAGCTTTGTAGCGGTTTCTAACGGAAAAAAAATTCAAAATAGGAGGTTCAGATGCCTGGGTGATCAGTAATCGATTGCTGAAAACAGAATTTGAAAATTCAAAACCGTTCTCGAGATAATCGTGGGACAGACGGACAGACGGACGGACAGACGGACAGACATCGTGAAATCAATAAGTGACTTCGCAAGCTTCGCCACTTAATAATTATATCGAGCTTACAGTATTTTGTAGTCTTGCAATTCTATGCTTAGGTATGGATTTAATTTTATTAATTATGGAATCCTAAGCAGATGGTAGACCGCAGCCACCTTACTGAACACACTCTACTGAAATTAGGATTTTTTTTTAATTTCAACAGCCTTGCGAATCTCCCTTAGTAGGAATCGGTGTTCTTTTGCGAGGATTTGTGCTTTATCAAATCCGTTACAATGGTTGGGACGATCCTGAACTTGTTCACAGACTGCAGATTTCCCGTAGCGTCGGTGCTTCACATCAACGACACGTCCTTTTACGCGGGTTATTATGAAGCTTGTACACTCTAAAGGTAAGCACTTATTAATCTTCTTCGGCGACTTGTAGTATGTCTTTATGGAAGCTCGCTTCAAGAGTTAGCCAATCTTATCTGTGACTCCAATGACGTATAAAGCGTACAGCAGGCAGACGCACGACTTTGGCCGGCTTCACTCGATCACTGTGACTGTGTGCGCGAGACGAAGCTTGGTGTCGTGCAAAACTTTCTTGACGTGCCAGAGCTCGGCGGCCAGGTTTTTACTGTCACAGATCCCTTGTGCTTTCGGAAATAAAGATTTTCCCGCGGTAGCTAACTGTGAAGGATGGTGTAAACGTCGGGAAGAAGTTTAAATGCGATTAAAGCCGTATAATTAGTCTTATTCTATTTAAATTTTTCACTACGTATTCATTTTTCTAACCTGATTATTTTGGGGTAGGATTCTATTGTAATCATGTAGTAGCGGTGTAAAGAAAAATTTTAACAGTGGTAGAGCCACGCGGCAGCTTTTGCTGTCGCACCGATGGGCCGGCTCGAACCGGGGTGGTACCACGACCTCACAGAAAACCACCGTGAAGTAGAGGTTTACCTCTGCGTTTCGCTTGGTGAGTGCAGGTGGCCGGAGGCCCTTTTTACTGGAAATGAGGCATTCCATCTTAGTCCTCACGGGTGACAACGCATCTGCATTTTGATTCGCAAACGAGAATAGGTGTAGATGTCTATGGGCCGCAGCAACCACTTACCATCAGGCGGACTATGTGCTCGTTTGTCACCCTTATTCTATAAAAAAAAAATCCTCCCACAGGTGTCGTAAGAGGCGACAGAGGTAAACTGAAACAGGAGATGGAGTTCCACATTATCCTGATAATAACTTAAAATGATAAAAAATTGCGGTTACCAACCCGCGTTCCAAGCATGTCAATTATGACAATCATTAGGCATGGCAAATATGAGTCACTCTATAGGAAGTCCTACCTTCAGTTGTAGTCTTTTTATTTTAATAAAAACGTGACGTGATACAGCCATGCTGCAGCTATATTAGTGGTATAGTTGTAGCACGAATGGGTCGGCTCGACTGAGGAAGGACCACGCTCTCACAGAACAGTAACATAGCAGCTTAACACCGCTGTCTTTCGTTTGTTGAGTGTAGAGAACGGAAGACTTTTTTACTGCAAACGAGGCATTCCATCTTACTCTTCACGGGTGACTATGATTGGCTTTGTTTTGATATTTGGTTTCGTTGAATTGTATAAACGTATCAGATTGGATTATAAGCCAATAATTTTTTACCATGTAAAGGCAGTGTAAAAATATCAACTACCCTATATCACCCCGTGGGTGTCTCGCCAACATAGGGAACTGAGGAAATAGCGCAGTTTGGGTCAGCTCGACCTGAAAAGGACCAAACTCTTACGGAATAGAAAGAAGAAACAGAAAGAAACAGATTTTATTTGGCACATGCAAGCGGATTACATAAAACACATAACATTTAAGTAGTCATACAAACAAACAAAAAAAAAAAAATATACTTAGAAATCATGAAACAGGACGTTAGCTCCTTGTTTATAGATATGCTAAAATTAAACAAAAAACAAAAAATCAAACAATAATATTAAAAATAACAATAATAATAAAGAACTAGAGAATAAGGAGTAATGCATAAGGTGTATTACAAAGATAAGAAATAATAGAAAGAATAGCAGCATAATACTGCTGTATATAAAGGCGTCTATAAGTTACAGCACCCACTTACCATCATGTGGACTGTGTAATTACTTGTTACCTTTATTTAAAAAAAATAAAACAATATGTTCATATTTAAAAATATTGTTTCGACGCAAGACGCACTCTATTTTAGTGAACGCGGTATAAACACCTTGCGGTGCCCGTGCCAAACATTTTTGGCACTTGCACGCTTTTTTACGTTTTCTCAAAAATTCAAAATAAGCAATAATTCTCAGGTAATCTGTCTAGCATGGTACAGTGGTAACAGACGCCAGCTGTCCGACTCTTAATTTAATTTATGTGGACCTTCTTAACGTCCCATACAATGCAATGAATGCTATTATCATTGTTGGCAAGTGTCAGAATTTTTTTAAAATAAACTTCTTTATAACATTTGTGAATTCAAAAGCAATAAGATAATTTTATTACTATATGTTATACAATTATGGTGCGATTAGTCCGCTACCCCCCCCCCCCCCCCCGGCCCCTCCCCAATTCTAGCGGCTTTTTTTGACAATTTTAAAGATGTCTAAGATTAATTTGCCCTTTCTTACCTAGTTTTAAGAGCACCTCAAGCCTACAACTAATCCCAGCACCTCTACTCCCAACACCACTAAAGTAGGAAGGACACACCACCGTCAATAATACATGTGTCTTATAAGTTATGTATGACTAGCTGTTCTCCGCGACTTCGCCCGCGTGACATTTGGGGTTTAATTACGTTGCGCGGAACCCTAATTCCTTTTCTAAAATAAATGTAGCCTAAGTTACTCCTTATAATATTAGCTATCTACCAGTGAAAGTCCCGTCGAAATCGGTTCAGCCGTTTCGGAGATAAGCCGGAACAAACAGACAGACAGACAGACAGACCGACAGACAGACAAAAATTTTAAAAATCGTGTTTTTCTTATAAGTACCGTATATTCTTTCATATGCATCTAGTAAAATGCTGGTATTTTGACATTACAAACAGACACTTCAATTTTATTTATTTGTATTGTATAGATGTATAGATATAGTTGTAGCACGAATCGGTTGAAATGAATTTGTCTCAAATATTGTAACAAGTTTCAATCCCCAGAAGTCACAAGTTTGCGCGTTTACCGCTAAAAAGAACCACTTTGTCGTATCTCCTCAGTTTCAAGGCACTCCCCTTGCCCCTCCCGGAATCCTCGGCGTCGACATATCGAATAGTGTGCAGTTTCGTGGTCACTTGGAAAGGAAGGCCAAACTGGCCTCTAAAAAGCTTGGCGTGCTCAGTAGAGCGAGACGGTATTAAATGCCGGCACATCGCTTGCAACTTTACAAAGCGCAAATCCGGCCTCACATGGAATACTGTTCTCATCTCTGGGCCGGGGCACCCCAGTGTCAGCTCCTTCCACTTGGCTGCATCCAGCGCAGAGCGGTTCAAATCGTCCACGACCGAGTTCTTTCTGATCGGCTCGATACCCTGGCACTGCGTAGAGATGTTGCATCTCTGCGTATTTTATCGCATTTACCACGGGGAGTGCTCTGAGGAATTGTTCGGACTAATTCCAGCCGCTGAATTTCACCATCGCACATCGCGACAAAATTTGCGATACCATCCATACCACCTGGATGATTGGCGGTCCACCACTGTGCGATTTAAAAGATATTTTCTTTCTCGCACAACTTCCTTGTGGAATCTATTACCACCAGCGATTTTTCCGGACCGATACGACTTAGGAACCTTGAAACAGAAACAGAAACAGAAACAGAAACTTTTTTATTCAATATAGATTATAAATAATGCTTATTGAAAGTCACTCCTTTGTATAATTACCACTGGTTCGAAAAAAAACCTCTGTCCTGGGAAGAACCAGCAAGAAACCCAGCGGGACTTTTTTTTTAAAATAACAGCTTACAATCATGTATGTTACACAAATTAACAACACAACAAATTAGAAATAGCTTGGTAGCGATCACCTCATTTCCAGGGGTTATTATCATCTATAAATTCTTTAATACTATAATAACCCTTTTTATACAAACTTAGTTTAATAAAGTTTTTGAACTTTGAGCAGGTCAAATTTTGTATATTTTCTGGAATTTTGTTGTAAAAGCGTATACATCGCCCCAAGAATGAATTACTGACTCGATGGAGTCGAGTAACCGGTACTACTAGCTTGTGTCTGTTCCTAGTATTTACAGAATGAATATCACTTATTTTTGTAAAACTACTTTTATTTTTGTGTACGTACATTACATTTTCATAAATGTATTGAGAGGCCAAAGTTAATATATTAATTTCCTTAAATTTTTGTCGCAGCGACTCTTTAGGCTTTAAATCATAAATTGCTCTTATGGCCCTCTTCTGTAAAACAAATATAATTTCAGTGTCAGCTGCGTGTCCCCATAGCAAAATACCATACGACATTATGCTATGGAAATAGCTAAAGTAAACTAGTCCAGCTGTTTCAACACTAGTTAGACTTCTAATCTTTTTTACGGCATATGCTGCAGAACTAAGTCTGCTTGCTAGTTTTGATATATGGGGGCTCCATTGAAGCTTCGCGTCTAGTGTGATTCCAAGAAAAATGGTGGTATCTACAAGACTCAGTTTCTCCCCATTTAAAATTACATTAGTATTTAATTCTTTGACATTTGGAGTCATAAATTTCATACATTTCGTTTTAGTGCCATTTAAATGCAAATTATTAACATTGAACCAATTTACTAATTTAGATATAGCATTATTTACTTCGTCATATTTTAGCAATTGTCAACTTAATTTGAAAATTAAAGAAGTGTCATCTGCAAATAATACTATATCATGGTTATCTCCTACTATGTAAGGTAAGTCATTAATGTATACAAGAAACAGAAAGGGGCCTAGAACTGAGCCTTGAGGCACGCCCATCTGTACCATCGACCCGGAAGAACTCATACTGTTAATGACAACTTTTTGCGTTCTCTTACTTAAATATGAAATAATTAATTTAAGAGCATCACTTCTTACACCGTAGTGTTTAAGTTTCCTGATTAATGTTTCATGGTGAACACAATCGAAGGCTTTGGATAGGTCACAAAATATACCCAAAGCATCCTGTGAATTCTCCCATGCATTAAATATATATTTAATCAGCTCAACACCGGCATCAGTTGTCGAGCGACCCCTTGTGAAACCAAATTGATTTTTATGAAGTAAATTATTTATATTAAAGAAATTTAACATTTGATGAAGAATAATTTTTTCAAAAATCTTACTAAGTGTTGGTAGTACAAAAATAGGTCTAAAATTAGCGGGGTCTAATGTACTACCAGATTTAAATAAAGGTATTACTTTACTATACTTCATTAAATCAGGAAACACACCAGATTCGATACTAGTATTAAAAATAGTAGCTAAATGAGGCGCGATTGTATCTATTATAGACGCAATAACTTTAACGGAAATCCCCCACAGATCCGCAGTTTTCTTAACATCAATAGTTTTAAAATATTTTACAATATCTTTTGATGATACTTTATGAAATGTAAAATTCTTTGTACACGCATTTACATTTTGTTTAAGTAATGATTCGGCGACCGCAGGAGAAGAATTCAGTGACAGTTGAAAAGAGCCTATTCCTTTTTAAAAGGCCGGCAATGCATCTGCAATTTCTCTGGTGTTGCGGTTGTTCATGGGCGGCGGTAGTCACTTACCATCAGGTGAGCCGCATGCTCGTTTGCCCCCTCTCCTATAAAAAAAGTGGTTAACTTTTTAATTAGTTAAAAGAAATGCCTGAAAGCCAAGCTTATTTTAATTGACTAACCTGAGTCTATTTGGGTGTTTAATGACCCTGTTAAATTGTAGAGTTGCTTACTTCATTTCATTTTTGTGTTATGACTATGTTAACAGCCATACCGTTGCCGTAGCTCGAAGAGTGTGTGCGGTGCGCGTGTGGTATTGATAGAGGTCTAGTTTAGTCTTCGTTGAGATGTAACGGGGCTGACAACATAGAGATGAGTTCTCCTAAAAATAAAATGAAGTAAGAAATAGAATAAATGAAGAACAACAAACGATTAAATAGGTTATGACTCTTGGACATTTTATTTTGTGATGTTAAGTTTCCTTTGAATTGATCTACATAGAGTAGAATTAAGTATTGAAAAAGTTTCCGGAGGTATTTCCAAGCGTCCATACTCTTAGTCACTTGTTTAATTATTCTATAAAAAATATACGTAGGTATCTATGCAAAATCTACTTGCCATCAACTGTGTGCTCATTTGTCACCATTGTTGGTTACAAAAACTAAAATTATTCAAATGAAGTGATTCTGAAATGAAACAGTCTGAAATATTTTTAGTTTTTATTGTTATCCAGTACCTAATATATAGCATTATAGTGTTAGAATTTTTTACGCCTATATAATAGAACATGCGCTAATCATATCCACGTGGAACACTAAAAGATGGAATTACGATCGCGTAACGCATGATAAGATATATCCTAACGACCCCACATACGTACGTTGATATCAGTTCAAATTCAATATTAAGGCGACGAACAGCACGTGTAGGTGTTTACTTTTTGCATTATAAATATCCTATTGGCTGACTTACACGATCAGTTTAAACGGATGGAAGCCAAAACTATTTCCCCACTCACGGAATTCAAATTTCAACTTAAGTTTTCACACTCACGGTCAGTTTTTGGATGTACGTCAGTTCAACTGATCAGTTTAACTGACCGTATGTTTCGGCCACATAACACACAAAAAGTGTGAAGAGGTGGCAAGAAACTCACAAGGGGACTGTTTTTCACCCAACAGTAACAATTTAGCTTTACATTATAATTAATTTAACTTTCTTTTGTTTATTCTTTTCTATCATTCTTCTTTTGCCATAAATAATTTTGTTTTCGTTGTTTATTTCTTATTTTATACAAGGTTTGTGCACTGAAATGGAATGGATTGGAATCAAAGATATTTTTTTTAAATCAGTTTTTTTTTATAGGATAAGGGTGACAAACGAGCACACAGTCTACCTGATGGTAAGTGGTTGCTGCGGCCCATAGACATCTACATCTATCCTCGCTTGCGAATCAAAATGCAGATGCGTTGTCACCCGTGAGGACTAAGATGGAATGCCTCATTTCCAGTAAAAAGGGCCTCTGGACACCTGCACTCACCAAGCGAAACGCAGAGGTAAACCTCTACTTCCCGCTGGTATTCTGTGAGGTCGTGGTACCACCCCGGTTCGAGCCGGCCCATCCGTGCGACAGCAAAAGCTGCCGCGTGGCTCTACCACTGTTAAAAGTATTCCAGAAGTACGCTACCACAGTGCACCACGCATACATACATAATTATCTTTTAAATAAAAACCCGGGCAAACAGCAAAAGTAGGTTTCATAAAAGATAAAAACTTCTAAATGTCGAAGTCCTGTTTTTTCAATGAGTGGTCTATTCTGCAAAATGATATAGAGAAATTTTAAGTTCGTCATAAAAACTCTGATTTCAAATAAGTCTACACCTTAACTCGGTCGCAAAGTACAGCGGCCTCAGGGGCGCTATATTTTTTATCCCGAACCCCAATTCCGCCGGTAAATTGCTATCCGATAGCCAGGTTCAGTTGCGAGCAGGGGAGAAGCAATTAGAAATCATATAGCAATAAGCACGATATAATGTTCAGTACAATTTATAAATATCTAATTTTATATGAGCAAAGTAAATACTTTTGCCTTAGTTCATCCCTCCCCTTTCCACCATCGGACAACCAGGCGATCGCAGGTTTTCACCCTTTTGTTGTGGATATTCGACGCATTCAAACTAAACAGTTTGCTTCACCTTTTTTATAGTATAAAGGTGACAAACGAGCACACAGGTAAGGGGGTGCTGTGGCCCATACACATCTATATCCATCCTCAATACGAATTAAAATGCACTAAGATAGAAAATTTACAAAATAGACCAAAATAGAATGCCTCGTTTGCAGTAAAAGGGGTCTCCGGTTCTCTACACACACCATAGGAAACACAGTAGTGTAAAGCTGCTATTTCACGCTGGTATTCTATGAGAGCGTCGTCCTTCCCTGGTCGAGCCGACCCATTCGTGCTACAACTATACCAGTAATGTAGCTGCAGCATGACTCTTTCACGCACAAAATAATGAATAATATTACTGTTTAGTTAAACTGTGAAGAGATTACCAGAAATTGATAGTATGACTGAATAGATAATGATGATGAAATAGAAAATAGATGCAATAACAGAGATATAAATTAAACTATACGATATAAATTTTTATATTATAAGTTTGGTTTTTTCTCTTGCTGTAGTTTGTCATCTGCCTCACGCTCCTGTTTCCACTGAAAATCAGCGTTACGAATTGATGTTCATCTTCAATACGTGACTTAAAGCTGAGTGAAGACCATTTTGGTGCATATTACGTTATTTCTTTTGTTTTTAAATATATTTGTTAAGATGTATGTTTTTTCTGTTTTACTTAATTTTTTTTGTTATAATGTATGTTTTTTTATATGATAAGGGTGACAAACGAGCATACAGTCCACCTGATGGTAAGTGGTTGCTGCGGCCCATAGACATCTACATCTATCCTCTATTACAAATCAAAATGCAGATGCGTTGTCACCCGTGAGGACTAAGATGGAATGCGTCATTTCCAGTAAAAAGGGCCTCCGACCACCTGCACTCACCAAGCGAAATGCAGAGGTAAACCTCTACTTCACGCTGGTATTCTGTGAGGTCGTGGTACCACCCCGGTTCGAGCCGGCCCATCCGTGCGACAGCAAAAGCTGCCGCGTGGCTCTACCACTGTACATGTGCCATATAAACTTATTTCTTTCTTTCCATATAGTCAGTAATAATAATACGCAGTACTTATATTTAGCGAAAATTCCCCGACAGTTGTAATAGCAGATACGAAACTGTTATTTCATCTATTTTATGAAGTCCGTCTTTTTATAATATATCCCAGCTTTACACAACTTCGAATAGCTGTTATGCATAATTGCGATTAATTAATTATTTCGTATAAATTTCCAGTCTCGTCATTTTATAATGAAAAGACTAGAACTCTCCAAGTTCCACGTAAAGCAAATTTCCCCGACACGTGCCAAGTCTAAATGCGTTTAACCAAGATGCAGTTTCGACGTTACTCCAAGGTGTTCAGAACTTGTCATAGACATTTCAGTGGACGTGTCTCTTGTTCGTTTGTTTTGGCAAACTTGGCGCCTGTCGTTGTGCACGATAGTGGTGTGCTGCTATCACTCAAATATCGATATAATAGATTTAAAAAATATTAAAATTAGGAAATGCTAGTAAAATAAAATCGCCGTGCGATGGTGGTATTAAATAATACACTACTACATATCATCCCGTGAGTGTCATAAGAGGCAACAGAGGGAATTTATAACACAAAGTGTGCACCAACATCTTCGTGATAACAAAAGAAAATAAAAACACTGCGGTTGCTAATTCGCTTGCTAAGCCTGGCACTGTGCCCTTTGGGCCTATTGCCCCTTTGAGAATATCAATGGCAGATGAGTATTTTTAGCAGTGGACTGTTGTAACAGTAGAATGAAAAAAAAATCCTTTGTACACATACTATATTACACGTTTAAGCTCTTTTAAATGTTACAATTAAATATGGCGTTGCTAAGTTTGACTTGTATTGGCGGCGTTTGAGAACTAACACTGTCCCATATGATATCTACCGGCGGTGAATTAATGAATAATTGAATCAGATATTGACTTTAAAAATGGTGATCTGTGTGGCTAAACTTTAATAAAAATATTTTTATTTGACTTTGTATAATTAATGTTCTTTTCACTGACTTTTCATATAAAGTGAGTATATTTTATAAATTAGTATATATTTTTTACGAAAATCAGTACACCATTTTTCATTTATTGTGTGTTTTTGCGTAAATATAAAAACGTCATTAAATCAAAAATTAAATTAATTACATTTTAACTTATCGATAAGAAATAACAATATCGACACGTTCTCTTCACTATTCGCTAATGACCGAGCAACATCAGCCAGGTGAGATGTCCACACATCATTACCAGTCGTTACGCACCGGATTTCCGCCAGAATACAACGCTAAAATACCGTGTAATATGTATTTGTGGCAGATAACATTATGCTGACAAGAAAAAAAGGAATGCGAAGCTGGCGAGTGCCGTGGTCATTATGAATAGACTGCAAAGAAACGTCTATATTTTAGCGACTAAAATAAGTCATCAAATGTTTGTGAATTCGACGATTGCAAAAAGAACCAGGCTATTGTTTTATATATCCTGTTACTGACGTGGTGGAGCTATGCTACGTTATTGAGTCGGCTCGAACGAGGAAGAACCACGCTCGCATGAAACACAAATTAGCAACATAATTCTGCTGTGTTTCGTATAGTGATTGTAAAAAAAAAACCGAAGAACCTTTAACTGGAAACGAGGCGTACTTACCTTAGTCCTCAAGGGTGACAACACATCTACATTTTGAATCTTAATCAAGGATAGATATAGATGTTTATGAGCCATAGCATCCAGTTACCATCAGACGGACTGTGAGCTTGTTCTATAAAAATAATTCAGATAAAGTTATTGCGTTATTGGAACGAAGTTCCTTATCGGACGGTACGGGTTTGGCGGATGGGAGCTAAGCGACGAAAAGTGTAAGATTTTTTCGTCACTACCCCTTGTGTCATAGTGTAGACGGCCTTACGGGATGAGGGAGATGGAATAATATCCATCTCCCTCGCACTTTTTCTTATCTTGCCGTGAAAGAAATATTATTTTATTTCAAATGACGCTTCATTTTAATAGACGCTAGTATAGTAGCTATTCATTTATTTGTATTTGTTTATCAATAATATAATACCTACGTTTATCAATAATAATGTACTACGCAAGGAACTTCGTTCCAACCGAGTGTTCCACGACACTCACGCATTTTATTGTGAAAAAAAAATCATCGTTAATTCTTATAATGGTTGAATTTTATCGTTGTTTATTCACGAATTTGTTAAACAATATTTTTAAACAGTATAATTTGTGTTTTGATTGAAAATTTAAACTTAATTTATGTGTTTAAAATCAATTATACAATACAATAAAAAAGGAGAATCATAGACAGTGATTGGTTTGAAAGAGCAAGCTCAAAGTCAATTCGTATCCATCTCACGGCTCAGGTAAGAGGCTCCGCCTTTACATTGATCGTACAGGTGAAAGCAATGTGATTGGCCGACTGCTGAGGTGAGACAGGTGTCTTCGCTCATCCACCAATAACAAACTACTTGGAGTAGGTGGATATTGACACTTAAGACATTGGTATTCAACTCAGGTAAAAATAAATTTGAATATTGTAAAATTTATCATTGGATGTTAGCTTCCTTTAAGGAGTTTTTTGGCATAACAACTTATTATAAAATTAATATATAATTAATGATAAAAATTTTCTTGACCTCAAATAACATGAGTGTTTTTAATCATCTCTTGTCTGGCTAAAGGAATCTATTCATTTTCGAATTGTTATAATTAAAAAAATAATTACGAAAAAACTCTTACTGATAATAATCAGTACGAGTTTTTTCGTAATTATTTTTTTTAAAAGCTGTATATTATGATATATTGCCGTGATTTTTTTAATAAAAGAGGGGGCAAATGAGCGTCGGCTCTGATGGTTACAAGGGGAATTGCAGGTGCGTTACCGGTCTTTTAGAAAAGGGTAGGCTCATGTCTAAAGAACTGCAACACCAGGGGAATTGCAGATGCGTTGCCGGCCTTTTAAAAAGGAGTATCTACGCTCATTTCTTGAAGGTCCCTAAGTGAGAGGTCTATATCCAACCATCCATCCATTCATCAATCCATTACAGCCTATAAAAGTCCACTGATGAACATAGGCCTCCCTCATAGATTGCCTTGCAAACGCAGTTTTTTATTATTTGGAGCTGTTATCAGGAAGATGCTGCTGCCCATCTCTAGTTTCATCTTCCCTCTGTAGCCTCTTACGACAATCTCGGGATGATATAGGGTAATGGATATTCTTACACCGCCACTACACCATTTCCAACAGTAGACTTTTAAGAGCTGATGATGAATAAGAACAATTTATATAAGTGGATAGACATCTACATCTATTTCGGGGTTAATTATCAAAATACAGATGCATTGTTACTTGAGGAATTAAATGGATTATCTCATTTCCAGTAACAAGTAGAGACCTTTTTCACGGGTTCTCTACACTCGCCCTACGAAACAGCATTATTAAGCTGCTATTTTACTTTGTTATTCTGTAAGAGTGTGGTCGTTACCAGGTCGAGCTGACTCATCTGTGCTACAACCACAATATAGCTGCAGCATGGCTCTACCACATAAATATAATAGATATTCTCTTATTGCAGCTGTTTTATACTAAAATGAAAAGAGATATAAGTAAATGATAAGAGAATAATTCTTAATATTTAGCAACCGAAGAAGCGAAAGGTATTTAGCGAATACGTCGAACTTCTGACCGAAGCCAACTCTTAGCCAAATTGCCAGTCATTATATTTTAGTTAGAAGATTTATGTAATCGAATAACCTAAAGTCTGTGCCAACTGACCTAGGCGTAGTCCGGCGTATTGTTAAAAAAATAGCTATTTTCTCTGGGACAAAATGTGACAGATAAACGATCCGTATTGAAGTCTAGACGGCCTCGTTCTTGACTAAAGAGATGCTCTAGATTTTCGTTTGTTGTATTTCGCGTTAAAGTTTATGCAGCATTGGTCCGGGCGCACCTGTTTACTGGATTGAGAGTTAAATAATGTGATATGTTTTTAAAGTTTTCGATCGTTTTCTTTTATGCCGTAGCTGCTGATAAGATGGCTGTTCATAAAATAAAAAAGCAAAGCCATTTAAAATTTATAGTATTTAAAAAACAGAATAAATCATTAATTTTTGGAGAAAACATGGCTCTTTTTATTGAATTTGCAACAGTTTATATCAAAGTATTATATAATGATATATATATATATATATATATATATATATATATATATATATATATATATATATATATATATATATATATATATATATATATATATATATAAAATTATAATAAATTCTTAGTGAAAAATATTTGAGACCGTTTTAAATGCTTACGATATTTGTTGCAAATTTAAACCAGAACATAAAAGCCTTTAGCAGTAAAATAATTAATCTTACGGTTTTTGTTATTGCATTTAACTTTTATTTATTTTATATCCATAACGTTTTAAATAATGGCAGCGCAGCGTAGGCAACTACCAAACAAGAAAGCAGATAAATATATCGGTACTGTCATGGACTCGTGACTATAGGTTGCAGCAATGAAACAAAATCTCTAAATTAGCTTATATACAAGTCGCGGCACGTAAGTCTAGCACCGAACGAAACGTGGTGTGGACGCACACGAATTGAATTGCATGAATGCAACTGGAGGACCAATCAACGCGTGCGAACGATACGCATGAGCCAATCAGTGCGACTTATGCGCAATAACGGTCACCGCTAGACTTTCGTGTCGTTACTTTTACTCATCTTTGCTTATATTTGGTTATATGTAATGTGCTTTATTACTATGCTATGGCAGAGTAAGAGAAACCATCATTCCATTTTGTAATGTGGATGTCGTGAGAGGTGACTTTAGGAAACGCCAGAAAGACCTCATGGCTTCCTTCACATAGCGATATAACATTCTCGTTTACACCAGACGTAATATATCCAGTTCAGGGACGGGGTGCAGTGTCAAAGGTATTGGAGGTTCTACTGTAACTGCAATCGACTTCTATCAACAAAAGCTGACGATTAAGGCAAATCCTGCCCACAACATCATATGTCCTTGTTCAATTGTTAATTTTTATGGTATAAAGGTGGCAATTGGGTACACAGTTAACCAGATGGTGAGTAGATGCTGTATCCCATCTACATCTGTCTTCGATTAACAATCAAAATTCAAATGCGTCGTCACCCATACGGATTAAGATGAATGTCTCGTTTCCAGTAAAAAGGGTCTCCGGTTCTCTACACTCACCATACGAAACACAGCAGCATTTTACGCTGATTTTCTGTGAAAGCGTGGTCCTTCCCAGGTCGAGCTGACCTATTAGTGCTACAACTATACTACTAATATCGCTACAGCGTGGCTCTATCACGTGTAAAATTGTTCTATTTATTCAGGGGAAATGTATTCCATTTTTCATTTTTGTATAGAAACAATTATTTACAGTTTTTTATTTCACTATTCATTACAGCCTATAGATTGACGTATAGCCCCCCTGCCAAGTATGGCAGCTATGATAAATATTTCCCCCATATTTGTCAAAGCTGCCAAACTTGGGAAAAGATGGGGATATTTGTCATAGTTTTATACGTGGTAGAGCCATGCTGCAGCTATATTAGTAGTATAGTTGTAGCACGAATGGGTCGGCTCGACCGGGGAAGGACCACACTCACAGAATACCAGCGTTAAACAGCAGCTTAACACTGCTGTGTTTTGTATGGTGAGTGTAGAGGAACGGATACCCTTTTAACTGGAAAAGAGGCAGTCCATCTTAGTCTTCACGGGTGACAACGCATCTGCATTTTAATTCGCGAACGAGGATAAATGTAGATGTCTATGGGCCACAGCCACCACTTACCATCAGGTGGACTGTGTGCTCGTTTGTCACCCTTACGGTACGTGTACACCAAAACCGATTTTGTCGGTCGGTGACGGACAGAACTACCCGGACGAGTAACTCGGACGTGTATGTGCTTACACTGCAACAGTGTACCACGTGTGCCGACATTGAACGTTACCGGTATTCTGTAGTTGACTGTGTTGTTTAACAGTGTGAAGACGCATTTTTTTAAATATCTGGAACCACTGTATACATTTCTGATCCAACTTCAGCCCATAACCGTTTCGGAACCTCTCGATTATTGTAATTGTCTATTATAAACACAACTAATTAATTTTTCAATATCCATAGTCATTTAGGTAAATAATAAGACTGACAAAAAGAACAGAATAAAGACAAAATGATTAAATTAAATTATAAATACACTCCATTTGCACTGTAGACGCCGGCAATCTGGCGAGAAATCCCAACAAGTTCGGACTCAACGGTTGATCGGCCGATTTCGTGCGTCATCGGACGATAACGGTCGTGTTTATGTACGCACTTTCTTTCTTTTACAAGTGTTTGATTCGATCGTCCGAGTCCGGCCGTCATTGCCCGAGTAAACTTCGGCCGTTGACGGATTAGGTGTACGCGTACCATTATTCTATAAAAAATAATGTATCTACATTTTTGTTATTTAAAATTCTTAAATTAGAATTTACCTGCCTCGTTGATCTAGTAGTCGTAAATGATTATCGTCCCAGTGGACTATGAGAGTGAGGAAATAGAGAATGCATCTGTTCTTGTGCATATACTAGGACTAGTATAATCCTATCCTGCGCAGATGGCTAGTCTCCGTTGAGACTGGCCGCGCGATCGATATTCGGTCTGGAGGATATTATTATTGTCGTCGATATTGACTGGGGTACCTACATGTGAATTTCTCCATACTTAACATTTTTCTAAATGCATTATCTTATATCGCTGGAGGACCTAAGCACTAATCTCAATGACGTCAATAGGGCCTCCCAACGGATAGGTCTTAAGATGAACATGGACAAAACAAAGATCATGTTTAAGGTCCATGTCACACCTATGCCGGTAGTTGAAGTAGTTGTTGGGAGCACGAAGCTCGAAGTTGTTGACGAGTATGTTTACCTGGGACAAATAGTCCGACTAGGTAAGTCCAACTTCGACCGAAAGGTCAATCGACGGATTCAACTCGGTTGGACAGCGTTCGGGAAATTACGACACATCTTCTCGTCAGGTATACCTCAAAACTTGAAAACGAGACTGTACAACCAGTGCGTGTTGCCAGTGATGACCTATGGTACTGAGACGTGGTCCTTCACTGCTGGCCGGATGAGGAAGCTCAAAGTCGCTCAGCGAGCTATGGAGAGGGCTATGCTCGGGGTTTCTCTGCGTGATAAACTTAGAAAATAGGATATCCGCAGTAGAATCAGAGTGACCGACATAACCCAACGTATTAGTAAGCTGAAGTGGCAATGAGCCGGCCATATAGCTCGAAGAACCGACAACCGTTGGGGAAAAAAGGTGCTTTAGTGGCGGCCTGGTACCGGCGGACGAAGTGTAGGACGTCCCCCCACTAGATGGAGTGACGACCTGGTAATATATGCAGGAAGTCAATGGATGCAGGTGGCTCAGGACCGTGCTTTGTGGCATTTCTTGAGGGAGGCCTATATTCAGCTGTGGACTTGTGAAGGGCTGTAATGAATCAATGAATGAATTATCTTATATGTACCTAGATATAGACAACTTACTGATGAAGATAGATATCGTGCGCAAAGATCTACATGACATTTTTTTGTTTAAAAAAAACTCACAAACGACCTTGTTGACAGTTTTAACGCAGGTAATTTCTATTGAAAATGTAATTGCTAAGAATTTTTATAACGTGATAAAACCTGAAAAATTGCCAATGAACATTGAAAATTATTGCAGTAACATAATCCGCGATTTTTCAAGAGAAAGCGTTAAATTCAGTAATTGTTCTTTTATTCCTTTATGCAATATTATCCAGGTTTCGTCTAGAACGTATTGATAAAGAAGACACTTTATTTCTTTAGTGATTTTGTCCACCCGTTACCTTACAGCCTATTAAAGTTCACTTCTGAACATAGGTGTCTTCGATAAGTTGTCTCATATACATTTATGACATTTGGCATAGTTGCCAGGCATAGCAAACGGGTTGGCAACTGAATTTATTTTTGAAGTTATACTTCTTTTGGGGCGTTTGGGAGAAAATGATGAGAGCGAATTTTTTTACGAATTTTTTGCTACAACTTCAGTGGGTAATTATCTCTCAAGTTTTTGTGAGAACTGGTAGATTTACTTGGTAGAGCCATCATGCAGATATATTAGTAGTATAGTTGTAGCACGAATGGGTCGGCTCGACCGGGGAAGGACCACGCTCTCACAGAATACCGGCGTAAAATCAGCATGGCTTTACGGCGTCCATTACTTGTTCTATGACACTCTGAGAAATGAAGGGAAGCCTAAACCCAGCTGTGGGACGTATATGGCTTTAACTTTTTTGAGTGTGTGTTGTCATTACAACTTTACAACTTGCATATATAACGAGAAGTGACGTTAATTGTTGTATTGGGTATGGGGTTGGCTTGAGATGGGATGGTGTGAGAGAGAAGAAAAAATAAACTATCAGTCGTACAACTGCACGTCTGAAGTGAATTGTTTTTAGCTTCGCAAACCTGAAAACAATATTTTCGGGTTGTTAAGAAATATTTTTTAAGAAGTATTTTTAATTATAACAGTGGTAGAGCCACGCGGCAGCTTTTGCTGTCGCACTGATGGGCCGGTTCGAACCGGGGTGGTACCACGACCTCACAGAATACCAGCGTGAAGTAGAGGTTTACCTCTGCGTTTCGCTTGGTGAGTGCAGGTGGCCGGAGGCCCTTTTTACTAGAAATGAGGCATTCTATCTTAGTCCTCACGGGTGACAACGCATCTGCATTTTTATTCGCAAACGAGGATAGATGTAGATGTCTATGGGCCGCAGCAACCACTTACCATCAGGTGGACTGCGTGCTCGTTTGTCACCCTTATCCTATAAAAAAAAAATAGAAATTATTTTTAACAAAGTATTAATATACTAATAAAAATTTTATTTATTGCATTGTTTTACATGATACATCACAAACAAATCTATACATACATATCAATTTCATAAAATTTAATCAATTGGATTTTCATTATTACTTTCATCAATTTTCACCCATAACTTCAACAATTCTCCCATTATTTTATGATTATTGTCATCATATTCAAAAACTGATACTATATGCTTATAACGAAAAGAAGAAACGAAGAATTTTGATTCAAATATATGCAAATATCTTGTATATACATCTGAGCGTGACGGTCACGCGAGTTCAAAGCTTTTTCCCCGTCCCGAAAGGGCCCATCGTACCTAAAAAAGTTTTGACTTGAAAAATTATCAAGGAACTGTTGTAAATATCCTGATATAATATACTTACAGATATAAGACGTACGTCATAAAATTCCCTGCGTTGTTTATACGTTTTACCCATAATTTACTCGATGATGTTTCTAAAAAGAAATAAATAAACATTAATTGACAACACGCAGCGTCTGTGATCTGTACCTCGATTGCGCCATACAGGACGCACCTGTTATGTCGCCATTAGCAATATTCCGATATTTTACATCCGCAGCATGGCGTCCACGAGATCAGAGAGCTAGGGTTTACGGACGGTTGATAGTTATAAAATAATTAGAACGCGCTTCTTACAACTGTACATGCAAACGATGTTCATCCTCTAACGTCAGTCAAAGTGTGTATATCTTATAGTGTAAGCTAGACCAGTATAACGTGTATATTATGGAAATGCTCCACTGAATATAATATAAATATTTTAAGTATTGTGTTAATGATTGTAAAAAAATATTCAGTTTTCAGCGAAATGATTAGCCATATTTTTTTTGGAGTTTATGGCCTGATATCTAGACCTTTAGGCCAAGTCTTGAGTGTTTGTATTCGGTTTATTTTAATTTCTTCATAGTTCACTGCTTCACAATATGTTGATGCGTCACATTGTGCAGCCCTTGGGAGATTTTGACGGCAACTTGAGCCAGCAGGCAGCTGACAGTTGGCGATGGTATCTAAAGGCGCCTATGCAAACAAACAGCTTATCTTGAGAATCCATCACCATCAGAGCACTTGTTTCACAGTTTCCACTAATAGTTCACATGCGCAGACACTTAATACACAAAATCGCACCACTTTTATATATCAAAGTCCACTTCAAACCATTATTTAAACAATAATACAGGAGCAACAAACCGCCGCAGGTCAAGTTCCCGCAAAAACTCATGATTAGCCATATAGCTCTAAGAAACGACAACCGATAAGGACGAAAGGTTCTCTAAGGACAACCTCTTATCGGTAAACTAGATAGGTAGATAACGCTTTATTATATACAAAAAATGTATAAATATTTCCAAAAAAATGGAGCAAATCGAAATGTGGTACGATACAATGGGTGGTCTTATCGCTAAAGACAATTTCTTCCAGACAACCTTTGGATGGACGGGGTTGCTAGAGAACAAATAAACATGTGTGTGGTTTGGTAAGCTAAGTGGAAGCAGCTCCCCTTTACAGTGGGGGAATCCTGTTTTTTCATAAAATATTGGCAATGCAAACATTACTAATATTCCCTTTAATCACGTCTGATAACCTCAAAATGCTTGTGTAGAGTGGTTCAGGACACTACTCGAATGGCGGATTCGACCCCACGACCTTTTGAGATTGCAGTCCGCACCCTGCTATTAGGTTACTGTCGCTTTTGAAGGAAAAAGAAAAATATTAATCTATTTCCAGTAGTGAGCATTTAAGGGGTGGTGTAGAAGAATAAAAAGAAAAAAAATACGCGTAGTTTACGCAAACTGAATAAATAGGTACGTAGACCTATATTACGTTGTAGTTTAAAGCAATCAACATTGTTCAACAGTGCTGTAAATAAACGCCGCAATGAAAACTTGATATACTGATCTTTACTCACACTGTGGCTTTTACTGCCGGTACGGGCAGTAAATCTTTAGAAATTTAGATCCGGTGCGCATCTTCGCAGAATCATTAAACTTGTGTCCAATATCATATTTATTTCAATTTTGCACTAATTCCGGAGTACGGACGCTCATCGTAAATTACGTGGAGTCAGGTTAAAATTTTTATTTCCGCGATAAACATGTTACTTTTGTCTTTGATTGTTAGATGTCGACTCGAAATAAAAGAAAAATAAACGAAGCAAAATTAGAAGGACTTCGAATAGAAAAAGTTTCGGGGCTATTAAATCGCGTCGGGTCGGCTGCGTTCCGAAAAGATTTACTATGTTTATCTTGTAATTATCGTAACGATTGCGTTCATAATTTAGGAATGTTGTAAATTATAAGCTTTTATTAACCTTATTTTCGATTTCGTATTTTACTTCTCAGTGAAAATTTAGAAAAAAATGTACCGTCTATTTTCCACTTGTGTAAAAATGAAATTGTTTGTATCTAAATAAAGTGTCTGGTTATAGCAAAAATAATACTCATTGTTACATTGAGTTATATGTACTACGTACTAGAGAAGCCATTCCAAACAAAAATTGTGTCCTACTCTATGTCTTCGCGCATGCGCGGGAGTAGTAGTCGCGCATGCGCGAATACTTTAATTTGATATAAAATATGATAATAATATAAAATAAATATAAGAATTTAATATAAAATACATACTCTTATTTTAATCTAAACAAATATATTTCTAAATAAAATGTAATAATAATTATCTTATGGAATTCATAAATCTTCAATTTACGCAATATTTAGTTTGTACGGATTGCACTACAGTTCGGTTGAACATAGTCTATGTTCGGAATGGCTTCTCTAGTACGTAGTACATATAACTCAATGCATTGATATAACTAATTCTCAGTTGATTTAAAATAATTTACAATAACATTTATAAAACGTTTCACAGTCACATAACAGAAAATTTCTCCACAAAAATATTAATACTATTATCGTTCTGGCCATGGCTTTATTATACTGACTGCCTCGTTGGTCTAGTGGTTGTAGTAGTGCGACTGCTGATCATGAGGTCCCGGGTTCGAATCCCGGGTCGGGCCAAAAAATCATTTATTGAGTTTTTCCATCAAGGAATTCTCAGTAGCTGCCCGGAGTCAGGAAGTTGGCGGTGTTTCACCCCCGTGCCTCGGAAAGCACGTAAAGCCGTTGGTCCTGCGCCTGATCTCTCTCCGGTCGTGTCGGTTTACCGTCCCATCGGGCTATGAGAGTGAGGGAATAGAGAGTGCACCTGTGCTTGCGCATACACTTGGGCACTATAATCCTGTCCTGCGCAGATGGCTAGTCTCCGTTGAGACTGGCCGCCGTGGCCGAAATTCGGTCTGGAGGACATTATTATTATTATTATTATTATTATAATATGGAAAAAGAAAAAAAAAACAATTTGACTTGTGTTTTGGCGGTAACTTTACTGTCGGCGGGCTGTTGCTCCTGTTTTATTGTTAAAAAATAATGGCTTAAAGTGGATTTTGATACGTAACATTTTAATTTTGTGTATTAAATGTCTGCGAATGTTATATTAGTGGAACCGATGAAACAAGTGCTCCGATGGTGATGTGAACCTCAAGATGATGTCTGCTTAGGCGCCTTGAGATACTGACGTCATCGATTGTTTGTTGGCTCAATCTGCAGTAAAAATCTCGCAAAACTTCACAATTGTCGCGTCAAGATTATATTGTGAAAAAGTTTATAAAAAAAATAATAAAAATATTTTTTTTATTATTTGACACTGGCAAAAATACAACAGTACGAGCCCATTACAAAAAAGTGTCAATTTGGGTTTTCGCGGGAACTTGACTGCCGGCGGATTGTTTGATTGCTCGTGTTTTATTGTTTAAATAATAATGGTTAAAATAATGTTGGTAAATATAAAAAAAGTAATCAGATTTAGTGTATTAAATGGAAACGAAAAGTTTTCCGATATAGGTAAACCTCAATTTATTTTGATTATCGATTGTCTACTGGCTTAAGCTATTGTCGGATGTCCCAAAATCTTCATACGACGCATCAGCATTCTCGGGGGAAGGTTTTGAACAAATTAATAAAAAGAATATTTCCCTGTTACATGAAACTGCCAAAAGTCATACTAATGCTTCTATATGACAGGATTAAGATGCACGAGCTTGTGCGCCAGCATAGGTGCACTCTCTATTCTCTCTCACTCTCATATTCTGATAGGACGGCAATCCGACAAGCTCGGGGAGAGATCAGGTGCAGAACTAACGGTTTTACGACCTTACCGAGTCACGGGTGTGTAATCTATTACCATAGAAAAATCAGTGCTGACATTTTTTTATAGGATAGGGTGACAAACGAGCACACAGCCCACCTGATGGTAAATGGTTGCTGTGGCCCATAGACATCTACATCTATCTTCGTTTGCGAATCAAAATGCAGATGCGTTGTCACCCGTGAGGACTAAGATGGAATGCCTCTTTTCCAGTAAAAAGGGTCTATATGTGATATATGATTAAACTTGAGCACGATCTTAAACGCGTTATTACTTTAATATTCTATATATACATATAATATTTAAATCGAGAAAGCTGGCTGTTTAGTTCTCACTGCTTGACACTAAAATTTCCTCTAATTTGCTGCTAAGCATTTATAGAAATGAGTCAATGTTCGCGAAATAATTAATATTCCTCAGACATATAGGTTACTCACAATGGTACTTTACCGCCAAGCACGTGGTAATTCAAGACATTCATTGGAAAACACTTGCTCCACTACGGCTCATCATATTACCAATATATTATTATGTTTGGATCATAATATATGTTTAGGCATCAGTAGCCTAACGGCAGGGCGCGGACCGCGAACTCGAAAGGTCGTAGGTTCGAATCCGCCATTCGACTACTCTCGTGAACCACTTCTAACACAAGCACTTTAAGCTTACCAGAAGTGGTTAAACGGAATATTAGTAATGTTTAATAGCATTACTAGTATTTAAAAAAATGATTTCCTGCGCCTGTTCTCTCTCTGGTCGTGTCGGTTTGCGGCCCCATCGCATTAAGAGAGTGAGGGAATAGAGAGTGAACTTTTGCTTGTGCATACACTCGTGCATTATAATACAGTAAAAGCTCCTTATTCGCGCATCCTTCATTCGCGTTTTCACTATTCGCGGATTAAAAAAATGCGACCCAATTCCTATATTCGCGGCTAAAGATTTCTTTATTCGCGGATCTAATCGGTACATACATATTAATAAACCTAGCAAGCTAACAGCATAGCAAAGTGGCGAAGCAATCAGCTTTGTAGCGGTTTCTAACGGAAAAAAAATTAAAAATAGGAGGTTCAGATGCCTGGGTGATCAGTAATCGATTGCTGAAAACAGAATTTGAAAATTCGAAACCGTTCTCGAGATATTCGTGGGATAGATGGACAGACGGACAGACAGACGGACAGACGGACAGACAGACAGACATCGTGAAATCAATAAGTGACTTCGCAAGCTTCGCCACTTATTAAAAATGATTCCAATAGGTATTGGATTGTAATACCAGTTACTAGACTCCACAGAATCAGTAATTCATTTATGGGGCAATGTATACGCTTTTACAACAAAATCCCAGAACATATTCAAAGTTTATCAATAAACAAGTTTAAAAGTTTTATTAAAGAAAAACTGTACAAAAAGGGTTATTATAATATCAAGGAATACATGAATGAAAATAACCCCTGGGAATAAGGTGATCGCCACCATGCTGGTTCTATTAAAAATCATTTAAAAATTGTATAAATGAAATTATTGTTAAGTGAAATATGTTTGAAAAAAAAAGTCCCGCTGGGTTTCTTGCTGGTTCTTCCCAGGACAGAGGTATTTTCCGAACCAGTGGTAAATAAAAAATGACTTTCAATAAGAATTATGTAATAATCGATATTGAATAAAAAAATATTCTATTCTATTCTATTCTATTCTATTCTATCAAACCCAATATCTTTTGGAAACGCGTCGTCAAATGGACTAATAAAAAAGTAAATTATGTAGACCTTATTAAAACTTTGCCTAAAGTATGTAGTTAAACTATACGGCGGCTTATCTCAAAGGCCGAGCCAATACACGTTCGGACTATTTTACCTCCCAACAGTCTATAGGTTGAAGCAAAGCTGTCGTTGCTTCATTGTTGTCGTTGGACCAAGGAATAATCCAGACCTTAAAGGTCTTCATTATTCCCACGCTCTATTACATTAGACGAACCTTCAAAATCATATTGGATAATATGGAATGTGATCCTGATGGAATGCTGGGAGAAATTTGACATAGCAAAATGTATCGTAAATATAAAAGAATCATTGGAAGAATTGAAGCCATACACATTGAAACCATGCTGGAAAAAACTGTAGCCTGCACTAACAGCGAAAAATGACGAAGAATCTGTGCAAATTCAACCTGACTGCAAACATAGCCGAAATTGCGAATGGAATAGGATGACATGGGTTCGAACAGATAGAATCAAGTGACATTCAGGAGTTGCTTGAATCGCAAGATGAAGATTTGACTGAAAACTACTTGAAGCAAATGTTTAATGAGGGCTAATAATCTTCCACTCACCAGATGTCGCTACTAGCGACTGAGGTAAAGTTTTTTGTTACACAGTGTCATTTAATTGAGAAATTAGTTTTAAATAATAGTTTATCATTGCCTAGAGTATTATATTAATATATAACACAATGCGTCAGTGGTTTGATTTTTAATTTTTTGCACATTACAACTCTTTTTTTTTAAAATTCGTCTTTTAGTTATATTTATAGTTTGGTTTATTCATTTCTAATGTAATTAATATAAAATATAACTAACAATACAGAAAGAAACCTTAAAGATTACATTTTCGTAAGAAATTATCGTCCCCGCTATGAAATCTGTCAAATAATTTACCTCACTCGAAAGTGGCGCCGCCCTGGTGGCAGAAAAAGTCGTGGATGCCCTCATTCACTGCCCATTGAAGAAGAGGCTTCAACAAGCACTGGAAACGTGACATTTAATTTGAAAAATCTTAGTGAAGGTTTAAGAATGGCAAATGAGCTTTGTGATTTCTTTATGAAAATTGATCCGTCTATGGAACGAAGTTTTATTTTTAAGAGGAAAATTTCCAATGCCACTGCTTAATATCAGTCTGAATTGAAGGAGCTTTTAGAAAGTGCCAAGCAAGGAAAAAATACAAAATTATTTAAACCATTGCCTAAGCCTGAAGATAATAATTAATCAATATGGTCAAAAACTTCAATTAAATTGAGTTTTTTATATATGTGTGTGTTTTATTTTGTCACCTAGGAACGTATAATCCCATATAAATTACCATTCCATATTCACGGTTTCTGTATTCGCGGCATATTTACGGAACATATACCCCGCGAATAAAGAGCTTTTACTGTACTGTACTGCGCAGATGTCTAGTCTATTTAGACTGGCCGCCGTGACTGAAATTAAGTCCGATTTTTGGTCACGTCGGTCAATTTCGACCAAGGAGAACATTATACTCGTAATTATATGTATGATTGGAGTTTTTACGTCATTTCGACTTCTCTGTCATTACATCTATATTGTATTTAACATTCGATGCATAAAGACTTCATGGCGCAGTAGCTTGGCAAGCTTGGAAAAAACGTTGGCACAAGTGCATTATATCCGAGGGGGATTACCCTGAAAGAGACAAAATAGATATTAATGAACAAATAACTAATTTTTGAAAAAATACAAAATTTGCGATACTTTTTGAACAAACCTCGTAAGTTGCAGCGCTAAGGACCGCGGGTTCGAATCACGCACGGAAAAAGAAGTTGAAGTTTAGTTGTAGATGTTTGCCCTTGTGAAATTTATTTATGTAAATTGCCCTCTCGACACAAGAGAAAATCCTAGTGAGGAGGTAACGTTTATATATAAAAGAAAGAAAGAAGATGTTAATTTTCCGGTTCGTCAATTCTTTTCTTTTCTTCATCAGCCCATAAAAAGTCACTGGTGAAGATGGACCTCTCCCGTTAAAGACAAAACATGCCTCAATCTCTACATTATACTATTGACAGAGGCAGTAATAAGAATGATTTATAATCTATATTAAATTAGGAATAGCAATAAGTACCAGACCTGGCATCGTAATGCTGTCGCCCGTCTCCGGTGTGGGTATTTTACACATGACGTATCTAAATGTGATGGATATATCATCCCGTGGGAGTCGTAAGAGGCAACGGAGAGGAAACAAAACTTGAAGATGCTGCTTCTGCCCAGCATCTTCCCAACGACTAAATATAAAAAAACTGTGTTTGTCAAACTGTTTGCAAAGTGTGGTAACTTTTTTTACGATAAGGTTGACAAACGAGCATACAGTCCACCTGATGATAAGTGGATTATATGGCCGGCCCAATGCCACTTCAGCTTACTTATACGTTGGGATATGTCGGTCACTCTGGTTCTCCTCTCTCTTTAGTTATTAATCTCTCCTCTAAGGTGGTTCTACTGCGGATATCCTCATTTCTAATTTTATCCCGCGGAGAAACTCCGAGCAATCTCTTCATAGCTCGCTGAGCGACCTTGAGCTTCCTCATCCGGCCAGCAGTGAAGGACCAAGTCTCGTTCGATAGATCATCACTGGACAATGCAATGGTTGTACAGTCTCGTTTTTCAGTTTTCAGGTATACTTGACGAGAATATGTGCTGTAATTTCCCGAAGCCTGCCCAGCCGAGTTGAATCCGTCGATTGACCTCTCGGTCGAAGTTGGACTTACCTAGTCGGACTTTTTGTTCCAGGTAAACAAACTGGTCAACAACTTCGAGCTTAGTGCTCTCAGCAATTACCGACAGAAGAGTGACATGGACGTTATACATGATCTTTGTTTTGTCCGTGTTCATCTTAAGACCTATCCGTTGGGAGGCCCTGTTGAGGTCATTGAGCATAGTCCTTAGATCCTCCATTGATTCTGCCATAAGGACTATATCGTCGAAAAATCGAAGGTGAGGACTGTGGTCGCCGTTGGTGTTAATACCGTATCCTTTCCAGTTCTTGAAAGTTTGAAAATGACTTCCAATGCAGCGGTGAAGAGTTTCGAGGATATAACGTCACCCATTCTTACATCTCTCTGCAGTTGGATAGGTTTCGTACTCTGGTTCTGTAATCGGATAGCCATCGTAGATCTACTGTACAAACACTTCAGCACTTCGATATACCGACAGTCAACTTGGCACCGCTGGAGGGACTGCAGCACCGCCCAAATTTCGACGGAATCAAAGACTTTCTCATATCCACATACGTAAGGCAAAGTGGCAGATTGTACTCTTCTGTCTTCTGTACAATTTACCAAAGGGTGTATGTGGTCTATGGTACTAAAGCCTTTTCGGAAACCGGCTTTTTCGGAAGGCTGGAAGTCGTCGAGTCTGCATGCGAGACGATTCGTAATGACTCTCGAAAACAGCAGGTAGACGTGGCTCAGAAGGGAAATCAGTCTGTAGTTTTTCAAGAGAGTGTTTGCCTTTCTTGAATAACAAGGCCCCAGCACTTGTGCTCCACGCCTCAGGTGTATTGCCACCATGGAGGACGGAAATAAAGAGCCTTCGAGGGACTGGTTTTCCTCCCACTTTCAGAAGCTCCACTGTGATTTCATCCTCGCCTGGGGCCTTGCCGTTTTTAAGGTGCTGCAGAGCCATTCTAATCTCGCTCAGACTGGCGTCCAGAATATCATCGGAATAGTGTTACTCACACTTGCGTGTGGCTCCAACGATCATGTGTACAGCTGCCCAGAGAACCTCTCGATCGATATATCAAGTTGTGACAGGTCTGTCTCACTCCCCGTTTTAGGCATGAAAATATACCTATGCTGCTCGGCCGCCTACGAGAGACTAATTCCCTGTGGTTGTCACGCGCGTTTTTCTCTTATAAGTACTTAGGCACTTTTGATATAACGTTATATACGTTGTAGAACCATGCTGCAGCTATATTAGTAATATAGTTGTTGCAGGAATGGATCGGCACGACCAGTGGCGCAGAGGCTTTGCAGTGAGTTGCAGCGCTAAGCGTTCAAATACCGCACGGAACAAGTAATTGTATGGCCTACAAATAATTGTTCTGTGTCTGGATGTTTGTCGCAAAACAGGTAAAAATCCTAGTGTGGAGGTAACGTTTTTTAAAAATATTTATTTACAAAAAAAAGTTACTAATATGACTCTCAAAATCACAGGTGTCCCGTAAACGATGCTGCCATCTCTTCCATCTCTGCACAGAGAGGACGACTCAATGGCCCATGCCGCAAAGGAGAATGCCGATCTGTTGAGCTCCCTCTTTGCGTCCAATTCGACTCTAGATGACGGGGGGAACACCCCGCCGAACATCCCGCGATGTGAGTGCTCCATGCTGGGTGTGCGGTTTACACAGCGCGCGGTTCGCAAAGCACTTTTCTCCCTGGACATCAGCAAGTCGAGAGGGCCCGATGGAGTCCCTCCCATTGCGCCGATCAAACTGACCCATTCGTACTACAACCATAATATAGCTGCAACATGGCTCTACTACGTATACATGACTCTACCGCGTATAAATGTGACAATAACAGCCATCTAATCGCGAGCAATGTCGCTTGTTACAGGCTGGATATTATTTTATTGCTTATATTCTAAATACTTTAATGGCCACTCGGCAATAAACCGGCTAGAACGTCTTTGATCTAATATTTTATTGATACTAGGCGACATCCGTTGCGGAGTTTTCACTGATACCTTCATAAAACTAAAACGCAGTCCGTGTATTTGTTTATATCTAAGACACTTGTAGTGTTTCTATGCAATACCAGCGTTAAGAAGCAGATCAATGCTTCTGTGTTTCGAATGGTGAGGGTAGAAAACGGGAGACCCTTTTTACTGGAAACGAGGCATTCCATCTCAGTCCTCATGACAATGCATCTGCATTTTGATTCTTAATTGAGGATAAATGTAGATGTCTATGGCCCACAGCATCCACTTACCATCAGGTAGACTGTGTGTTAATTTATCATCCTTATTTTATTATTGCTCTATAAAATACATTACAAAAAGCAAAATAACAGAATCACGACAAAAAAGATAACTAATTGAATGTCTTTGACAAAGTCATCATGCCTCCGTCGAACTTTATGCTCAGTTCTATTTACCTCTTTTTATTTTCTATTCACTTTTGCCACATGAGTAAAGAAACCGTATCGTACAGAGGCAAAGCTTCATACAACCGCACTGTGATAGGTACACTACTACAAGCTTGAGGTGCACGTGTGCGTGAGCACTGGTAGCACGTCACGTACAGAGAAAAACTGCTTTAAACCGGCTCGGCCAGTGCTCCAACTCAGGGTTGTGTAAAAAATAATAAATGTCAAATTTTGTTTTTTAAAAAATAATTCGTATCAAATTAAATATATAAAAGTGTTAATATGGTGTGCTAATAATACCTACATAGATTTAAATCTTATCGAGGTTGCTGCAAGAGAGGTCGCTGATTTATTAATTAAAATTAATAATGTATTTGATTTCTAAAACTCAAATAAACTGCGATCTCATAATAAATATAAAAGAGCTTTTCAATGCGATAGTTATCAAATTCAGTTTTTAGAAGAAATGCTAACATTTTTCAGGAACTTAAAATCAATAAGAAGTGATAGGCAGAATGTCGTTACAAATAGCATGAATTTAGTTCACATATTCCTAGTATCTATAACATCTTTAATAAAGATTTATGAAGAATAAAAATTGGAAGAAATTAAATTAATAAGTATATATTTACGAAACGTCTCAATCAAGATTGCCTCGAAAATTGTTTTAGAAAAGTCAGACGGTTGGTAACTGCCAGGAACCAACATATAGACTAGTTATTATTGCCTTCAATAAGATGTTTATAACCAATATCTTTGGGAAACCTCAAAATCTTAATTATGAATACGATTTAAATATGTTACTTATGAAACCAGACGATTATCTTATTTTAATTTAAATCACCGCAACCTGACGATGTTACTGCCCCTGTGTTAACGGTAGGAACATGATTATCTATTTGAAAATGTCTCGAATACCACAAATGTAAAAAAATAAAACTGTACGTTAATAAATCTGAACAACCTGTAAATACGGGAAAATATTCTTTATTCAGATTATTACAAGGATTTTAGATAAAGATAGTGTCTAATCGGGTTTTCTATAATACTTCCTGACAATTTTATCGCCTTTGTTGAATTGCTTGAGCAAAATTTTCGCGAATATTTTGACCTTGAAAGAAACATTGTTAATATTGGTATTTAAATATTAAAACGTGTGCTAGTTTTTATTTCTAAGGAAATGCTAGCGTTCTCCACTAGATTATTTAAAAAAAGTACATTAAATTTAGAATTTACCATTTAATTAAAATTTTGTTTTTTATACGTGGTAGAGCCATACTGCAGCTATATTAGTAGTATAGTTGTAGCACGAATGGGTCGACTCGACTGGAGAAGGACCACGCTCTCACAGAGTGCCAGCGTAAAATGGCAGCTTAACACTGCTGTGTTTCGTATGGTGAGCGTAGAGAACCGGAGACTCTTTTTACTGGAAAGGAGGCATTCCATCTTAGTCCTCGCGGGTGACAACGCATCTGCAATTTGATTCGCATATGAGGATAAATGTAGATGTCTATGGGCTACAGCAGCCACTTATCATCGAGTGGACTGTGTGCTCGTTTGTCACCCTATCCTATAAAAAAAAAGCCACAACAAATTGTTGAAGAGCAATAATTATAAAAGAAAAACATTTAGAATAAGTAGTTTGTAAAAAATATTATATCTTAAGTATCTTTTAATATACTTATAAACGTTTTTTTATTTAATTTTATCCTCCTGTGCCAACCCTACCAAAATAGGTAAAAATTTTGACAGCTCCTTAGGAACTTTGCCTCTGTACAGTTTCTTTACTCAAGTGCTATTGCCAAAATATTATATAAGATGATGTACAAGTTGATATATCGAAGTCTAAAGGTGTTTTTGTATTTACCGTTGTCACATCTTACACCTATAGAACAAATTGGTTTGATTTACTTACACTGTCATCAAACGGAAAAAAAATTAAAATAAAATTTTTGTACAACCGACTTCAATATAAATTATTAAAAATAACTCATAAACTATATGGGACTACATGTGAAGCACCAGCTTTCAAATAAAAAAAGAATCATCGATATCGGTTCACCCAGTAAAAAGTTGTCAGGTAACACACATAAATAAACATACAGTCGAATTCAGTACCAGCTCCTTTTTGAAGTCGGTAGATAAAATAAGTTGTTACTTTAGATAGATAAATAGATAACTCTTTATTGTATTAAAAGCTTTATACGTGGTTGACAGCTAGATTTTTATTTATTTAAAAATCTTGATTTCACCTAAAGTGTACAATTGGCGGACTTAATGCCTTTAGACATTCTCTACCGGCAAACCACTAAGCTACCACGAGAGACTTAAGAAGGTGCCATGTAATATGAGAATATCTATAAGTAATTATAAATATGTATAACTACAAATACCCTAAAATAATACAATACATATTTTAAGCATACTTATATGCGAATATATTATACAAAACAATTTAAATAATATATAATATCTAGGCATACACAAATCTTTAAATAAGGAAGTTAGCTGCTGGAAGAATAGAGATCACACAAAAAGAGAAAGAGCAGACATCATTATCTTAAGGGCAGCAACAGAGTTCGGTTTCCCAATACGTGGAGGTAATTCATTCCAAAGCCTTATGGCCTTAGCTTCAAATGACTGAGACATAAATTTTGTACGGCGAGGAAAAACACATAAGGTAGTTCCATCGGAGAATCGCAGGTTATGATCGTGTGAAAACCCCAAAAACTGAAACTTGCATTTCAGAAATTGGGGATTGCATGCTGATGGCAAGGGAGCCATTTAAGAATAGAATAGAATAGATTTTTTTTTAATTCAATATTGATTATTACATAATTCTTATTGAAAGTCATTTTTTATTTACCACTGGTTCGGAAAATACCTCTGTCCTGGGAAGAACCAGCAAGAAACCCAGCGGGACTTTTTTTCAAACATATTTCACTTAACAATAATTTCATTTATACAATTTTTAAATGATTTTTAATAGAACCAGCATGGTGGCGATCACCTTATTCCCAGGGGTTATTTTCATTCATGTATTTCTTGATATTATAATAACCCTTTATGTACAGTTTTTCTTTAATAAAACTTTTAAACTTGTTTATTGATAAACTTTGAATATGTTCTGGGGTATTGTTGTAAAGGCGTATACATTGCCCCATAAATGAATTACTGATTCTGTGGAGTCTAGTAACTGGTATTACAAGCTTATGTTTGTTCCTAGTGTTTAAAGTATGCACATCCTTATTCTTATTAAAGCTATTTATGTTTTTATGTACATATCTTACATTTTTATAAATATATTGCGATGCCAAAGTTAATATGTTTTTTTTATTTAAATTTTTGTCTGAGGGACTCTTTACAATTTAGGTTATAAATTGCCCAAACGACTCTCTTTTGCAAAACAAATATAGCTTCGATATCAGTCGCATTACCCCATAGCAAAATTCCATAAGACATTACGCTATGAAAGTAACTAAAATACGAGTACACTAATCTAGCTGTCTCAACATCTGTGAGACTTCTAATTTTTCTTACAGCATATGCTGCAGAACTAAGTCTGCTTGCTAATTTAGATATATGGGGGCCCCATTGAAGTTTCGCGTCATTAGTAATACCGAGATAAACAGTGGTATCCACAAGACTCAACTCCTCCCCATTTAATAGCACATTGGTATTCGAATGTTTTACATTAGGTATTGTAAATTTAACACACTTTGTCTTATTGCCGTTTAAGAGCATATTGTTGGCGTTAAACCAATGTACTAATTTCGATAGAGCATTATTTACATCGTCATAATTAATTAACTGCCGTTTGAGTTTTAAAATTAAAGAGGTATTGTCAGCAAATAAAACTATATCGTGATTGTCCCCTACAAGATAAGGTAAGTCATTAATATAGATTAAAAACAGGAATGGGCCAAGAATCGAGCCCTGAGGAACGCCCATTGATACCACCGATCCGGAGGAACGTTTACCATTGATCACGACTTTTTGAGTTCTGTTACTTAAATATGAAGTAATAAGTCTAAGCGCCAAATTTTTTACACCGTAATGTTGTAGTTTCCTGATTAATGTTTCATGATGAACACAATCGTAGGCCTTGGATATATCACAGAAAACACCTAAGGCATCCTGTGATTCTCCCAGACATTAAAAATATATTTAATAAGCTCAACACCGGCGTCAGACGTCGAGCGACCCCTTGTAAAACCAAATTAAATTTATGAAGTAATTTATTTGTATTAAAACACATGATCGTATTTACAAAGATAAAAAATAAAACAGATCAATCCAATTTGCATAGAAGTACAACATAATGGCTTACATCAAAATAACACACATAAGCATAATCATTGACCGGTAAAATAAGTGTACCAATGAAGCTTTAGTCTCAATTGGAAGGAAATTCTTGAAACGACAAAGGCGACGCATGGTGATTGTCACTCTCCGGCTTATTTCAGCCACCTGAGATTGTCAGCTTCAATTAGCATCGATCATTAACCCAAGATTTTTAACTACATGACATGACTAAAAGGAATATTTGTGTTATTGTAAGTAATAGGCTCCAGTGAATTAAAATCTAATTTGGCTATAGAATTATAACTTTTATCATCAATTGGGAATCAAAATGCGGCATTGTCACGCCTGAGGACTACGATGAAATGCCTGGTTTCCAGTGAAAAGGATCTTCGGTTCTCTACACTCACTATACGAAACACAACAGAATTACGCTGTTATTTTACGCTGGTATTCTTATTAATAATAATAATAATCTCTTACTGTATTTCTGCCATAATATTATGCCTAAACAACTTACTATAATCCCAGCTTTGAAAATGGAACGAATCAAGATTAAAGTCCGTTAAGTTACTACAGTGAGATTTGACGGATTTCACATGCTCTGGAAATAAACTATATTTTTCAGACAACCAAGCTTCCTCACGATATTTTTCTGCACCACTGAGTACGTGGTAAATCAGTAATTTAAATTTCAATTAAAAAATTTCAATAACGACGGCACTTAATTTTGCCTATTCAATGCCTATTTTTGTCAATGGAATAAGGATGACAAACGAGCACTCAGACCACTAGATGGTAAGCGGATACTGTGGCATAGACATCTACAGAAAACGACGGCTCCGTTGCACAGTGGCTTAGCAATGAGTGGCAGCGCCTGGGGGCCGCGGGTTCAAATCTCGTACGGAACAATTATTTGAATGGCCTACAAATAATTGTTAATGTATGTCTTTGTGCAATTTATATTTGTAAACTGCCTCCACGATACAAGAAGAAATCCTAGTGTAGGGGTTACATTTAAAACAAAACGCAGAAGCGTTGTCATCCCTCAGGAGATGGAATCCAGTAAAAAAGGTTTCCGTTTCTACTCACCAAATGAAACGCAGTAGCATTAGGGAAGAGCTATTGCACGCTGGTATTCTGTGAGAACACGAAGCGTCTGTCGAGCCGAGCCATTCGAGCTACAACTAAGTATAGCCGCAGCATTGCTCCACCATAGACCGGACTGATTTTCAATAGATATTTTCTTGAGTAGAAGTAGAAGAACTGTAGCATACTGTAGTATAATATTTATGTTTTGTAATTTAAATTTAAATTAAATTATTTAAGTAATTTAATTTAAATTTAAATTATGGCTTAGAAATAAAGAAAGAAATTCTTTCTTTATTTCTAAGCCATAGTAGTAATTGTTTTTACCACGCGGTAAATAATCACTACAGTTCTGTAAGTTCTCTGTATTTGTTTTAATTGTATTCAAGCTTCTTTACTTACAAATAGTAAGTAGTAAGTATATATTATTAGTTAACTGAATATGAAACTCTGTTGGTAATAAAATGTTTGCTCGGAAAGATTGGAATTTATTTTTGCTTCATAATAAATATAATATAATAAATTTGGTTTTTTAAATATGTTTACTATTTTGAAGTCGCTAAACACAGCCCCTGTGGCCTAATGGATAAGGCATCGGCCTCCTAAGCCGGGGATTGTGGGTTCGAGTCCCACCAGGGGTAGATTACTTACCACACTTTTTATCATTTTGTCTTTAATATTGTAAGGTAGAAGTAACATTTTTATCAAATATCTAATTTTTAATAATATTACTTACATTATTGCAGTGGTTTTTTTAAAAAAATAATTTCACTATTACAATGCGGTTCCAACAAGTTGAACAAGTGTCAATCAGGAAAATTCCCTTTAGGGCGTTAAATCACCCGGCATCTTTGAGTAACTTGACACAGAGTAAATAAATATTCTAGAGACTCCCAAATTATTTCAAAATAGATATTTCTTCGAAGAGGAACTTTATATTACGTTACGACGTTGTTTGATTTTTACCCCCAAAAAACTTACTTTCAGTATATATGAAACAATGAAAACCGCATATTATATTTTTATAGAATAAGGGTGACAAACGAGCACACAGCCTACCTGATGTTATGTGGATGCTGTGGCCCATAGACATCTACATCTATCTCCTACTAATGTGGACACTGGACTGGAGGTATCTTCTACTAATGTGGACTGGTGATACTAAAATGGATTGCCTCGTATCCAGTAAAAATGGTCTCCGGTTGTCTACTCTCACCATACGAAACACGGCAGCATTGAGCTGTTTTTTACGCTGGTATTCTGTGAGAGCGTGGTCCTTCCTCGTTCGAGCTGACCCATTCGTGCTGCAACCATAATATAAAAGCAGTATGGCACTGCCACGAGTTATTTAGCTTTTTAGCATTAGCGGTCTTAAAAGTCTACAATACATTTTTTCTCTAAAGGTATTATAATATTAATGATAACTTAAAAGATACAGTCGATAACCTTTTTCTTACAAACACATGAATGTATTTTTATTATTAACATAATTTACCTACTCTTAACTAACATCAATGTTTATTAGCTTTTCACAATTTATTACTGTACTAACAATTGTGATTTATTATTAAAGACTGCACCACATATTAAATTATGTTACTACCTAAGCGGTATTGCTGAGGGTTGAAATAATTAACAGTTCAAGATTATGTATATCTAGAGATAGATCTCATGTTTGTCAATCAAGTCCTATGTCGAATCTTGACGGCTCCGTGTAGTTAGACTGTGGATCTGTGGTGCAATTTATTTTTTATTTTTTATTTTTTTATCTTTAGTTTTTTTTTGCATTAAAACTGTCTGACAGCTGCTCGTATGTTTTAGATTAGTGGTCCCGACAGAATAACAGCGCTGCGGCTTTTTGCTGTAGCATAATGCTGAGTCGGGTCCTTTTCGTTGCTGCAATCCAACATAAATTTAAATACTTTTTTATTATTAATTGTTTATTTTTTTATGTTGAGTTAATTGTTTGTTTTTTATGTGTTTGTATTAGCGTAGCAACGAATAAAGTTATTTTCTTTCTTTCTTTCTTTCAATTTGAGGGCTGCCGGCTCGAATCCCGCACTGAACAATATTTGTATGACCTACAAATAATCGTTCCAAATATGTTTGTCCTTGTGCAGTTTATGTGTGAAAACTGCCTTTTTTATAGAAGAAAGGGCAAACGAGCATGCGACTCACCTGCTGGTAAATATATACCGCCGCCCATGGACAATTTTTTTATATTTTTTATATGACAAACAAGCACAAAGTCTAACTGATGGTAAGTGGTTGTTGTGACCCATAGACATCTACATCTATCCTCGATTGCGAATCAAAATGCAGATGCATTGTCACCCGTGAGGACTAAGATGGAATGCCTCGTTTCCAGTAAAAAGGGTCTCCGGTTCTCTACACCCACCGTACGAAACACAGTAGCGTTAAGCTATTTTGCAATGGTATTCTGTGAGAGCGTGGTCCTTCCCCGGTCGAGCCGACCCATTCATGCTACAACTATACTACTAATATAGCTGCAGCATGACTCTTCCACGTGAATTGCAGGTGTAATTAATAATAATATGCAATAATTGTGAATAGCTTTCGTTGTTCAGATGTAGATTCTAGTAGATTTCACAGCCTCGTTGGTCTAATAGTCGTTGACGCTAGTCATGAGGTCCTAGGTTTGACAAGAAAACAATAATAAAAAAATAATTCAGTTCGTAAAACAAATCGTATTGTTAAGTAGTCTGTGCTAATAGGGTGCGCACAAACCTTACGTTTAATGGTGTACCGATTGAGTTTTTATTTACCTACCCGCCGCAAGTGGCACGCATTTATATGTTAATGGTGAGACGGTGAGTACCTCTGGGGGAATTGTTTATAGCGTTCTCCGTCATGCTGGAGACGCAGCTTTAATGTATTAGACAATTTATTCACCGTATTATCCAAATTAATGGAAGTATACTTAATTATTTTCTTTGAAATCTTACTATTTTTTATTCTATTAAAGGCAAAAATGTAGAAATCAATCCACCTATGAAAAGTAACACAGGCACACAGCGTCATAAAATTGAATTCCAACTTTGATAGGTACATTTTCATGCACGCATACATACGTCTCTGATAGTTTTCATTCCTTCTTTCTTTTTTTCTATTAAAAGTATTTCCCCACTACATTATGATTTACTCGTGTATCGTGGAGGCAGTTTACAAACGTAAATTGGATATTTTTTTTATAGAATAATGGTGACAAACAAGCACATAGTCCACCTGATGCTAAGGGATTACTGTGGTCCATATCCTCGATTAAATCCATCCTCGATTAACAATTAAAATGCAGATGCGTTGCCATCCCCTGAGGACAGAAATGCCTTCTTTTCAGTAAAAATGGTGTCCGGTCCTCTACATTCACCATACAAGACACAGCAGCATTAAGCGGTATTTTACAATGGTATTCCTTGAGAGCGTGGTCTACAAACATAATATAGATAATACGTATAATATATTTACAAAAATATAATAGTTTAGTAAACGTGGTAGAGCCATCCTACAGCTATATTATGGTTGTGGCATGAATGGGTCGGCTCGACCGGGGTAGGACCACACTCTGACAAAATATCGGCGTAGTCCTGCTAAAATCAGTCATTTGTTTTTCTGTTGAGAAATTATCAGTAGCAGCATAGATTCAGGAACTTGCGCATTTGTGCACTGTAATCTTGTCCTGTGGAATCGGTCTGGAGGAAATTGTGATTACGTGTTTGTCGCTAATACTTAAAAAAATCTTAAAACGCGAGAAATTCTATATCAATATATCCGGCCAACGTAACTCTACAATTCCATTCAAATATTGTGTAGTTCGTAAACAGCAGAGAACGCGAACATTCCGTGTTTCGCCGGTGAGCATGTCATTGCGCCTAGATATTTTTACTCGCACATATGTTCGAGTGGACGCGGTTATAAAAACCGCTATTTCTGTGTTGATTTATACCGGAGTTTTGTCAGCTCGCCTCCTGCCGGGAATTAATTGTTTGTTTGTTTCTATTCACGATTTTTTGTCTCTTTTTTTCAAACATAACGGCAATTAATTTTTCGAATGAGCCGTGCACTTGACGTAGTTTGTCGCAGCTGTGCTTGTCTTGTAGTTAGTATAATTTATTGCTGCTTGTATAACTATTGTAATTAATACGTTTATTTTGTGTACGACCTAATTTTCTTCATTATCAGCCTCCAGACTGTACAACATAGTGCGTGTTGCCCGTAATGACTTATGAATAACAGACGTGGTCCTTCTCTGCCGGCTGTATGAGGAGGTTGAAGTTCGCTCAGCGAGCTACGGCAAGGGCTATGCTCGGGGTTTATTTGCGTGATTGACTTAAAATGAGGATATCTGCAGTAGAACCAAAGTAACCGACATAGCCGAACGGATTAGTAAGCTGAAGTGGCAATTGGCCGGCCACCGATGGGAAAGAAAGGTACTCGAGTGGCAGCCTCGTACCGGTAGATGAAGTGTAGGGCGTCCCATCACTAGATGGAGTGAGGTACGTATGGTAAGTCATACAGGAAGTTGATGGAAGTAGGTGGCTTAGGACCGTGCTTTATGGGACTCCTAGGGGTAGGCCTATGTTCAGCAGTGAACTTGTGAAATGATGATGTGATGATGACGATGATCAGCTTTCGTCCACAGCTGTACATGGGCTTCTTCCGTTCTAAGGAGAGTTTATCTCTATTGTTACGCTTATTGCGTGGTTTATATCAGACACATTGAACGCTGCTGCCCGTTGGTCTAGATTTTGTACATTTGGCTTAAACGAGGTGGTAGACTACCATCTGTCGGAAACCGTAAGATCTTTCTAGCATTCCCTATAGGCACCTCTTCTCTCGACATCCTCGAGACGAAATAAAAGGCTAGATTCTCTAACACCATCACCACAAGTTATTTAATGCTTTACTTCTAATAAACTGACAGACATTTTTTACTGGAAACGAGGCATTCCATCTTAGTCCTCAAGCGTAACAAAGAATCTGCATTGTGAATCTTAATCTGTTTCTGTTTCAATCGAGGATAGATGTAGATGTTTTTCTTTATATGATAAGGGTGACAAACGAGCACACAGTCCACCTGATGGTAAGTGGTTGCTGCGGCCCATTGACATCTACATCTATCCTCTATTACAAATCAAAATGCAGATGCGTTGTCACCCGTGAGGACTAAGATGGAATGTCTCATTTCCAGTAAAAAGAGCCTCCGGCTAACCTGCACTCACCAAGCGAAACGCAGAGGTAAACCTCTACTACACGCTGGTATTCTGTGAGGTCGTGGTACCACCCCCGTTCGAGCCGGCCCATCCGTGCGACAGCAACAGCTGACGCGTAGCAAAAATGATGTAGTAATGTAGAGTAGATGTTTATGGACCACTATCATTGTCACCTCGTTTTCAGTAAAAAAAGGGCAATCCTAACACAATCATTTTAACTTAACAAGTAGTGGTTAAAGGAAACATTAGTAATGCTAATGGTAATAATTAAAAAAAAGAAAAAATTTGATATCAAACTTCTGTGTAAAACATAGCTATGGTAAACATCTCTACGGGGAAATTTAGGTAGAATCTTGTGACCTTTTTTTATAGGATAATATTGACAAAGGAGCACAAACTCCACCTGATGATAAGTAGTTGCTGTAGCCCATAGAAATCTTCATCTATCCTCGATTGCGAATCAAAATGCAGAGAACTAAGATGGTATGCCTCTTTTGCTGTAAAAAGGGTCTCCGATTCTCTGCACTCACCATACGAAACAGAAGCATTAAGCTATTTTACACTGGTATTATCTGAGAGCGTAGTCGAGCCAACCCGTTCGTGCTACAACTATACAATTAATACGAGTATAACTTATTGCCTCGTTGGTCTAGTGGTTGCAGTAGTGCGACTGCTGATCATAAGGTCCCGGGTTTGAATCAATCCGTTATTGAGCTTTTCCATCAAGAAATTCTCAGTAGCTGCCCAGAGTCAGGAACATGGCGGTGTCTCAACCCCGTGCATCGGAAAGCACGTAAAGCCGTTGGTCCTGCGCCTGATCTCTCGCCGGTCGTGTCGGTTGACCGTCCCATCGGACTATGAGAGTGAGGGAATAGAGAGTGCACCTGTGCTTGCACATACACTTGGGTACTATAGTTCTGTTCTGCGCCGATAGCTAGTGTCCGTTGAGACTGGACGCCGTGACTGAAATTCGATCTGGAGGACATTATTATTATTAATATAACTGCAGCATGGCCCTACTACGTTAAAAAGGCCTTAGATTTATCGAGCCTTATCCGTTACATATACATTTATTTAAAAGCTCTAAAATACTCAGATTGACGACAAGAAGCAGTGTCAAAATCAGTAACCAGGGAATGCAATAGTAGCTTTCCATCCATTCTTCTATTACAGCCCAGAAAAGTCCACTGCTTAACAAAATTCTCCGCCACAGATTACCTCATAAGAACATTGCTATAACAATGTTCTGTCCACTGTCCACACTTAGCAGTCGGGTAAGTAACCGCCGTTATTTTTTTTAATTTGAGTGGTTATTCGGAAAATACTGCTGCATACCAGTTTCATTTTCCCTGTATCGCTAATAACAATATACACGGTGTAGTGGATATTCTTACACCGACACTACATGGTAAACATTAGTGATACATGATATTGAAATGTTTGGTCAAAATTCAATTTTTATTTTTATTAATAATTAGCGTTCCGCCCAGCTACGCACGCGGAATTTCTGGACTCAACAACCATCTAGGAACCCATTCAAAAACACAAAAAATTTCAAATCGGTCGAACTGTTTTTGAATTTGACCAAGACTAACGGACAGAACATGAGGGCTAATAACTTCTGCTCACCACATGTCGCTAGTTGACACTGAGGTAAAGTTTTTTGTTACACAAGGTCATTTAATTAACAAGTTAGTTTTTAATAAAAGTTTATCAGTTTCTAGAGTATTATGTTAATACACAAAACAATGCTTCAGTGGTTTGCCTTTAATTTTTTGGACATTTTTAATTTTTTTGAATTTTTCCACTTTATGAATATCTACGGTTTGGTTTATTTATTTTTAATCTTATTAATTTAAAATATGGCTAATAGTACAGAAAGAAACATTAACCTTTACACTTTTCGAACATATTAACTTCCCCACTATGAAATCTGTCAAATATTATAACCTCATTTTTAAGTGGCGCCGCGCTGATGGCAAAAAAGTCGTGGATGCCCTCATTGATTTTAATATATAGAGATAATAATTTTGAACCAGACAATATTCACCTGTTCTTATAAAATCAAGTAATAGCTTATCGCAGTGCGTCAGTGTCTAAAAACTCAATAAAATTGCTCACTTCAATACGATACCGAAACGATTGCTCTAATGTTAACGACGTGCATCTTAAATCTACAGCCATCTTAAGCCACTTATCGTAAATATCATTATAATCAAATACCTCTTTCATATTTCAGACGGTATAACGCGTACCTGCCAACTAAAATAGAGCGTGTGTTTTGTTGCGAATCGCAACGATTATTGCAGTTTTACTGATACTCGTATATTTACGAGTATTTGTAATTTATTGAATCTAACACAAAGTATAAGAGACAAAATAAAGAGATAAAAGGCGGACTTCACCTTAGGGCAGTGATATAACGTCGAAGGCAGTTATTAAAAAAAACACTATAGAAATATAAAGATTAAAATACGTTATTGATACTACCTACGTAAATATGTTTATATTTATAGACCTTTGTATACGTCACGGTTTTTGTGAATGAGCCCTTTATAAATGAGCGACAAATGTATCTATTTAACGTTGGTATTTCAATGAGTTGAGCTAAAATTTATTGGCTTTTATTTGGAAGATTTTATGTGTGAAAATATTTATGTTATAATAAATATAATTATTATTTCATGCGTGAAGTAGAAGAGAAAATAATCTATCACCCCATTTCGTCCCACGGATGTTGTAAGAGGCGACTATGAAAATTCCAGAAAGATATATCACGGCTTCCCACCGGGAAAGCGGAACACTTTGGAACTGTAAACGCCAATTCCACTTTCCAAGTGGTGAAACACTATAGTGGAAAATATTTATGTATCATTATCATCATCATTACAGCCTTTCACAAGTCCACCCCTGAACATAGGTCTCTCTCAAGGATTCCCACAAAGCACGGTCCAGAGCCACCTGCATCCAACGACTTCCTGCATATTTTACCAGTTCGTCACTACATATAGTGAGGGACCGACCTATATTTCGTTTACGAGGGCGACACTGAAAGTTTTTAGAACTGGCCACTTGTAAACGACATAATAAAAAATAAGTTCAAATTTTGAAAATGGAACTCTTTGCCAATATTATCGTGTATGTATTTTATTAATTTTTTATTTGTTTACGATTTTGCATAAAATTGAAAATTATCTATGTCACGTCAGCACGAATTCAACGCGAGAAAATTTTCGTGCAATGACTTTTTATGACTTTCTATGTCATTTAAGTCAACAAGAAAGTTATGATAGACTTCGATTGGCCCTTCACGATGAAGCCCCATCTTGTGCCACTGTTTACAACTGGTTTAATGAGTTTAAACGTGGTCGCACTAATCTCACCGATGATCTGCGTGAGGGACGCCCTTCTTCGGCGACGACTGAAGATAACATCAATGTTGTGCGGCGTATGATAGAGACTGACAAAAGAGTGACTTATCAGCAGATTCGCACAAGCTTAGGCATCGGTATGAGTCAAGTGCACAAAATCCAAAATGAACATTTAGTGGTCAGGAAGCTTTGTGCCCGGTGAATACCTCATAATTTGACAGAGGCCCAAAAACTCCGTCGTGTTGATTGGTGTCGTGAAATGGTCCAAAGATTTAACGGAGGTGACTATACTTACGGGTGACAAAAGCTGGATTTATTATTATGATCCTGAACCGAAGAGACAGTCTGCTGTCTGGGTGTTTCTTTCCGAGGAGTTGCCAAGTAAAGTGAAGAGAGGTCGAAGCGTGGGAAAAAATATGGTGGCCTCGTTCTTCGGAGGGACATGTTATTACGCAACAATTGTTTTAGAGCATCTAAAAACAGTTACTGCAGAGTGGTACACTAACAATTGTTTGCCACTTGTCTTGGAAAAAGTTCGGGAGAAACGACCTCGCAGTAGGATCCTTCTTCACCACGACAACGCCTCGTCACACACCGCCAAGCAAACAATCGACTACTTGGCGACGTCAGACGTGGAATTATTGGGTCACCCGCCCTATAGTCCCGACCGCACATTGCGATTTTTATTATTTCCGAAAATAAAAGAAAAGCTTCGAGGAAAACACCGAGGAAGCAGTGGCTGTGTTTCAAAATGCCGTCGAAGAGACTCCTAAAGACGAGTGGGCAAAGTGCTTTTCTCAGTGGTTCCATCGGATGCAGCGACGTATTGATGTAAATTGATACTAGTTTGAAAAGATAAAATGAATAACTTGCCAGTTTGCTCAGTTTTCGATTTTCTAAGAACTTTCAGTGTCACCCTCGTACCCATACGAGTTTGCCACTTTTTTCCCTTCGATTGTCGGTTCTTTGAGCTATATGGTCGGATCAGTGCCACTTCAGCTTACTAATACGTTGGGCTATCAGCAGTTACTCTGGTTCTACTGTGAATATCTTTATTTCGAAGTTTATCACGCAGAGAAACCCCGAGAATAGCCCTCTCCAGAGCTCGCTGAGCGACCTTGAGCGTACTTTCAAACGGCCAGCAGTGAAGGACCCACATTTCAGATCCACTACTCCATATCCCCTTCCCGTGGGTGTCGCAAGAGAGAAACAGGCAGGAGATGGGCAGCAGCATCTTCCTGATAATAGCAATAGTACAATAAAAAAACTGCGGTTGCCAACCCGCTTACAAAGCGTGGCAACTGTGGCCAACATCCCCGCCTGATTTATGTGTAACACGATTTTTTTATTAGCTTTCCACTCCATCCATCCATTACAGCCTATGAAAATCCACTGCCGAACATGGGCCTCCTAGATTGCTTCATGGGGGCGATTTTACCATAGTTTTCATGCTTGGCAAGCGGGTTGGAAACAGTTTTTTTATTATTTTGAATTGTTATAAGGAAGATGTTACTGCCCATCATCGGGGCATCCTAAATTTGGCTTATCGGTGCAAGACAGCCTCAAAATTTTTTTCTTCCTCATTGGTTGTCAATTATTCTATCTAAAAACCATTGCTACTTCAATTTATTGATCTTGAACAGTTATCAGCGATGAAAATGCATCTGTGCCTTTTTGCTAAAGGTTGCCTGCAGGTGACCACAGGCTAAAAGATAATTTTTAACAGTGGTACAGCCACGCGGCTGAATTGCTGTCGCACGGATGGGCCGGTTCGAACCGGGGTGGTACCACGAACTCACAGAATACCAGCGTGAAGTAGAGGTTTACCTCTGCGTTTCGCTTGGTGAGTGCAGGTGGCCGGAGGCCCTTTTTACTGGAAATGAGGCATTCCATCTTAGTCCTCACGGGTGACAACGCATCTGCATTTCGATTCGCAAACGAGGATAGATGTAGATGTCTATGGGCCGCAGCAACCACTTACCATCAGGTGGACTGTGTGCTCGTTTGTCAGCTTATCCTATAAAAAAAATGTTCATGCACGTTACATTATAAGAAAATCTATGTGTTCGAGCAATTTTATGCAAATATATATAAGCTTAACTAAAGCTGTCGCATCGTTGCCGTGTCGTAAACAGTAAATGCACTTTATATTTTCGTACGAAGCCGATGCAAACGTGAGTATTAGGTGTCACAGTTACCTGTGAGGAAATTTTAAAATAATGGGACTATGATATGACGATGTAGTTAAGTATATATAGAAGAAAGTGGATATTCGCTTGTCGGAATATTTCTAAAACTTTAAACGTTCCCATTGCATTTACTATTATGCAAAAAACGTTAGTAGTTAGTATCTAAAGAGTCCAAAAGAGACAAACATTTCAGGAAATAATATATTAACTTTGGCTTGTCATTATATTTACGAAAATTTTATGTATTTACATAAAAATATAAGTAGTTTTAATAACATAAGTGATATTTACGCTGTTAATACAGGAACACACAAATTAGTAGTACCAGTTACTTGTGGAAAAGTAAAGTAAAGTAAAGTTGCAGCCTATTTACGTCCCACTGCTGGGCACAGGCCTCCTCTCATTTGTGAGAGGGTTTTAGGGCAAGGAAATGTCCGCCGCGTTGCCCAAATGCGTGTTGGCGAACTTCACATGTCTTCGAAATATTTTTTGTTTTATTTCTCCGACATGCAGGTTTCCTCACGATGTTTTCCTTCACACCCGAGCACGTGGTAAATTAGCACTTAAAATTGCAATTACCAATTTCATTGGTGCCGGCGGGGATCGAACCTGGGTTGCTCGAGTACTGTGAAGCTTACAGTGAGCGCTAACCATCTGAGCTACCACGGCTCTTAGTTAGTTACTCGTACTTGTGGAAACGAGTCAGTAATTCAACCTTTGGGCGATGTATACGCTTTTACAATAAAACCCCATAAACATATTCAAAATGTGACTTACGCAAAGTTGAAAAACATTGTTAAACAAAGTTTGTGTAAAAAGGGTTATTAATAATTAATAAAAGTAATATAATAAGCCCTGGGAATAAGGTGATCGCTACCAAGCTATTTCTAATTTGTTTTGTGCTGTTGGTTGTGTAATATATGATTGTACACTGTTTTATTTTCTTTAATAAGTATCGCTGGGTTTCTTAATGTTTCTTTCCAGGAGAGAGGTATATTCCGAAACAGTAGTTAACCTGGTAAACATGAGAGCGACTTTCTATCTGGGGGCACGGCAGTGCCCCCGCCAAGTCGAGCAAAAAAGCGGCACGGCCGTACCATCCTTTTCTCGAAGCAGTTCAGGCCATTTCTGAAACCCTATAACTTCGTTATGGATAAAACTAGAAGCCTGAATTTTTACTAACCAAATAGGCATTGTATAGACTCTGTATATTTCAAATTTCATTAAATTTGAATTAGTAGTTTAAGAATTATAACTAGTCAAAATTTCTTAATTTTGTCACTCACTGACTGACCGATCATCAAAACTCTGAGGCACTTCTAGCAGACATAGAAACTTCAAATTTGGAATACTATTATTGTTTAATATATAAACTAAGGAAAAATTAAAATATTTTACAATTTCAGACCAGTTTTCGAGATACACCAACTGCATAAATAACTTTGTAATCCCGTATAAACATATAGTATTACAAAGTTACATTTGCAATGAATGAATCAGTGTACCTATATACGTATAATGGAATAATAGGTGTAAATAAACTATAATATATTGGTAAATCCAATTGAGCATGCCTTTGCATTAAAAATAACGTATAGCATGATTATACCGAATTTTTTTAAAGTAGTTTAAATACATTTCGACAGCACTATCAGCTTCAACACCCTCGAAAACAATGAAAATGACACCTATGATGAAAAAATTAGTACCTACTTCAGCCGCCATCTTGGATTTACCTTTCGACAGCACTATCGGCTTCAACACACTCGAAAACCATGAAAATGACACCAATTATGAAAAAATTTATACTTATTGCAGCCGCCACCTTGGGTTTACATTTCCACAGCACTATCGGCTTCAGCACCCTCGAAAACCATGAAAATGACACCCATGATGAAAAAATTGATATCTTTTGCAGCCGCCATGTTGGATTTACATTTCGACAGCACTTTCAGCTTCAACACCCTCGAAACCCATGAAAATGACACCCATGATGAAAAAATTGATACCCCTTGCAGCCGCCACCTTGGATTTACATTTCGACAGCACTATCGGGTTCAACACCCTCGAAAACCATGAAAATGACACCCATGATGAAAAAATTTTAACCTATTGCAGCCGCCACCTTGGATTTACATTTCCACAGCACTATCGGCATCAGCACCCTCGAAAACCATGAAAATGACACCCATGATGAAAAAATTGATATCTTTTGCAGTCGCCATGTTGGATTTACAATTCGACAGCACTTTCGGCTTCAAAACCCTCGAAACCCATGAAAGTGACACCCATGATGAAAAAATTAATACCCCTTGCAGCCGCCACCTTAGATTTACATTTCGACAGCACTATCGGCTTCAACACCCTCGAAAACCATGAAAATGACACCCAAGATGAAAAATTGATATCTATTGCAGCCGCCATCTTGGATTTACATTTCGACAGCACTATCGTCTTCGACACCCTCGAAAACCATGAAAATGACACCCATGATGAAAAAATTGGTACCTACTTAAGCCGCCATCTTGGATTTACATTTCGACAGCACTATCGGCTTCAACACCCTCGAAAACCATGAAAATGACACCCATGATGAAAAAATTTATACTTATTGCAGCCGTCACCTTGGATTTACATTTCGACAGCACTATTGGCTTCAGCACCCTCGAAAACCATAAAAATGACACACATTATGAAAAAATTGATACTTATTGCGGCCGCCATCTTGGATTTACATTTCGACAACCCTATCGGTTTCAACACCCTCGAAAACCATGAAAATTTCACCCATGACAAAAAAATTGATACTACTTACTTTTAGTACGTACTACTATTATTTATGCTGTGCTTTTAAAATATTGTAATAAAAAAATCTCTTATTATTATTATAATCAAATATTTAAGAAATTTGGTTATTCGAATATTGTGTATTTGTACAGCGATCTTTTTGAGCCGCTGCAAACAACCGAAATAATGTCCACTCACGACGGCAACTGACGGCGAACTGATATTGATATATACAGTAATCTATGGCGATGGCGAACTGAGTTAGTTAGTAAACTACTCTGTGGCTGTAGCTCCCCAATCCCCATTTACAGAAATAATTTTATATACTAGGCTACCAAATCAACGAAAATTTCGTCATTTTCGAGCTGAAAAAAATTAATTATAGCTAAACAAAACAAAATTACACTGCCATTTACATTCAGTGGCTTCCCACATGATAGATGAAGAGATTATAAAATAGATTGAGTTAAACAATTGATATTTTCAAAAGTTATAGTGTTTACAAGCCTTGGGGACATGATAAATCCACACCTTAAGCCACTAAAACCCTTTTTTTTATTTAAAAATAGCAATTAATCGATTAAAAGAAAATATTAATAAGTTCAACAATCATTTACTTTTCTAACAATGTGCTTTTTATATCATTTATATATATAATATGATTGCTGGATACGATTTCATGCGACAAAACGTTGGAATTTTCATTTTTAGGCGATAGTAGAACATACCCACGCGCTTTGCGCTCGGCATGCAATAGCTACCTAGATATAACTATCTACAAAAATAAATGAGATGCCATCAAAAACATAACTTGTAAAAAAAGCCAAGTCTCGCAACTCAGTTCTTCTACTGTAAAAAGTTGTGAGATCCATGTAATACCAAGTCGGTTAATTTATTCAGTCCATAGATTGATACATAGATTGACTTGGCAATCACATGAAAACATAATATATCTCACAAGTAATACATATTATATTAAATTAGATTGTTTAGTGCGATTGCCAAGTCAACCTATGTATCAATCTATGGACTGAATAAATTAACCGACCTGCTATTACATGGATCTCACAACTTTTTACAGTAGAAGAACTGAGTTGCGAGACTTGGCTTTTTTTACAAGTTATGTTTTTGATGGCATTTCTATTTCCATTAAAGTTTCGCTTCTTACTTCTTAATCGGCGTTATAATAATATTAAAACATTTAGTTACCAACAAGTAGGTAGGTTGTCAAGAGTGATAAATACGGAAAGTATCCTATATGAGGCAATCCATTGTCCCTGCCTATCTTCAACAGTGAACTTTTGGTGGTCTGTAATAAATGAACGACGACTCCTTTTTTTTGAAAATCATTCATTTTGATCATCTTTGTAGTCATTTGTTTAATAGACGACTACGGTAATTAGATTTTCTTCTAATAAAAAATAATATTCGAGGTTTTCTTTGAAAGCGAAGTCCACATAAAATATAATCCACGCACGGATATAATTTATATCATTCTCCTGTAGATGGACGTCGATTTATTATTGGACTGCGTGCACGCACAAATGAGACATAATATTTTAATGAACTTTGGGGATACATCAGGAATACAAAGTGTGACACCTGTAAGAAATGTTGTTAGGCGATTTTTATAAAATTTGAGATAAATCGATTCACACCAGCAAAAACGTCTTAACCCCGTGAGATCGTTCAAATCGATTTAAATCCATGCCAAGAATGTCTCGTGGCTGCGGACAAGTGGCAAAGGAAATAAAATAGCTTCTTTAAGCATATTACTTACTAAAGGGCTAACTGCTCAAATCCCTTTCAGAAGATTTCTTACGTGGTAGAGTTATGCTGCAGCTACATTACTAGTATAGCTGTAGCACGAATGGGTCAACTCGACCGAGGAAGGACCACGCTCTCACAGAATACCAGCGTAAAATAGCAGCTTTACACTCCTGTTTCGTATGAGTGTAGAGAACCGGAGACCCTTTTTACTTGAAAAGTGGCATTCCATCTTAGTCCTCACGGGTGACAACGCATCTGTATTTTGATTCTTTATTGAGGATAGATGTGGATGTCTATGGGTCACAGCAACCACTTACCATCAGGTGGACTGTGTGCAAGTTTGTCACCCTATCCTATAAAAAATGAGAAGGCCAGTAGATTTACTTTTTACTTTTTATCAGCATAATACAATACATTTTTAATAGAATATGGTGACAAGCGGACACACTGTCCACCAAGTAAGTGGACGCCGCGCCGTGGCTCATGAACACCTACATCTATAATTCTATTAAAAATTTAAATGCATTCGTCATCTCTGAGGACTAAGATGGAATGCCTTGTTCTCAGTATAAAGGGTCTTTACACTCACCGTACAAAACGCAGCAACATTATTCTGCTGTTTCATGCAGGTTTTCTGTGAGAGAGTCGTCGAGTCGATTCGTGCTGCAGCCGTAGATAATACAATTGCAGCGTGGTCATAATGTCCTCCAGTTTCACTACATTTCGGTCACGGTGGCTAAACTGTCAGAGCCTTCTCTCTGTTTTATTTCTTTTTCTCATACTGTTTTTGTTAATCAAGAGGGTACCTCGCTTGTTAGGTTGGTATTTGGGGAAAATATTGGAGTAATCCCCTTTATGAATTAATCACCGCTAAAAGACATATTAATAAACACACCTAACCCATTTTGTCTTTCAGCCAAAGTTGACGTTTTGTAACTCATATAACTAGGTCAGAAATCCATATTGAATAAACTACCTCATTTATTGAAAATTACGACCCGGGAAGTGAACCTGGGCCATCGAGCACGCATTCTGTGTCAAGTAAACATAATAAATCCACGGCTATGTCAAATTGGGATGTTTGGAAGTGCTATAAAAAATGATATTGGAGATTTAATTTTGAAGATTTGAGTATTAAGGTTTTTTTTTATAGAATAAGGGTGACAAACGAGCACACTGTCCACCTGATGGTAAGTGGTTGCTGTCGCCCATAGATATCTACATCTATCTTCGTTTGCGAATTGAAAATGCAGATGCATTGTCAGCCAAGAAGACTAAGATAGAATGCCTCTTTTCCAGTAAAATAGGTCTCCGGTTCTCTACACTTACCATACGAAACACAGCAGCATTAAGCTGTTATTTTACGCTGGTATTCTGTGAGAGCGTGGTCCTACCCCGGTCGAGCCGACCCATTCGTGATACAACTATACTATTAATATAGCTGCAGCAAGGCTCTACCACGTACAAAAGTAAGGTTGTTTTAGCTTAGGATACAAATACTTTTAATTCATAGTTTGAATAAAAAGCGGATTATAAATCTCAAACTTTAGGGAAGATTTACCATAAACGCTATGCCTAGGATGGCGAACACAATATTATGGACGTCGCACCACTTCAGAGGACATTTTAAGAGACTGTTAATGAGAGCTGGTACTAAGACTTGAATTAGATTACCTTATTCTACAATTAGCGCTTATATTCATGTTGGTAATTATTAATTCATCGTAAATCATTTACGTGGTAGAGCCATGCTTGTAGTTTTATCATGTTTGTAGCACGAATGGGACCACGCTCTCATGGAATACAGGCGTAAAATAGCTCAAAAACGAAACTGTAATTCTGAACATAGGCCTCCCCCATTGATTGCCTCATAAGGTTATAGGGGGATATTTGCCATAGTTGGCATGCTTGGCAAGCGGGTTGGCAACAGCAGTTTTTTTATTTTAGTTGTTATTATGAAGACGGTGCTGCTTTGTCTGTAGGCATATAATATTGACACAGTTTATCGACCGTCAGAACATCTGCTCTCTGTTTTATCCCTTTTTCTCATTCTGTCTCTATTATTCCACGTATTACACCGCCTGTTTTTTAGGTTGGTGTTTGGGGAAAATGTTGGAGTAATCCCTTTTATGAGTCTATGGTTTCTCACCGTTGATAAACATATTAATAAACACACCTAACCCATTTTTAGAGTTCCGTAGTTACATAACAAGGAACCCTTATAGTTTTGTCATGTCCGCACGTCCGTTCGTCCGTCCGTCCGTGCCGTGGTTTTACTTACAGACCATAGGTGTTACAAATATGTAATTTGGTATAGCTATAGATATTAATCACGCCTAGAAAACTGTGAAATAAAACCTTAAAAAATATTTTTATTTTGGGTATTTCCCATACAAGTAAATTGAGGATGATTTTTTTTACCCGTCTATTACATCTTGTGGGGTATCTTTGGATAGGTCTTTCAAACACTCGGGGTGTGGAATAACATCTTTTCGATTCAGGGGTCCGTTCGCGAAATATTTAACTTTTAAGTTGTATTTTTCATTAGAGTCATGTGTTTCCCCCTCCACTAACTAAATCGCTGTTTTTAGAAATGTGAAAAGTATACACAATAGTAAAATATATTGAAATTAAAATAAAAACTATCACAGCTAAGTAGAATTAAGAGATTAACGAATAATAAACGACCAAGATATAAAATGCACTTCGATTGTTAAAAATTTCGCTATAACTCCATAGAAAATGACCTAAATCTAGCTGCATTATAACATTGTAATGTAATTTTAAACTGTTAAAATAAACATTTTAGGAAGAAACGACTTATATGCATTACTACTATTAGCTTTATTTTTTCATTTGCGTGATAGGTTATTATTTTCAAAATCGAAAAATTTTTTAAATCTTTTTTGAATACAACTCCCTATAAGTCTTATTTGAAAGTAATTCCTTCAGTTACAATCTTTCTATTTGGGCCCAATTTTACTCGTTATAGCCGTCTACGGAACCCTACCTCTACATTGTGCGTGACCACGCACTGGGCAAGATTTTTCTTTAAACCAACGTCAATATTTTGTAACTCGTGTAACTAGGTCACAAATTCATATTATATAGACTACCTCATTTACCGAAAGTTACAACCCGGGAAGTGAACCGGGACTATCGAGCACGCATTTTGTGTAAAGTAAACATAATAAATCCATGGCTATGACAAATTGGGTTTGGAAATTGTGTATCAAACGATATAGGAGATTTAGTTTTAAAGATTAGAGCATTAGGGTTGTTCTAGTTGAGGATATAAATTTTATTCATCATTTCAATATTCTGCTTTAATTATAACTCTCCAATTTTAGGGGGGTGGTTTCTATAAACGCCATGCCTAGGAATACCGGACGCAGTATTATCCACGTAACACCCTCAGCGGTCTGGGCAACTTAATAGACTGTCATTTTAATAAAATCTATATTTGACCCAAAAGGATCGGCTTTCTTATTTCTTCCAGATTCCTAAACATCAGATATTTTTTACAAATGAAAACAATTTCATTTAAAAGATACATTAAATAAAAACATAACTTACATAATTTAACGGATTGGTCCATAACAAATGATGATTTATCTTGCAAGAAGAATTTCTGATATTTTGTAATTAAAGAATAACAGAAAAAAAGAAAAACAGAATAGGGCTAAAAACCGATTCCGTCATCATTACAGCCTTTCATAAGTCCACTGCTGAACATAGGCCTCCCCCAAGGAATGTCACAAGGCACGGTCCTGAGCCACCTGCATCCATCGACTTCCTGCTTTTCTTACCAGGTCGTCACTCCATCTCGTGGGGGGTCGCCCTATACCGGTACGAGGCTGCCACTCAAGAACCTTTCTCCCCATCGGTTGTCGGTTCTTCGAGCTATATGGCCGACCCACTGCCACTTCAGCTTACTAATCCGTTGGGCTATGTCGGTTACTCTGGTGCTACTGCGGATATCCTTATTCCTAAGTTAATCACGCAGAGGAACCCCAAGCATAGCCCTTAGTCCTCTCCATAGCTCGCTGAGCGACCTAGAGCTTCCTCATACGGCCAGCAGTGAAGGACCACGTCTCAGATCCGTAAGTCACTGGCAACACGCACTGGTTGTACAATTTCGTTTTAAGGTTTTGAGGTATATCTGACGAGAACATGTGTCGTAGTTTCCCGAACGATGACCAGCCGAGTTGAATCCGCCGATTGACCTCTCGGTCGAAGTTGGACTTACCTAGTCGGACTATTTGTCCCAGATAAATATACTCGTCAACAACTTCGTGGTTAGTGCTCCCAACAACTACCGGCATAAGTGTGACATGGACATTAAACATGATCTTTGTTTTGTCCATGTTCATCTTAAGACCTATCCTTTGGAAGACACTATTGAGATCATTGAGCATGGTGCTTAGTGATTCTGCCATAAAGACTATATCGTCGGCAAGTCGAAGGTGAGTGATGTACTCGCCATTGATGTTAATACCGTATGCTTTCCAGTCCAGAAGCTTAAAAACGTCTTCCAATGCAGCGGTGAAGAGTTTCGGGGATATAAACTCACCCTGTCTTACACCTCTTTACAATTGGATAGGTTTCGTACTCTGGTTCTGTACTCGGATAGCCATCGTAGCCCTACTGTGCAAGCACTTCAGCATTTCGATATATTGACCGACCACTTGAAGGGACACCGCTGAAGGGACTGCAGCATCGCCCAAATTTCGACGGAATCAAAGGCTTTCTCATAGTCCACATACGCCAGATGTAGTGGCAAATTGTACTCCTCGTACTTCTATACAACTTGCCGAAGGGAATGTATGTAGTCTATGGTGCTAAAGCCCTTTCAAAAACTGGCTTGTTCGGGAGGCTGGAAGTCGTACAGTCTGCTCGCGAGACGATTCGTAATGACTCTCGAAAACAACACGTAGACGCGGCTCAGAAGGGAAATCGGTCTAAAGTTCTTCAAGAGAGCGTTGTCACCTTTCTCGAAGAACAAGACCACCGCAGTTCTGTTCCACGCCTTCAGTGTAATGCCACCATGGAGGACGGAATTAAAGAGCCTCTGAAGGACTTCAAATACCGGTTTTCCACCCGCTTTCAGAAGCTCCGCTGTAATTCCATCCTCGCCTGGGGCCTTGCCGTTTTTAAGGTGCTGGAGAGCCATTCTAATCTCGCTCAGCCTGACGTCCGGGATATCATCGGAATAGTATCAGATAAGACTCGCTCTTGGATCGTTACTCATACTTGCGTGTGGCTCCAACGATGACGTGTCCCATAGAAACTCTCAATCTCGCTCAAAATTTCAGGTGTCCCGGAAACGATGCTGCCACACTCGGTCTTCAGCCTTGACAGTTGGCTCTTTCTGGCAGACAGATCTCTGGCAAAGACTTTGGAGCCTTGGTTCTTCATCGCTTTTTTCTTGATCGCTTCTTCAATACGAGCTGTATTGAAGTTGCGTAAGTCCCGCCGCATGCATTTAGAGATCTGTCTGTTCAGTTGCCTGTATGCTGTCAAATGTGTTGAAGAATGTAGCTTCATCTCCCGTCTAACAGCCATAAGATTAAGAGTGTGATTGGAGAGTTTTTGTGTTTTTCTGCGGCGGGTCTTGCAGAACTTAGCTCCGACCGCATGGACAGTTTTCACGAGCTTGTCATTCATATCGTCCACTTCATTGCAGTCTTCTAGGCACTGAAAACGGTTTTGTAACTCGGGCTGAAAGGTTTCGGTACTTTGGAACAGAAGACGAGGGGGACGCAGCGTTGACTTCATTAGACGAGACCTCTCCAACTTAACATTTAGGTTCAGTGTGCCTCTAACCATTCGGTGATCGCTACCAGTTTCCACCCTCGCGGTCAAGGAGACATCACTGAACAGTTGTCGTCTGGTTGTCATAATGAAGTCAATCTCTTTTTTTGTGAACCGTCGGGGCTCGACCAGGTCCACTTCCTGTGGGGCCGCTTCTGGAAGAAAGAGTTCATCATAAAAAGTCCCTCTTTCTCCATGAAGTCGGCTAGCTGCTGGCCCCTTGGAATCCGTTGCCCTATTCCGAATTTCCCTACTTTCAGCTCACCGTTCTCTCTTGTGCCTAGTTTTGCATTGAAGTCTCCCATTAACACCGTGTAGTGGATTTTGGAGGAATGCATGACTCTAGAGATATCCTCATACATTTCCTCCACCTTCATAATCGGGGTGTTCCAAGGTTGGTGCGTAAACCTGTATAACCTTCAGCGAATACCGTTTGGTGATTTTGAGTATAAGGTACGCAACCCTCGTGGACACACTCTCAATCTTTACAACGTTGTTAACGAGAGACTTGTGGACGATAAATCCGACACCTCCTTGGGACAGATGGTCGCCCTCCCGGTGATAGAGCAAGTTGCCGGATTCGAGGATTACCGTGTCCTCCCCCTCTCTTCGGACTTCGGATAATCCTATAATATGCCAGCGTAACTTGTCTATCTCTTCTTCCAGCTCCACAATCTTCTCGTCAGTCCCCAGGGTGCGTGCATTGTATGTTGCCAGGTCTAGTCGTCTTAGGTGGCAACCGAACCTCCACCGGAGATTGTTAGCACCACCTGCCCCGCCGTTACCATGGTCGCCACCGTAGCCAGGAATAGCAGGACCGCCGGGGACTGGGGGCCTTCTCTTTGTTACATTAATTCATAGGGGGGTATTTGCCATAGTTGCCACGCTTGGCGAGCGGGTTGGCAACCGCAGTTTTTTTATTGTATTTTTGCTGTTGTCAGGAAGATGCTGCTGCCCATCTCCAGCCTGTTGCCCTTTGTCGCCTTTTACTACACCCACGGGAAGATATGGGGTAGTGGATATTCTTAACCGCCACTACACGGCAAAATTAAAATAATTCATCATAAGTGATTTACGTGGTAAAGCTATGCTGCAGCTTTATCATGGTTATAGCACGAATGGATCGGCTCGACTGAGGAGAGACCAGGCTCTGACGGAATAGGGGCGAAAAAATAGCAGCGCAAAGAAGAAATGAGGCGTTTGAGGAATTGAGGATAGATATGTCTTTGAACCAAAGCATCCACTTGCCACCAGGTGCACTGTGTGCTTGTTAGTCACTCTTATTATATAAAAAAATACTGTCTGCTAAGCTACTGTCGCTTTAACCTCACAGCAATATATTACAATTGTGTAATATATTAGATTATTATCTAGTTTAAGCTATTAAATTACTACTAGTGCTTATATGTAGACAATCAATGTTGATTTCATTAATTTAAAAGTCAACCCTGCTGCTTTTCTTTCTTTCAAATGAATTTAAAACTAAACGGACAGAATTCTTTTATAAATTTCTTTCTTAAAAAGTTATTCTAAAGTGGTTTTTAAATGATGTCAGACTATTATGTACATACTGTTATCTTATATTTATCTATCATTATGATATTCACCGGAACAATGTAAATAATGTAAATTAATTTTTCTCTGTGGATAAGAAGAAAATCAGCTAAATTTGGTAACTGATCTTGTGATATATCGTGTTAAATACATAAAAATTATCAATATGTAAAATTAATAACTTCCTTCTGTCATGAAGCCGGTTGAAAGATTTATTGATTAGAGCTTGATTTTATTGCTAATTCTTTGTGTAATTGCGGCGTAAAATAAACGTCCCGTAGATGCCATAAGAGGCTACAGACGGGAACAAACCAGAAAAAAATTTGCCTTTTTTTGTCCTCCATCACTGAAAATACCTACGTATTTTTTGAGATTGAATAGTTCGAGGCCTCATACAGACATGATTAAATTTTTTTTCTGCCTTTATTAATTTCAGTAACTCTTTAGTTGTCATTGTGTGATGTTTCATTTTAGTGTTACTTTTGGTTAAGAGTTTACAGTGTTTTATTGAGCGTTAATTGAAGCGATTTTTTAAAATGGAGAAAATCGAACATCGCGCCGTTATCAAGTATCTGTTCAAGAAAGGGTTAACGCTGAAACAGATTCACGAAGATATGGTGACAACTTTACAAGAATCTGCTCCATCGTATACAACCGTTAAAAAGTGGTTGGCAGAATTCAAACGTGGTTCGCAGAGCATTAAAAATTACCCACGCATTGGATGGCCATCAACTTCGAGGACTGAAAAATACATCTGAAAAATTTGCGATTTCATACTGGGGGACAGGCACAGATTGAAAATCAGAGAGATAACTGAGATCATAGGCATATCGCATGAACGAACTCAAAATATATATAATATGAATTATTCATAATGAGTTGGGGTTTTCGAAGGTTTCACGAGATGGGTACCGAAGCTCCTTTCAGCCGAACATAAACGCAATCGACTTGCGGTTTCGCGCGATTGTTTGGAGTTGTTTCAAGCCGATCCACAAAACTTTTTAGAGAGATTTTGATGAAACTTGGATTTATTACAATACTCTTGAGTCAAAACAAAAATCAACAATCAAAAAAGAGGAGACCAAGCTCACCGCATCCGAAGAAAGCTGAAGTGATTTTGTCTGTAAGCAAGGTGATGGTATTAGTATTCTGGGATTCGAAGGGAGTCATTATGGTCCATTATCTACCGAAAGGAACCTCCATAAACTCTACTTATTACTGCATGCTTTTACGTCGGTTGCGTGATGAAATTATGATAAAACGCTCAGAAATGTTAAGAGGCGTATTACAAAAAAACGCGAAATTACAAGGTTTCCTCGTTGAAATTTTATGTTTATCGTTCATTTCTTGAAATAACAATTACCTGGTAAAAATAGTTCGTTTTCTCTCCTCAAATAAGCTCGGAATGGATTTTAGATAACTTATTTATTTAATCAGTAATAATCATTCTCCCGATGCATGTTTAGGCAAAAACTCTGGAAGACATGATTTGGGAGCTCTAATTTGTAGATTCTATTGAATATCGACCATCAAAAAAAATATTTTTATCTCCCAAATATCCTTCACTTGAATAATATTGGAATACATTTTCGTTATATGCTTTTCACAATAGGAAAAAAAATTCGACATAATTCAAAAAACGACAAAAAAAGCTTCGATGCAAGCCTCTATATTTCCGAAGTTCTACATCACTTAGACGTAAAATTTATACCAAAATAATCATCAACATTTGCTTAAACTATGCTATTATTTTTACTTTTAAAATCGTTACTATTATATTATAATTAATTAAATAAAAGTACTATATATTTAACTGCGTCGGCCATCTGAGATCATTAACGCGCGAGCGCTTGCCGAGGGTGGACCTGCGTCATTTATTTCGGGCGCTGCATGGTTTCGATACTACCGTAGTGTGCGTCGATTACTATCGTAGTGTGCGTCGATTGCCTGCATACTAGAACATTGTCAACTACGACCGCAATTTTTGATCGATCGGTTTATAACTATTTTATATAGTTATAATTTAGATCACGTCTCTTCCATTAAACATGGTAGGGACAACGAGTCTGCAGCATGTGCACAATTGAGCAAACAAAAAAATATTATTATAGAAAAATGTGGTCTATTCATTGACCTAGATCATTGTTATTTGAGGGCTTCACCTAATGGTTTATACAACAACGGTCTTATTGAAGTTAAATATCCTATTTCAGCTTTCGGAATAGATTTTGATACGGCCTTTCGACAAAAAAGAAGTTAAAAGTTATAAATTCAGTGATTCAAGTGTAACATTAAATCAAAATAATGACTGGTTTTACCAAATCCAAGGCCAGCTTCATTTAGCAAATAAAAATGTCTGAATACTTGCCATAATATGTATTGGCCCAGATTAATGCAGTAAAAGTACTAAAAATTTACAATTACGACCAATTTTAGATTTTCAATATGTTACCCAAGTTACAAGCTTTTTATGAAAAGTGTGTACTGCCTGAAATTATCGAATCGAGAAAAGTTCGGTCAATGCCGTCGCAGCAAATATTTTTCTTATAGGCGGCCCATTGACATCTACATCTATCCTCTATTACAATTCAAAATGCAGATGCGTTGTCACCCGTGAGGACTAAGATGGAATGCCTCATTTGGCCTTTGCCTCACATGGAAGTAAAAAGGGCCTCCGGCCACCTGCACTCACCAAGCGAAACGCAGAGGTGAACCTCTACTTCACGTTGGTTTTCTGTGAGGTCGTGGTACCACCCCGGTTCGAGCCGGCCCATCCGTGCGACAGCAAAAGCTGCCGCGTGGCTCTACCACTGTTTATAGTAATTGACTGTAAGTACCGATTAAAAAAATATTAGTTACATTTGGTTGTTATATTTATTAAAACAGGTTGCAACCGTTTATTTATTTATACCACTATTCTACCGGTAGTAGACATAATCGATTATTAACATTCGATTACAGCGTAACAATTAAAATATTTATGTGTACTTATTTTGACACTAAATTTCATAAATAATGAATAATATATCAAAATGGTATATAATAATAAATAATAAATTATATAATAATAAATTAATAAGATAAAATTAAAATGACACACCAAAAAATATTCCATCCACTGAAGTCCATCCTAAGAAAACTTTGTATTATGGAAGATCAAGATCGTTTAATCGCCATACTCACAGTGTTATAGTGCGAGCGAGTGAATAGATATGAAAGAAAGTATCGGTCGCGTAGTTCACCGCCCGCTTGGTGCGTAAAATACCTAAATTTGCGAAACGCCGAAATGTAAGAGGGCTCTTAACCAAAAGTGTTATTTCATCAAGACAACGCACGCCCTCACACGTCCTACGAAACGATGTCTGAAATCCATAATTATAGTTTCAAGTTACGGTCTACACCCCGCTTATTCGCCTGATTTGGCACCATCTGACTTCCACCTATTCCCCAATCTAAGAAAAATATTTAGGAGGACAGAAATTTTCATCAAACGAAGAGATTGAAACTACCGTTAGTACCTATTTTGAGGGTCAAGATGAAGCATTTTTTAAAGATGGTATAATGGGTTTAGAAATCCGAAAAATAAAAATAATTTTAAAATCTTCTGGTTTTGTTTTCATATTCATGCCGGGAAATTTTCAATTTACCGTTAAAAAACTGTTTGCCAACCCGCCTTATCAGGCATAATTTTAAACTGTTCATATGACAATATTTAATTAATTGCCATCTAAAAAAAAATTAATACATAAAAAAGTTTTTAACCAATTATACAATTTAACTTAAATTAACAAAAAATGTTGGCAAAAAAATAGCAGAGACAACTTTAACATTAAGGAACACTCGTAATCCAATTTTTATGCCCACATCCTTTTCTAAGTTAAAATCTTTTGTATTGTTAAATACCGATATTGATGAGGTTTTAAGTATAATATCTGGCTTAAAAGAAGATCGTGCAGTTGGATTGGACAATATACCTAATCGTATACTCAAAAGATTTAAACATTTACTGGCCGCCCCGTTAACACATATCTTTCAATTATGTCTATCAAATGGTATTTTCCCGAAAGTGCTTTAAAAAGCAGTGGTTTCTCCTATTTACGAAGCTAGTGATAAAAACTTAGTTAGTAACTATAGGCCGATTTCAGTTTTATCTGGTTTATCTAAAATTTTAGAAAAGATCATTAATACCAGGTTAATACAATACCTGGAAAGTAATAACTTGCTGTCAGACAGACAATTTTGTTTTAGGCCTAAGAGGTCATGTAATGATGCCTTGCACCAATCGACTGATTATGTCACAAGTAATCTTGACAATGGTATGCACTCAATTGGGATCTTTTTAGACCTTGCCAAAGCATTTGATACTATATCTTGCCCTATACTATTGCAGAAGCTTGAAACACTTGGCATAAGGGGAACTCAACTACAATTTTTTTCCGATTACCTCAGTGATCGCTTTCAATGTGTAAAAATCGGTGAGTATACAAGTACTAAATTACAAAACAGCTCTTATGGAATCCCACAGGGCAGTATCCTGAGGCCTACATTGTTCCTAATTTATATAAATGACTTATGCAATCTTCAACTTCAAAATGGTGTCATAATGTCGTATGCGGATGATACAGCCCTGGTATTCTCAGCTAAATCACGAGATGAGGTTTATAAATACACTCAGCAAGGCTTTAATATAGTATCTAATTGGCTTTTTAATAATCTCCTACGTTTAAACGCTGATAAAACACAATATATGTTATTTTTAATGAGATATAATAACATACCTACTCACCTAAATATTTACGCTCATCATTGTAACTCGTATGATGACACTGCATGTGCATGTCCCGCATTAACAAAAACAGACAATATAAAATATCTAGGTATCAAGCTTGACACAAATTTAAATTTCCGCGAGCACATTGATTTACTTTGTGCTAGAGTTCGTAAATTAATATATATTTTTAAATATCTTCATAACATCGCTGACTTCAAATTGATAAGGTAGGTCTATTTGGCTTTGTGTCAATCCATACTCACTTATAGCATTACTTCCTGGGGTGTTGCTTCTAAAACAATATTGCTCCCACTAGAACGTGCTCAGAGAGCAGTTCTGAAGGTAGACACTTTCCGTCCATTCATGTTTCCTACACATCAACTGTTCTTGGCATGTAGTGTACTAACTGTCCGTCAGTTGTTTATCCTCAACATCATATTAAAACAGCATACCGAACTTCCATTTAAGTCCATAGACAGGAGAAGAATGGACTTAGTTTGTGTAAACCCTCAAACCAAACACGCATTTGTGAACAAATTTTACATATTTTTAAGACCCTTTCTATATAACAAGCTCAACAAGCCACTAAAGGTATATAGTCTAAGTTATAAGAACTGTAAAGCTAGGGTCCCACGGCCTGCCAGGCGACAGGCCGCGCCAGGCGTTGTGCCGCCTGTATGGGCCTGTCGCGGCCCGTACTGAGCGTTCCCACGGTGTGTGCCGGCCTGGTGTGGCCTGTCGACTGACATTCCAACATGTTAAGTGATACGGAGCGCATGGCTGCGTGTGCAGCCGCTGTGGTTTTATTCAGTGGTGAACGTTTGATAAACCAAACAAAAAGAAAGCAGAGGAAACGACTCTGGTGGGTGTCGTCATTCAACAAAAGCCGTTCTTGTTTTTATGTTGAGGCGACGAAATATTCCAAAGCGCTGGTTCATTTTCATATAGAGTTAAAAACTCGAATATAAGCTCGTTCGTCCATTCCATCATGAGCATGTACGCGCAAGCGCCACCGCAGTTGAAATGAACGATTGCAACCGACGCAGACGCGCCCGTACAGGCCGCGACAGGCGCCGTCGCGCCGCGCCGTGCCGCGCCTTTGATCTTACCGACTCCCGATGGATCGGACGGGCGCCAACAGGCCACCACAGGCCTCATCGAATGCGATGGTTCCCACGGCCTGTTGTCCGGCCTGGCGCGGTCTGACCTGTGACAAAATAGGCCGTGGGACCCTAGCTTAATATAAGTGTAAGGGAATTTCTAAATAAATTAAATTACGAAGACACAGAGAAGTTGTTAGAAATTCTAAAATAGTTTGCATTAATTGTAAGTAACAATAATTGTTATTTAGTTATTTTATTTATTATATAATATAGTTAAATTATTTAAATATCTAGTGTCCTACATTATTAAACCGATTGTATAAGTGATGTCTGAAACACAGGTACTCAACCTAGTTCAGGCAGGTAGCTAGTGTTATAAACTTGACTTTTCTATTTTTCTTTTGTAGATTCTATATTATTAAGCTACACATAGTTTTAATTTTATCATAGCATGTTATTTTTGTTAGACTTAATGTTACTTTATTTAATTTTATTCATATTTGTTAATGTATGTAAACATGTGTAATTGGAAATGAAATAAATATTTATTATTATTATTATTATTATTAATTGTTTCTCATATAATCTTTCTCTTAATGATTTATAAATTCTTTGGGTAGTTTATTATGTATACTAGATGTGCCCCGCGGTTTCACCAGCGTATATCACGCGTCTGCACCTCGCGACTTGCTAACATCGAGAGAGACATAACGACGGATGGTTGCTGAATAAACAAAGATTTAAAAAGTGAAAAATGTTACTTAAATTACATGGTTGAAGTAATTGGTATGGCATGGTACAGGTACTGATATAGCCTTGAATATGAAGTGATTTATTTGGATATAATATTAGGACTAACACCAAGGTACGAATAATGTGGCCTAGTTTGTACCGGCGTTACTATTGCATATTTTAACATCACATAACCGTAATAGTAAACATATTGTATCGCAGACTTTTTTGTAGAAATTAATATCCTCTATAAAACTGTATTGCATCACTTTGTTCTATTGTTAATAGTTTCTGCAGCGTAATAAGGATTTTTCGACGTTATTATTGCATATTTTAACATGAAAAAGTAGTTATTGTGATATAATTGTAATAGTTAGTTAGGGGGATGAGTCGCTCGCGTCCATAGGCTTCGACCACCTAATCCTAGGCCCACCCTACACGTGTCCCCCGGGTGGTGCTAAACAAGCGACAAAGCCGAAAGCCGGCGAAAAAAAAATACCACACCCTACTTTCGCACCATGAGGCACAAAATTAAGGAAATGGCTCCGAGTATCCCGGCGCCCCTTTAATGGGGCAGGGGTGCGAAGAATCTCCGGGAGGAAAACCGGCGACGAGGTTCGCCACCCGTCACGTTCTGTCCCCCGGAGGGGCGAAAAGTGGATTGCGGAAGCCCGTCTGGCTACATTGAATGTATGTGGAGGAATGAATGATAAGATGGATGAAGTATCCGATATGATGCATGATAGAGGAATAGACGTGTTATGTGTAAATGAGACGAAACGGAAGGGAAAGGATGTCACTACACATGGCATGTATACCGCGTACTGGTCTGGTGTAGACAAGACCGAGCGGGCATGCCAGGGAGTCGGTATCATCCTTTCAGAAAGAATGGGTCATTGTGTGAAAGAGTATGAATGTGTAAGCCCGAGACTGCTATGGATACGAATGAAAGTAGGCTTAAAGAAGTTGTTTGTTTTAGGGGTCTACGCCCCAGACATGTCTAAGCCCACTTATATCCGAGAGCAGTTTTGGGAGTTGGTAAGGATGGTGCTAATGAAATGCAAGGTTAATGAAATTATTGTGATATTAGGCGATTTTAATGGAAGGGTTGGGGTGAGGAGGCTTGGTTATGAAAGGATATTGGGAACGTTTGGTGATGAAAGTATAAATGAGAATGGTGAAAGCCTTCTCGCCGTATGCGTGGAAAAGAGTCTTTTTGTGACGAACACTTTCTTTCGTCATAAGAAGATTCACACGTATACATGGGAAAGAGGTGATGATAGAAGTATGATAGATTTCATAATTGTTGACGAAAGAATGAGGAGCGCGGTGGTAGATACAAGGGTTTACCGGGACTCTAACGTAGGGACGGATCATTACTTGGTCTTATGCCGAATTAATGGTCTTTTCAGACGTTGGAGGCATCGGACATCTGTGTCTACCACTGCGTTACAGCGTATAAGAACAGAGAGGTTACAAGATGAAGGTGTGAAAGAGAAGTTCAAATGTAGATTGAGAGAAAATATAAGTGGTGTGGCTGAATTGTGTATGAATGATTTAGATTTAGACTGTGTGGTATAATATCAAGAAAGGTTTAGTGGATGCAGCTACCGAAGTATGTGGTGTAAGTAAGAGAAAGAATGAAAGGAAAAATAACACGTTATGGTGGGATGATGAGGTACGGATGGAAGTTGAAGTAAAGAAGAAAGCATGGCTAGATTTACTAGCAACCAAGGCTAGTAATTCTAGCAGTATGAATGGTGATATTGAAAGGAAAAGGGCAGTCTTTAGACACCTAAATAAGAGAGTAAAAGAAGTAGTTGAAAGGAAAAAGCAAGAAAGAACGGATAAGAATGATAGAAGAATATCGGATAACTTCCAGGCAAACATTAAAATGTTCTGGAAATTCGTAAGATCTACCAGAGGACTATCAAAACAGCCTCGAATGAATGCTATACGAGACCAGAATGGCTGTATTCTGAATGACGAAGTTTTGAGTTTAAGGAGATGGAAGGAATACTTTGAAAGCGTTTTTATGAGTGATGAGACGTTTAAATTAAATGAAATAGAAATTCCGAAAGAAGACGAAATAGATAGAGATATAAGTATAGATGAAATAATGAAAGCAATGAAAAGTATGAAAGCAGGTAAGGCAGCCGGTTATGATAGAGTATCTCTCGAAATGCTAAGGGCTGGAGAAGGAGTGGTAGCAGACCTGCTGTACACCTTGTTTAATTTATGTTGGGAACTTAAGCGGGTACCGGGAGACTGGTGCAAAGCCGTGATAGTCCCAATATATAAAGGAAAAGGATCACAGCAGGACTGTGAAAACTACCGTGGTATCAGCCTTCTTAGCATTGTGGGGAAACTGTATGCTAAGGTACTAATTAACAGTGGTAGAGCCACGCGGCTTTTGCTGTCGCACGGATGGGCCGGCTCGAACCGGGGTGGTACCACGACCTCACAGAAAACCAGCGTGAAGTAGAAGTTTACCTCTGCGTTTCGCTTGGTGAGTGCAGGTGGCCGGAGGCCCTTTTTACTGGAAATGAGGCATTCCATCTTAGTCCTCACGGGTGACAACGCATCTACATTTTGAATTGTAATAGAGGATAGATGTAGATGTCTATGGGCCGCAGCAACCACTTACCATCAGGTGGACTGTGTGCTCGTTTGTCACCCTTATACTATAAAAAAAAAAAAAATAATTGAAAGAGTTATGAAAGAAACTGATGGAAAAATTTGGGATGTGCAAGCGGGATTTAGAAAGGGAATGGGATGTACGGATCAGGTCTTTTCCATGCGCATGATCGCGGAGAAGTTTTTGGCCAAAAACCAAAAAGTTTTTTGTGCGTTCATAGACTTGGAGAAGGCTTATGACAGAGTGGATAGGGATGTGTTATGGCAAACACTGAACTCATTTGGGTTGAGCGCTGGCTTGATACAGGCATTGAAGTCTCTATATAGGGACTCTAGTGCCTGTGTCAGGATCAACGGGGCCTACTCGGACTGGTTTGGCATCCATAAAGGTGTCAGACAGGGCTGTGTGGCTTCCCCGTGGCTGTTCAACCTATTTATGGACAGTTGTTTGGAAAATTTGAAAGTAGAAGAATGCGGGTTAAGAATGGGTGAGTTAACCGTCAAATGCCTTTTGTACGCCGATGATCAAGTCATACTTGCGTCGTCGGCAGCCGAGTTGCAATTGATGGTTACATTAATGAACAGGACATTAAAATAAAAGGGAATGAAAGTGAACGCAAGTAGGACGAAAGTTATGGTTTTTGAAAGAGAAGAAAGTAAAACGATATGTGAAATAAGAATAGAAGGGGAGTTGGTAGAGCAAGTAGATGAGTTTGTGTATTTGGGATGTGTGTTTAGCAGGGATGGTAGATATGATAAGGATATAGAACGACGAGTGAATGCAGGAAATAGAGTGAATGGGGCTCTACACTCTATTGTGAAAAGTCAGAATGTGTCCAAAAAGGCACGTATGGCAATTCACAATGCTGTGTTAGTGCCTACTTTAATGTATGGTAGTGAAAGTTGGGTGTGGCAGAAGAAGCACGAGAGTAGAATAAATGCTGTAGAAATGCGGTCATTAAGGAGTATGTTAGGGATGAATCTGAATGACAGAGTGAGAAATTGTTTAATAAGAGAAGAGTGTGGTTTGCAAGATGATGTTGTGACCAAGATTAAGAAAGGAATGCTTCGGTGGTTTGGTCATGTAGAAAGAATGAATGAGGAAAGAGTGACAAAGAAAATTTATGTTGCAGATGTGAACGGCAGAGTCGGGAAGGGTCGCCCTAGGCGAAAGTTTATCGACCAAATTGGCGATATATTGAAAATGGGCCAAATCAAGAGTACCTTTAACCGACGAGCGTGTATGCGTAGGTATATGGATGTGGAGGAAGCGAGAGAGGTCTGTCAGGATCGTGCCAAATGGAAGTTCATAGTCTCTGCCTACCCCTCTGGGTGAAAGGCGTGAGTGTTGATATATATATACCTTCTGTGTACTAAATATCGGGAATTTGTCAATAAAACAAAAAATACAAATTATTCATCTAAATTTATTTTATCGCCTTCAAAGTAGGCCCCATCGCTTGCAATACAACATCTCCAACGCTTCACCCAGTCTTCCATACATTTTTCATAGGCTATTTGCGGTATGGCCTTTAGCTCATTCAGCGAATTTTTTGTTATGGCTTCTATCGACTCAAAACGTTTTCCTCGAAGTGGTAATTTTAACTTGGGAAATAAAAAAAAAGTCAGACGGAGCCATATCAGGTGAATACGGTGCTTGGTCGAGAACTTTTGTTGAATTTTTCGCTAAAAACTCTTTCACTATAATGGCTGTGTGTGATGGTGCATTATCATGGTGCAGCATCCATGAGTTGTGTTGCCACAAATCTGGACGTTTTCGGCGGATACTTTCACGCAAACGCTTCATGACGCCTAAATAATATTCTTTATTCACTGTTTCTCCCTTTGGAAGGAATTCGGAGTGAACCACACCACGGTAGTCAAAAAAAAACTGTCAGCATAACCATGATTTTGGAGCGACTTTGCCGCGGTTTTTTGGGTTTCGGCTCGTTTTCGAGACGCCATTCTGAAGACTGTTGGCTTGTTTGCATGTCGTACTCATAAACCCATGTCTCGTCGCCAGTTATTATACGTTTCATAAAGGTCGGATCCGTAAAAGCTCAGGAAACCATGTCTTCAGCGACATGCTTTCGCTGCGCTCTTTGAACAAAATTGAGCTCTTTTGGAACTAGTCGAGCGGCGACGCGTTTCATGCCTCACGCGTGTCAATGAGAATGTTGTGGACGGACTTAAAAGATATGTTCACCTCACTAGCCAACTCTCTCAGACTCATACGTCGATTTTCGAGCACTAGCTTCTTGATTTTGTCGATGTTTTCTTTGCTCGTAGCGGTTGAAGGTCTACCAGAACGAGGCAAGTCTACTACTACTTCTCGGCCTTCTTTAAAAGCCTTATACCATTCATAAGCCCTTGTTTTCGATATACACGATTCGCCGTAGGTATTTCGCAACATTTTTAGTGATTCACCACATGAAATATCATTCGAAACACAAAATTTAAGGCACACTCTTTGTTCAACAATATTTTCCATTGTAAAAATCGCCGAGAACTCAAAACTATGACCAACAAAAAGTGTAGTTTAAAACAAATTAAATGACAGATCCCGCTCAAACTTTGCGCGCTAAATCAGTACAGTGCTACCAACATGCAGTAAAAAAATTAGAACGACCTCTTTTACGCGGGTCTTTTTATTGACATATTCCCGATACTTTAGACACAGAGTATATATATATATATATATATATATATATATATATATATATATATATTATATATTAGATATATGGTATCGCAGACTTTTTTTGTAAATATTTATGTCTGCTATAAAACTGTAGTGCATCACTTTGTTCTATTGTCAATAGTTTCCGCAGCGTACGCGTAATAAGGATTTTTCGACGTTACTATTGCATATTTTAACATGAAAAAGTAGTTATTGTGACATAATTCTAATAGTTAGATATATGCTATCGCAGAATTTTTTTGTAAATATTTATGTCTGCTATAAAACTGTAGTGCATCACTTTGTTCTATTGTCAATAGTTTCCGCAGCGTACGCGTAATAAGGATTTTTCGACGTTACTATTGCATATTTTAACATGAAAAAGTAGTTACTGTGACATAATTGTAATAGTTAGATATATAGTATCGCAGATTTTTTTGTAGATATTGATGTTTTTATAAAACTGTAGTACATCACTTTGCTCTATTGTCATTAGTTTCCGCAGCGTACGCGATATAAGGATTCTTTTTGGTATTTTTCCACACCTTGGATTACATTAACGAAGTTTTCATACGGATCCCTAACTTTTTGAAAATATTCTATCACCTATGTTCATATTCCTGATTTAATAAAATATATTAAAGTTATACCTTTATTTAAATCTGGCAGCACATTAGACCCCACTAATCTTAGACCTGTACTGCCAACGCTCAGTAAAATTTTTGAAAAAATTATTCTAGATCAAATGTTAATTTTTTTAATGTAAATAAATTAGTCCATAACAATCAGTTTGGATTTACAAGGGGTCACTCGAGAACTGACGCCGGTGTTGAGCTAATCAAACATATTTTCTATGCATGGAAAATTTCAGAAAATGCTTTGGGTACATTTTGTTATCTTTCCAAGGCTTTCGTCTGTGTTCACCATGAAACATTAATAAGAAAGCTACATCATTATGGTGTACAAAACATAGCGCTTAAACTTATTATGTCATATCTAAATAATAGAATGCAAACAGTTGGTTTTAATGGAAGCAGCTATTCTGGATCGGTAGTATCTATAAGTGTTCCTCAGGGCTCAGTACTTGGCCCCTTTCTATTCTTAGTTTATAATAATGACTTACCTTACTTGTTAGGGAATAACCATGATATAGTATGATTTGCTAATGATACTGTTGATTTTCATTTAAATAGGACGAAGTGAATAATGCTTTATCAACAGTAGTACACTGGTTTAACGTCAATAACTTGCTTTTGAACGACAATAAAACGAAATGTTACTTATATTACATTCACCACACTTAATCTAAAACAGGTAAATACCAGTGTGCTTTTAAATGAGAAGGAGCTGCGCTTTGTTGAATGTACTGTTTTTCTCGGAATTACAGTTGACGCGAAGCTTCAATGGGGCCCACATATATGTAAACTAGCTGGCAAACTTAGTTCTGCTGTAAATAACTTTAGATGCTTTACATGTGTTGAAACAGCTAGATTAGTTTATTTTAGTTATTTCCATACCATAATGTCATATGGAATCTTGCTATGGGGTAATGCGACTGGCATTGAAACTATCATTGTTTTGCAAAAGAGAGCCATAAAAGCAATTTATAACCTAAGTCCGAAGGAATCCTTTAGAGAAAATTTTAAAGAAATAAATATATTACCTTTGGCCTCTCAATATATTTACGAGAATTTAATGTATGTACACAAAAACAAAATAGTTTTACTAAAAATAGTGATGTACATTTTGTAACTACTAGGAACAAGTTACTCGACTCCAAAGAATCAGTGATTCCTTCATGGGGCAATGTATACGATTTTACAACAAAGTCCCAGAAAATATGCAGACATTGTCTATCAAAAGATTTAAGTTATTTATTAAGCAAAAATTGTCTAGTAAGGGTTATTATACTACTAAATAGTACATGACTGATAATAACCCTTGGGAATGAGGTGATCGCTACCATGCTGTTTTTAAATGTTTTCATAACAATTTTATAAAATATTATATTGTAAATTGTGTAAAAGACCTGCTGGGTTTCATGGTTTTTCCCAGTACAGAGGTTTTTTTGCGAACCAGTGGTAAGCGTAAAAAAAATGACTTTCAATAAATGTTATGTACTGTAATTTGTATTGAATAAAAATTATTCAATTCTATTCTATTCTATTTATCCATTAAGACTATATTAAATTAAAAGTCAATAGTTTATCCATTTTATATTTTATGTTATAGGTTCTCATACTGCGTATTAATCAATGATCATAATATTTAAGAACCTTTGAAATTATAGCGCAATATACTGAAAGTTACAAACGATCATTGACTTAATTTAGTTTGAAAACCGAGAAATTCATAATAACTCCACACTAATACCTCATGATACAGTAGTCAACACAAGCCCGCGAGCAAAACGAAAATTGCGAACGAGTTCCAAGTATCTCATATAAATAGTCGGGTCGTTTAATCAAGGTGTCCAGGGGGTGGGGCGGGAATGGAGAGGGACGGGGCACAGTGCAATTAAGGTACAGGTTGACAGTTGACAAATTGACAGTATGCGGCCAGTCTTTGACGGCAACAGATACAAAATAGCCGTGTCACCGGTGCTGTTTCATGGGTTAAAGAAGTTCAGTTATGATGAATAAGGATGGTCAATATGATACATTAACAGATGATATCCCTCGTTCATAATGTGACTGCGGCTATGTTATCTCTAGCTGATTTAGTTCTCTTGTATGTAAATATATTAGCGCGTAGAAATTGATCGCGTCGGACTTTATGTGCGTTCATTAGAGCGTCATGCTTCATTTTTAATTTCACAATCGCCCGTTTTCATTTTAGATGGAATACTAATAATTAATATTGTCAGTTGTTTAAACAAATATAAATTGTCGTCTTTGATGTTTTACTCTCGGATATATAAATAAAAAAATACTGTGATGTTTAGATTATTAATACATTTCTAGGTTTTAGTTTTAGTAGTAGTAAGGCTGACAAGCGACCACATAAACCACGTGATGGTAAGTGGATATAACCCAAAGGCACACACATCTGATCTCAATAAGCAAGCAAAATTAAAATATTTAATTAATTATCATCTTTATATATTCAATTTTCCTTAGGCTTGCCTGGTAGAAAATATCATAGGTCATTAAGTCCGCCTTTTGTAGCCCCTGGTTGAAGGGGTGTTGCAATAAAGAATAAATCAGCGGTGGATTTGAGAAGAACTGCAATGATGATGATGATGATGATAAAAGTAATTCGCTCATAGAAGAAATACCGGTAACTGTAATTATATCGGCTCTCTTGTCCCTGAAAGTATTAAAACAGAACCGTTTTCTGCATACAGTATTGATTATACAAATCAATACATTGTTGCAAAAGCAACAAATATTATATTCGATTGCAATAATTTACAACAGGAAACACGTCCGTACGCTACACATAATATTTCGCGTTGTTATCCCAACAAAGAGCTGTCACTGTTCGAATGGACGGCCGCTGAAAATATTGTGAGTTACGTGACTGATGCGAACGTTTGTAGTGCGATCTAGTTTTATTTTAAAAAAGAAAAGAAAACATTTAGCTATATAGAGAACAATCAATGACGCCGAAAACTATACTTACAAATAAAACTGAAGTGTCTTTTCTCTTCTTTTTTTTTTTGCTTTTAAATAACATTACCTCCTCCTAAGTTCCGTACCCAAAGTGTTACCAACGGGACCCTGTTACTAAGCCTCCGCTGTCCATCCGTCCGTCCGTCTGTCTGTCAGCGGGCTGTATCTCATGATTCGTAATAGGTAGACAGTTGAAATTTTCACGGAATGTGAATGTCTGTTGCCGCTATAACAACAAATAATAAAAATATAAATAAATTAAAAATTAAAAGGGAATGACAAGGTAGAGGAGCAAAGCCAGGAACCTTTGTTTTAGGCTACTCCAACACCTATGCTCTTTCTTTTAGAAATGAATATAATTAGAATAGAATAAAAAACTATTCGACATAAATTATTAATAACACCTACTTATTTAAAGTCATTATAATAATAATATTGTTCCAGACCAAATTTCGGTCATCCGATCAGTCTCAACGGAAACCAGCCATTTGCGCAGGACAGGATTACAGCGCACGAATTTTTCAAAAACGCGACTGTGCATCACGCTGGGAGAGTTTCCTTCCTTCTATAAAGCGCGAGTCCGTTCGGCCGAGTTTAATTTGCCTTCGTAGACACTCCCTCAGCGGCTAGTAGCCGCCTGCGCCCTCTTTTCCCAAAAGAGAGTCGCTTTAGATACGGCATAAGAAGCTTTAACAGCTGGTTGCCAGTCCCCAAAGGCGGTTTTTAGGGGGTATCACTTAGGTTCCCCAGTAGGCAGTGAGTCCCCCATAACTACGATAGACCGGCTATCGTGGCATGCGTAATGCATTTTCCGCCTCCCTACGTAATGGGTAGCCCTTTTCCAATTGCTTCGGGCGCTAAAAAAAAAGGCCTGCGGCCCCATTTCCTGAAGGAGGTCGCTTCAAAAGGCCTCGAGGCCAAAGCCAGTCCCACAGGTGGTGTTTAGTGGGTAGGCACTTTATAGTGAGTCCCACATAACCATGCAGCCGGCTGCGTGGTATGCTATGTACATTCACAACCCTCCCCCGGTCCCGGAGGGTAGCCTTGCATTGGGGCAAAAAAAATGTGCATAGAGTACTGCTGTCACATTTTGTGCGTTTGCAGTTTGCGCATTGCGTTCAGGAAGAGGCGTTCTAAGAGATTTTTTGGTGCCTTGATTTGGATGAAATCAATATTTTCAGACTCGACCAATGAAAACAAACGAGCAGCCAGCGGTATTCTATAGAACGCATTCCGGTAAGTTCGCGCAGGAATTTCTTGATTTAATTCATATTTTCTTTATCTATATTTCTATATTTAAAAATCAATTGCTATCTGTTAATCTCACTAAAACACGAAACTGGCTCAAATGATTTTGATGAACTTTTTGTCCCTAGGTCCCTATATGGTTTAGATTCACAATTGGACCCAGTAGGTGGAGCAGCTGTCTAAATACAGAAATCACCCGTGCGAAGCCAGGGCGGATCGCTAGTCTTGAAAAAACTAAGTTTATGGACTTTATCGCGGTCAGTTTAACTTATTTTTACCCCATGACCATGCCCCATGAATATTGGAGCTGTAAAGCATCCAAAAGTGTTTCAAATAAGTAAAATAAGTTAAAATAAAAGCGATAAAATCCGTATCATTAGTTTTTTCAATGTGTATTCGTGTAAACATAAGAAATCAGTCATTCATATCCTCCCTTCTCACCATCAGACAACCAGACGATCGTCGGGTCTCCACCACTTAGTTGTTAATATTCCACGTATTCAAACTAAATTTTTTGTTTCATCATCACGATCATCGTTACAGTCCTTCACAATTCCACTACTGAACATAGGTCTCCCCCAAGGAATGCCACAAAGCGCGGCCTTGAGCCATCTGTATCCATCGGCTTCCTGCACATATTAACAGGTCGTCACTTCATTTATTGGAGGAACGCTCTACAATTCGCTTATCGACACGAGGTTGCCACAAGAGAACCTTTCTTCCCCATCGGTTATTAGTTCTTCATGATTTCAAAAAAAAGTCCCGCTGGTGTTATTGCTGGTTCTTCCCAGGACAGAGGCTTTTTTCGAAGCAGTTGTAATCTAACAAAACAGTTACTTTCAATAAGTATTACTTATAATCTATATTAAATTAAAAAATATATATTTTGTTTCTGTTTCTGTTTGCTTGGTTTTTCGTAATGCGTACAGTAAAGAAGAGACGTATTTGGCAGCATCTGTCTTTCGGTCTTTTGATACCCATAAAAGTTATAGTTAAAGTTAGAGTTGCAGCTTATTATACGTACCACTGCTGGGCTCAGATCTCCTCTCATTTTTGAGAGGGTTTAAGGGGAAGGAAATGTCCGCCGCGCTGTCCCAATGCGTAATGGCGAACTTGAATATTTTTTTCTTATTTCTCAGCCATGCAGGTTTCCTCACGATGTTTTACTTTACAGCCGAGCACGTGGTATATCAGCACTTAAAACTGCAATTAACAATTTCTTTGGTGCCTGCGGGGATCGAACCCAGGTTGCTCGCGTACTGTGAAATTTACAGCGAGCCCTAACCATCTGAGCTACTACGGCTCTATTGATTTTATTCATTGATATTTTCTATTTATTGATACCCATAGAAGTATGGGTATCAATATTTTTTTTTTAAAAATATCTATTAATTGAATGCTAGCGTAGCTACAAGTAAAGGCTTAAAATAATCTTGACAGTACATTCAATGTTTGCGCGCGCGCGCGCGCTTGTGTGTGTGTGTGTGTGTGTGTGTGTGTGTGTGTGTGTGTGTGTGTGTGTGTGTGTGTGTGTGTGTGTGTGTGTGTGTGTGTGTGTGTGTGTGTGTGTGTTATAATTTTACCTTACCTTTAGATGCGACAAAATTAAACTCCGATTTCAAATTATACCATTAAGCCTAATTTATCCTCTAACATTTGCACTCACCGTAGACGCGGGCAAATATTAATACCCGAGACAAGCGAAGCACTGCGTTAATTCATTGCGGAACAGGTGCTGTCATCTCTGTACCTGTACGTTGTTAATTTAACTCTCGTCTCAATCCGAGCGATTCCTCACCTTCCAGCCCTCTAGATCTATTTTACGGCACGGACAATTAACGTAGCTCTGCATCTATCACCCAGGACTATTCTGGACGCGTTGCGAATCAGTCGCAACTTTGTCGCACGGTTGTTTAACTGATTGTTTGATTTACTAGTTGGACAAATTAGTGGGTTATAGTTAGCGTATTACTTTGTAATATGTGGAAACAAATGTGTTGGGCAAGGATAGTTAGACTTTACAATGTATACTTACTAGTCGGTGACATAAAAACGTTCGCTCGATTGAAAAGTCCAGTAATTTCTTTTAAAAACTCATAACAAGCTTAATTCATGTGAGGACTAAGATGGAATGCCTCTTTTCCAGTAAAAATAGTCACCGGTTGTCTACACTTACCATACGAAACAGCATTCTGTGGGAGCGTGGTCCTTCCCCGGTCAAGCCTACCCATTCCCGCTACAAATAAAGGTACTACTAATACAGTTTCAGCATGGCTCTACCACGTATGAAATACCATATATTCATACACCCAGTTGAGAAGGGACTTTATATTTAAATATACAATAAAAATAAACTTTAAACATAAAAGAGCTAAGCTCTTTATATACGTATTTTATTGTTTCTCCAAAAATATTCTAACATTTTCTATTTTCAGTTCATATTAAGCCGATTGATGCACGGCAAAGCCCTTACCGAGCCTATAAAGTGATGCCGACCGCGACATTACCTGACCAAGTGGAAACAGTTTCATCCTCCATACTTTTTCGTCTCGAAAGACAGCTTACTTTAACCGTCTGCGTAATTTATAGTGATCGTAAAGTCGTGCCCGCTTTTAAGTTCGCGTATGAAATAGTACAGTTTTGACGGGCACAAGTTAACGTTCGGATGTAAGCGAGCGGGCTCATCACTCTGTGGGAGCAGATCAAAGCGGAACACTCGTCCGCTACTCCGATTGTTTATTTGGACGACTTTGTTGCAATGAACGAGGTAGGACGGTAATGGAGTCGGGCAACTAATCCTCCATTATAAGAATGACGTGCTAACGAATAGCTGAAATGATTGCTGCGATTTTAAGTAACGTTGCATATAGAATAAATCTAATTTTGCGGATTTTCTCACGTTTATTTTTAATTTTTTAATTTCCGACGTTTCAGATGCTTTACAGCACTCTTTACAACCGTGGGAGGGGGAGGGAGGGTTTTGAGGTGATTGACGTCCTGATGTCATAGTTAATGAAAGCTACCTTCACAATCTACAAATCTACGCAGAAGGAGCCTGCAGTATCTTGAAGTTTTTTAGTTTTATGCTTGGGTTGATTTAGTTTGATTAATTACGGGATTCCAAACAGTCCAAGCGCCATGGGTTGACTGACAGAGAACGCTTACTGGCATTAAGTTCGCCCTTAGTAACCTTTATGGTTAGAACAATAAAGTTTTTAAATAAAATAAATAAATAAACCCTTAATATTACTTTTAAGTAACAAATTTAATTTACGATTTGGTCCATATACTATATACTTCCTATCACCAAATTAATTATACTTAAGTGGTAGTATCACGCTTCAGCTGCAGCACAGTTGGGTCAGTTCGACCAGTGAAGGACTACGATCGCAAAGAATACCAGAATGAAATAGCAGCATATTGCTACCGTGTTTCGTATGGATTGAGAACCAGAAATCGTTTTTACTGGAAACAAGATATCCTATCTTAGTCCTAGGGAGTGACATCTGCATTTTGATTCCTATTTAAGGATAAATGGAGATGTCTATGGACCATAATATACCATCACACCACATACCATCAGGTGGACTGGGATGTCATTGATGATGCGGGTGCTCGCATGTCACCCTTAATCTATAAAAAATTATAATATAATTAGATCCAGAATTCTTCAAATTTTTCTCAGGTTTTTGAGGTAGAATACATAAACCTAGCACGTTTTGAAATATGTGAGAGTAAATTAAATGTCGCTTAATTCGAGCAAGCGAAAGTCCGACACGGTAGCTCCACACAAGACTCACTCAAGGATTAATTCTAATGTGACCGATTTTCCAACATCGGTTCCAGGTTAATATATTTAACCGTGCAGTCACCTGTCGCTCTAAACAAGGCTTAGTGAGACAGATTGCTGGGAGCGGAGAAATAGTTCTTAGAACGTCAGGACACCTGGCGCCTGCTTTCGTAACTTTAGAATTTCACACACACACACACATGCACAAGGAGATTGAGAGCAATCAAATTCTGCATACAATGTACTTTGTGGAGGTTTATTGCCATCGTTTCTGGAGAATGCTAAGATGAAGATGTCATTGCTGATTGCTGGAAAATTATTGGACCATGAAAGTGTGCCCTAAATGTTTGATGTTGAGTAGGATCTTAGTAAATGAAAATGATACTTAATGTAATAGTACAGTGGGTTTGGATTTGTTAAATTGACTATTTTGATGTATTTTAATTTATATTTACATAAATTTTAGAGGTTTACTACACTCAGTAAATTGTTATTAGTAAGACAAAGATTTAGTAAGGGTATTCCTTTGAAGATATAAGTAGTTTAGGAAGTTACATCAAGGAAGTAAAACATATATTTAAAGATTTACTTTTACTCGCGACTTCGTTCGCTTAGAAATCAATCAAAACAAACTGCTGATCTATTAAATTGATCTTCGAGCAAGTAGTTCAATTATCGAAAAACCACTTTAAAGTCGGTTTTTTGTTATTTTCTAGAAAACTATGTAGGATAGGGAAAAATTTTGAAATGAATGTTGTGAAGATCTAGTAATTTTACGTAAAAAAATCACCTTATAATATAATAGTTACTGATATTTTTGTTGCAAAAAGATATTTAAATAAAAATAAATATTAAAAATTAATTTTACATCAAAACTTATAAGATATAGGCAATATAGTGTGATAAACAGTTTTGTATAATTTTCGAACCAAAAAAGGGTTTAGTACGAAACAGTTTTTGGATATCTTTTAAAGTTTTAACTCATTAACTTTTTAAAAAAAATTGCCGAGTAGTGGCGCTGTAACAATATCCACTACCCCATATCATCCCGTGGGTGTCGTAAGAGGCGACAGATGGAAACAAATCATCAAATGGGCAGCAGCGTCTTCGTAGTAACGACTAAAAAAAATATTACGGATGCCAACCCACTTGCCAAGCGTGGCAACTATGGCAAATATCCCCTATATGAGGCAATGTAAGGAGGAGGTGTTTGTCAGTAGTCGATTTTAATAGGCTGTAACGGTAACGGTATGAGTTTATCATTAAAAACTTTTTTTTACAAAAAAAAAACACGTCGTTTATTGACAAATATAGACTAGATCACTCTTGGCTTTGCGATCATCGATCTGCAATGCAAACGTGGCGATTAAGGTAAATCCCCTACTATGTGGGAAGTCCCTTTCCTATAGTGGACTTTTACGGAATAATAATGATGATGATGAAGAACAATATTTTCTATATAGAAAAATTGTGAGAAACGAGCATTCATTCCATCTGATGGTAAATATGTGCTGTGGTGTTGCGTTTTCACCCATGAGGACTAAGATGGAATACCTCGTTTCGAGTCAAAATGATATTTATAGAATGCGGGTGATAAACGAACAAACAGTCTACCTTTACACAGTCTAAATTTATCTCCTATTAAAAATCGAAACGTAGATGCCTTGTCAACCCTGAAGACTACAAGGGATTGCCTCATTTCCATTAAAAAGGGACTCCGGTTCTCTATACTCATTATGTGAAACACAGCAGCATGAAGCTGCTATTTTACGCTGGTATCTGTTAGAACGTGGTCCTCCCTTGGTCGGAGGATTCCAAAGCTAATAATTAACCTACAGCGTAGGTCTATCATAAAATTACAGGCTGTTGTAATAACCTCAAACAATATAATATATTTACTATCAAATACTTTCAACCCGAAACTCGAATTCCTTCAGACATTGTCATGAAAATCATCGCTCAAATCAAACCTCGTGAAGCGTCCAGCCCTCACGGCTATACAACGGTAGGTGCGCTGAAGATTGTCAGAATAACAATGAAATGGCGAGGGAGCGGACAATGCGAGCCGGTGGTCGAAACAACCGGAGTCTTTGTTAGGGAAAAACGGGCAAAGATTATGGCCACAAAAAATTCAGATACGATAAACTTTTAAGGTTATTAAATAAAAATAACATTGTTTTTCAGCGTATATGTAGTGGAGTCTATGCTCTAAAATATTTCATATGAAACTGAAAGAGGAGATGGACAAGCAACCTCCTGATAACAGTTGAAACTAATAGAAAAACTGCGGTTGACAACCCACCTTCCACAAGTGGCACAACCCCAGTATGAGGCAATATATGGGAAAGTTCTTCGTTTACCAGAGGACTTTTGATTGGCTGTAATTATGATGATGAATAACAATTTATAATTTCAGACTCTCACCAAACGATTCATACTGTCCAATTTAACATACTTCCAATAAAATCGTTAAATATATGGAGGCAATAATAGCACGGCTATCCCAAAAAACTTTAATTGTATTGTTACGAGCTTGGGGTTCGCGACAATTAAAAACTGCCGATTGAATTACCAAAATTGATACTTTAATTACGGAACACTAATTACAATTTAAAACCACACGCAGTTATATCACTTCGAAGTATTCGCTTATATCGCCAATTCAATACTACCTTGGTCGTGGTCTATACCGGCCTTATATAGGGCTTCAGATAGTTTCCAGAACCTTCTACTATAGCGACATCTAGAATGTTCGAGTACATATCGGTCCCGAAATTTCTGGAAGGATCTTGACTCTCCTAGTTCTACTACTCGGCACTAGAGGGCGCTAGTGTAACTAGTGTTGCCATGTACAAGATATTAATAGTGGCGTGCAACAGTATTTTCGCACATTTTTTTTAAATTTATAATTGACAGGTACTCTGACCATGCGGTCTTTCCAAAAATACCTACTATAGTATGTGCCAAATCGATTGAGAAAAACGGACAATGACCTTTCGGTCGTTTAACCAGGGGTTACAAACCTTCAATATATAGGCACATTTTATATGTAGTACTTTCTTTATTTATAATGATTTTTTTATAATGATTGATATAATATATATTTATTAACTATTATTAAAAAGTTATGTGAAAGATCGCTGTAGAAGAAAAATCATCTATTGTTATAAAGTACTTTATTCATTTAACAACAAAAAACATTAATTTATAACACATATAAAGATTCGAGTGATAACGACACCGAATAAGTACGTACTTATGCAAAAGATAAAACTTTATTTTTAATATTATATAAGAACTTTATTTTTATTCGGTGCAATCATCACTCGTATCTTCACTTGATGAACTATCTGTAACATTAATTATAAAGCGATCTGCAGTTTGGTCAATTCTATCATCCATGCCACGCATTTTTTGTTCAACCTTAAGGACATGCTGAACACAGTTTTTCCATTTATCTGGCGTGATTTGAGTTAAACCATCTTTAAGTAAATTTTTAACATCTTTTAACTTGAAAGTTGTATTTTTTCGTGCAACGTACCCTTTCACATCTGCCCACACAAGTTCAATGGGGTTAAGCTCACAGTGATAAGGAGGTAACCTTACCACTGTGATGCTTTTTTCTTTTGCCATCTCGTCGGTGACGTAACTTCGATAGTTATCTTTAACTGCCTTTATTTTTTCCATTAAGTGGGTCTTTGTGTCCGAGGGCACGTATGCGATCTGTTTAGATTCTAGCCATTCCTGCATATTTTGTTTCCGCCAAGACATTGTTGGGGTTTTTTCTAAACGTCTGGAGTGGTAACTAGCGTTATCCATAACTATGACATCGCCGCTTTGCAGTTTTTCTATTACTTTTCTAAACCAGTCCTCGAAATGGAGAGCGTCCATACTCTCATGGTAGTCACCAGTAGATGATGATTCAAATACCCAATCACATCCCTCCAAAAAGCCATTTTCATTGCCAACGTGTACAACTATTAATCGCTTTCCTTTACCCGAAGGGGCTTTCGCGCCAGTAGAGTAGCCTTCTAACCGTGATTGACGAGAAGATTCAATTGTGGTGTCTTCCCATACCTTTCCCATAGTATGACCTGCGTTAATCCATGTTTCGTCAAGGTAAAAAATGTTACGTCCCTCGTTTCTTAATATTTGTATTTCTCTCAAATATCTGGTACGCCACAGAACTATCTCTGGGCGATCTATTAGACCACTTTTTCTGTTTCTCTTTATATATTTGAATTTTAAATGGCGCAACACACGTCGCAGGGAAGTTTTGCTCAAGTTTGGCAACTGGTCATCTTGATTTATACTGAGCAAAATTTTGTCTAAAGTCGGTAATTCTCCTGCAAGAAAGAACTGATGCACTTTCGCTCTTATAGCCGATTTATCAAAATCGTCCAACTTGTCAATTACAGACTTTTTTCTTTTATTAATTATTCCCTTTTCTGGTATTTTATGGGAATCTCTATACACGCTTAATACGCGATATATAGTGCTCTTGCTGACTCCTGAGATCTCCGAAACCTTTTCTACCATATTAACGTTTGAAGGATACACGTCTTCGGGCCAGGTGTTTTTGACATATTTGTATGGCCTGTAAATAAATGACAAAAATATACTACCATAGTACTACATCACATAAATACATATTGTTTTAGAAAATAAATACCACATGGTCACATAAAAAGAGCGCTTTAAGAAATAGAAAGGCTACGTCGTCGCATTTGTACCTATTTGTACGTACCTGCTACGTTTATTATGGGTCGGCGAAAATGGCGGACCGGCCCAAAAAAGGTGACGCATCTCTGGCTGCCATTGTCACGTTTCTTTTAGAACGAACTGACGTAACGCGCGTTTTGTTTATTTTAAAGGGATGAATTTGCAAAAGCTCAATATGGTGATTATATTGCATCAAATATTTTTTTAATATGAAACTGTTATTAAATGAATTGCTGCGTTACTTACCATAAATTGAAATATAAAATATAACACATTTTTCGCGATGTACCGTAAGATTTTACTATGTTTATAGGAACCACAGACAATATTATTTAAGAAACAAAAAAACAAAACATATGTGCTGACCTAGAAGTGGGAATAATATCAATATTTAAATATTGTTATCACATCTAAATTGAGATTTTGTAAGTTACGCCTTTTGACACTCGGCTCATATCTGAGGTCATTGTCCGTTTTTCTCAATCGATATGGCACATACTATACATATCCAATTTAACATAAAACAAAATAACAAACAATGCATCTGTCATCATATGTATTAAAGAAATTACTCTCATGAAAATATGATATGCAGATCAAAGAAAGCGTGGTATAACATATGAAATACTTGCGAAGTGATAAATTCTTATAACGCATTGTTTGACAGTCCATTTGTTTATTGGTACAGCGGCTATATCATTGCCAAGTGCTACATATTCATTAATAAGCAAAAAAATTGTATATTTTCATTACAGGCCTCTCTTAATAAATTGTGGTATTTCGGAGTGTTTTTATAAGCCTTCTTAAGATTGCCTAAAACTCAATACAAGCAGTTCCTATTTCCCAGAATTCTTCTAAAATGTGTTACCAGCAGTTTGAATTGAAGAAAGGCTATGTATGGTCAAACCGCGCAACTCGGATTTTCAATTGAATATTAACAATAATTTAACCCGATCTGATCAAGAAGTTGCTATGGCTTTTGAGAAACATTTTACTGATGTTCCTTTTTTGACAACTAAATCATTAAACTCTTCTCCTACTGTCGCCGAATCATTGCTTAAACAAAATGTAAAGGCTTGTTCAAATACTTTTAAATTCCATAGAGTACTGCCAAAAGATATCATTAAATATTTTAAAACTGTTGATGTTAAGAAAACGGCAGATTTATGGGGGATTTCCGTTAAAGTTATTTTATCTATAATAGATATAATAGCACCTTATCTAGCCACTATATTTAATACAAGCGTCGAATATGGTGTGTTTCCTGATTTAATGAAACTTAGTAAAGTCATACCTTTATATAAATCTGGTAGTACATTAGACCCCGCCAATTTTAGACCAATTTCTGTACTACCAACATTTAGTAAAATTTTTGAAAAAATAATTTTAGATCAAATGTTAAGTTTCTTTAATATTAATAAATTGCTACATAGAAATCAATTCGGTTTTACAAGGGGTCGCTCAACAACTGACGCTGGAGTTGAGCTTATTAAACATATTTTTTGTGCATGGGAGAATTCAGAGGATGCTTTGGGTATATTTTGTGACCTTTCCAAGGCCTTCGACTGCGTTCACCATGAGACATTAATCAGGAAGCTACAGTACTATGGTGTCAAGAACACAGCGCTTAAACTTATAATTTCATATTTAAGTAATAGAATGCAGAAAGTTATTATTAATGGTGAAAGTTCTTCCGGCTCACCTGTACTAATGGGTGTCCCTCAGGGCTCAATTCTCGGCCCATTCTTGTTTCTAGTGTATATTAATGACTTACCTTCTATTGTAGAGGATAATCATGATATAGTATTATTTGCTGATGATACTTCTTTGATTTTTAAACTTAAACGTAAATCATTTAAATGTGACGAAGTGAATAATGCTATATCAAAATTAGTGCATTGGTTTAACGTTAATAATTTACATTTAAACGGAAATAAAACTAAATGTATTAAATTTACAACAACGAATGATAGAAATCTGAGTACCAATGTGTTTTTAAATGGGGAAGAACTGAGCCCTGTTGAATCCACTGTTTTTCTTGGCATCACTCTCGACGCAAAGCTTCAGTGGGGCCCCCATATATCCAAACTAGCAAGCAGACTAAGTTCTGCAGCCTATGCTGTAAAAAAGATTAGAGGTCTCACTAGTGTCGAGACAGCTAGATTAATTTATTTCAGTTATTTCCATAGCATAATGTCTTATGGGATTTTGTTATGGGGACATGCGGCTGATTCAGAAACTATTTTTGTTTTACAGAAGAGGGCCATTAGAGCTATTTACAACCTAAAACTGAGAGAGTCTCTTAGAGATAAATTTAAAGAAATAAATATATTAACTTTGGCCTCTCAGTATATTTACGAAAATTTAATGTATGTTCACAAAAACAAAGGTAGTTTTAGTAAAAAAAGTGATGTGCATTCTGTAAACACTAGGAACAAACACAAGCTAGTGATACCAGTTTCTCGACTCCACAGAGTCAGTAATTCATTCTTGGGGCAATGTATACGCTATTACAACAAGGTCCCGGAAAGTGTACAGGCTCTCTCCATTAGCAAGTTTAAATGTTTTGTTAAGTTGAAACTGTATAAAAAGGGTTATTATAGTATAAATGAATACATGGTTGATAATAACCCCTGGGAATGAGGTGATCGCTTCCAAGCTGTTTCTAAAATAAATTTTGTACTTATATAGTTAGTACAACCATTATTGTAAAATTTGCTTTAAAAAAAAAGTCCCGCTGGGTTTCTTGCTGGTTCTTCCCAGGACAGAGGTTTTATTTTTCGAACCAGTGGTAAAGTAAAAAATGACTTTCAATAAGTATTACACATGTGATCTATATTGAATAAAAAATTATTCTATTCTATTCTACAACAGCAGTACCCCTAATTATTAAGGGTACAGATAGCAAAACTCAAGTCACTGATTTTAACTACACCGCTATTTAACTACTGTTGTGGGGCTAATCCTTGCTGGATTTTAAGATTTTTAAGCTTACTTAGAATTGTTAACAGCAGACATTGTAGTGAAAAAAGAACTTATGTTCTACCTGATCCTAAATAGCTCTGCAGCCCACACTGGAAACCAATTTTCCAACGTAATAAATTAAAATTTCGTTTGACAAACTTTAAGTTTTGTAATCTACTATCTTAACTCTAAACGTAAACTAACTTAACTAAACTTCATCATTCCAGAGAAGAATGAAGCTTTCCAAATATCATATTTTTTGTCATTTTTTCAATGCTGATATGTTATTCTTAATTAAAAGCATAAAGAAAAGACCCATAGGTATTCATAACATTACACAACAAAAAAAAACATATAAAAAAATTTAAAAGTAATAAATGATATCTATCACAACAACAGACAAAGAATGCTACATGTTTTATATAGAGCCATGCTGCAGCTATATTAGTAGTATAGTTGTAGCACGAATGGGTCGGCGCGACCTCGCAAATGAAGATAGATGTATATGTCTATGAGCCACAGCAACCACTTACCATCAGGTGGACTGTGTGTTAGTCACTCTATACTATTAATAAAAAGATACGTTGTCACCTCTGACAACTGAGATGGAATGCCTGTAATTATAAAGGCTTTCTATACCCTTCCGAAAGGAACACAGCAGTGCGAGCATTGCTATTTAGCGTTATAAAATTTGTAAGAGGGTGGTGCCTACTCAGACAATGCCCATACCACCCTTGGTAGTTACATTCATATGAGCAAAGCTGATACCCTCACATTGGTAATTACGTTTCTCTCACAAGCCTGTGTGTCTTGGGTTCTGTGTTTTTGGATAGATCTCCTGCTTTATCGACAGAGCCTCGTTCGTCAAAGAACAGGATGTTACACCGAGTGCAGTCGTGGTTGCCATTTGAATAAAGATATGACTCTGAAATCACTTTAAACAAACAGAAATTTAATGATCTTATCTCATGTACACATGACGTGAAATACTCAGACTGGTGCCTAGCAGTAAAGGTAAATCGGTATAAAGCTATTTTTAGTTGCGGCTATTACGGGCTGATGAGTAAGATGAAGTTGACTTATTAGTTTAATTTTGAATTAGTCTAAAGTAAAAAGCTTTGTATATTGCGTATAGTATGATAAAATTATTTGCTTGAAGTACGTCGCTTCAGCTTGTATTTAAAGAGAGCCTTAACAGGATTTAGCTACTGATACTAATAAGCTTGTTTTTTTAAATTCATTACAACTTGTCTCACATAAGCCAGTGTGCATTTCTATTATGCTTCTGAGAGTAATTAGTAATAAATTTCTCTAACACCTATGACTAGTAGACAGTAATTCAAAGCACGTTGTTAGGTGGACTGAGTGTTTTTCAATAAAATAAAATAGTAAGTATTATATACAAAGCATATTATGATAGTTAAAATAAATAAAGCAAGATCGCTAAGCAGTTTTCGTCCTCAAGGAGGCCACACAACTGTAGGTAATAAACTAAATTTTCAGCATGGTACGCTCTCTTTGTTATTTAGACAGGCTCGAATGAAAGGTGCCACAGTGCGAATGAAACGTACCTTCCTCAGATACAATGGTAAAGATTTAATATAGCGATTTATCCCTAAGCAACGTTTGTACTGTTTACCTTTGTTGTGCTAAGGAAATTATTGTGAATGGAGTTAGAATCAAATCTATCTTTGAAGATGTGTAAAATATATGTAGTTGTATGTACTTTACTTTTGTTGGGAATATGTATATTATTTTTATAGGCCTGTTAAATTTTTTCTATATTATTAAAAAGAGACTTAAGAGAGTCGGGATAAATCACTTTGTAAATAACCTAGAATGGTAGGGGAATAATTTTGTATGCCACGTAAGTACATACTCGTACTACAACACATACAGTACCAACACTACTGTGGGCAAGGTAAGAAATAATTAAAAAATATTAATAATATTCCGCAAAAACCTAATTCAGCCCAGGAATTATTTACGGAATATTGTTAATGTTACTTGTTAAAGTACAAATATAATAAACCTTCGCTGAGTTTAAAATCTTTATTAAACAAGGTTTACTCAAAAAAGGTTATTAAAATATTAAGGAATTTATAGATGATAATAAACCCTGAAATTGAGGTCATCGCTACGAAGCTATTAACAGTTAACAGTGGTAGAGCCACGCGGCAGCTTTTGCTGTCGCACGGATGGACCGGCTCGAACCGGGGTGGTACCACGACCTCACAGAAAACCAGCGTGAAGTAGAGGTTCATCTCTGCGTTTCGCTTGGTGAGTGCAGGTGGCCGGAGGTCCTTTTTACTGGAAATGAGGCATTCCATCTTAGTCCTCACGGGTGACAACACATCTGCATTTTGATTCGCAAACGAGGATAGATGTAGATGTCTATGGGCCGCAGCAACCACATACCATCAGGTGGTCTGTGTGCTCGTTTGTCACCCTCATCCTATAAAAAAATACTATCTTGTTTTGTGTTGTCAACCGTGTAACATATTGTAAACTGTTCTTTTTATTTAATGTCCCGCTGGGTTTCTCGCTGATTTTACCTTGGACAAAGGTTTTTATCCAAACCAGTGGTAAATTAAACATAAGAGTGAGTATTATTTATAATCTATGTTGAATAAAAAGTTACTACTATATACTCGCCATCATCACTGCGACAAAGTTGACGACGCGCGAACAGTATACATACAGTTTTATCACTGTTCCAAAATAAATCTAAATTGATTAATGGAGTTATAAAATGATAAATTTATTTCAAGAACACACAACCTAACACCACGTAAATGTGTAAATATTATGATGGTACGGAAATCTCGTAATTTATGAGCTAGGTGGTTTATATTTTGAGGGATCCGTATTATATGCAACAATAAAAGAAATCTAGGGCATGAAAAGTAGATAAAAATATGTTTATATCTAATTAATGAAACGTCAACTGATTACATGTTTTTTTTTATAAATAATAAAATATATTATGCGTAACTACGGAAACTGATTGCATAATAGTTAAAACCTTGAAGATATGATGTAAAAATACGTGAGTACACGAATCTTCTTCAAGAAATTTTGTAAAAGATAGTAAAATATCACATTAAAATCGATTAAGTACACAATTTCAAAGAATAACCAAATATGCAGACAGACGTTTTTCGTTTTTTTATCATATGATTTCGTCGGTTTGTTTGTTTGATGTTTCGGGATTCTACTGTCAATTCTATTCTTCTTTTGTGAGACCTAATACACTAAAACAAATGACGAATTTTCTTACTCTATTAACCTAGCGGTATGTGTTTAAGATGTAAGACATATTATGAAAGTAAAATAATTCATGCTAAAACAGTGGTAGAGCCACGCGGCAGCTTTTGCTGTCGCACGGATGGGCCGGCTCGAACCGGGGTGGTACCATGACCTCACAGAAAACCAGCGTGAAGTAGAAGTTTACCTCTGCGTTTCGCTTGGTGAGTGCAGGTGGCCGGAGGCCCTTTTTACTGGAAATGAGGCATTCCATCTCAGTCCTCACGGGTGACAACGCATCTGCATTTTGATTTGTAATAAAGGATAGATGTAGATGTCTATGGGCCGCAGCAACCACTTAGCATCAGGTGGACTGTGTGCTCGTTTGTCACCCTTATCCTATAAAAATAAATAAAATCGGTTATAAAGAAGGAAACCTATAAGAAAAATATAAAAAATAACCTAGAGACCGAATTTCGGTCACGGCGCCCTCAACCGAAAGGAGGACAGAATTATACTGTACGAATGTGGGCGCAAGCATAGGTGCACTCTCTATTCCTTTCATTCTCATAATCCGATGAAACAGTTATCCAACACGACTGGAGAGAGATCAAACGCTTGACTAACGGCTATAAGTGCTATCCGAGGCACGGTGGTGAAACACCGCTGACTTCCTGGCTTCAGGTTGCTACTGAGAACTTCTTGACGAGAAAAACCAAGAACCGATTTTGTCCTACATGATCCGCAGTCACGACTACTAGACTAAGCAGCCATATACACAATAGTTGACGTACAGAACCCTTTAGATATATCCCAACTCGCAACTCCACACCTACAATTATATTAGCGGCATAATTCGACATTCTCATAATAAACAAAGCTACGTTTGCGCTGTCTATTTATTTTTATAGCATATATTTTTATACGCAACACGTGGGCACCAACGGCTGAAATGAAATTCACGTGAATGTTTGTATTTTGCAAATATGAAAGCATATTTTGTAATTATTTTATCTGTTTAACTTACGCTCTTTGTTGCCTGTGGTTTTAATTGCATTTCAGAGGAAGTACTTACGCGATTAATTGATTAATTGTAATTAATAGAATCAAGCGTAACTTTGCGGAAATCTGTTGTATAAAATATGTTAAAAATTAATTAGTTAACAACCATGTAATAAAATAAAATCATAAGCCTTAATACTAATACCTCCCGATGTCATAGTTAACGAAGGCTGCCTTCAACTTTTATATAATGATTTTGGTCAGACCAACGCAGAACAAGCTAACAGTATTTTGAAGTCTTGCAAGTAGTATTGGGTTTAATTTTATTAATTATGGGATCCCAAGCAGATGGTAGCACCCAGCCATATTCTATATTGAAATTGGGATATTTTTAAATTTCAATAGCCTCACGATTACTCCTTGGTAAAAATCGTACATCCTGCGTTGATCGGACCAAAATCAATAATTAAAAGTTGAATATCGCCTTCGTTAACTACGACAGCGGGACGTAAGTGAGACCATAGATTATAGAGACCATGATCACACGGAACACTAACGTAAAATAGCATCATAATACTGCTGGATCGTAGAGTCAGTGTAGATAAACGGTGACACTTTTTACTGATGATAAAGCATTTGCAGTGCTTCAATGCCAGTTGACCGACTAACTTTTTTTTATAGGGTAGGGTGACAAACGAGCACACAGTCCACCTGATGGTAAGTGCTTGCGGTGAGCTATAGACATCTACATCTATCCTCAATAAAGAATCAAAGTGCAGATGCGTCAGACGTGTCACTTATGAGGACTAAGATGGAATGCCTTTTTTCTAGTTAAAAAAGGGTCTTCAGTTCTTTTCACTCACCATACGTTACAGCAGTGTTAAGCTGCTATTTTGCGCTGGTATTCTGTGAGAGCGTGGGCCTTCCTCGGTCGAGCCGACCAATTCGTGCTACTATACTACTAATATAGCTGCAGCATGGTTCTACCACATAAACGTAATTTATTATTTAGACATGCAGGTTTTCATGTTTTCATTCACCGCCGAGTGGAGTAAATTGTCACTTGAAATAACAATGAACTATTGAATTGGTGTTGAAGGGGATCGAATTCGATTGCGGATGCGTTATCACAGATTGGTTATAACACATCTGTATTTTGATTACATTATCAATTATTGATGGAGGTGTAATGGGCCATAGCATCCACTTGCAATCAGGTGAACGACTTGTATGTTACTCTAATAAAAAATCCGAAATCGTTGTAGGAACATTGTATATTAAGACACGTGTTCTACCTCTACGCTACATTCATACTGTAGTTTATTTTAATAACCCTTGAATTAAATCAATCATTATGACAATCACTGAATATTCATCTAAAATATTTCGTCTAATATTAATCAAGCGCATATGTTCGTGACAGTACCGGTGAGTGAAAGCGGGCTGGGAGCGCGGGCAGGCGGGCCGGAGAATTGGCGCTGATTGTTCACAATTGCCGGCAATCAAGCGGGCACGCACGCCGCTGTGTACTGAAGGTGTGCGGATAATGGCTTGTCCAGTTGCATCTCTGATCTCTTAATCTATTTGAAAGTTTTTATCGCTACCGTTATCATTACAACGTTTTAAATTCCACTGCTGAACGTAGGCCCTTAGATAGCCTCATATAGGTTGACTGGTAGAAAATGTCTCAAGGCATCAAGTCCGCCCTTTGTATTCTTTTAGATTAAGTTATATATAGTTTATTATTATTAACTATAAACTTTTTTTACGTGGTAAAGCCATGCTGCACCTATATTAGTAGTAATGTTGTAGCACGAATGGGTCGGCTCGACCGAGGAAAGACCACACTCTTACAGAATACCAGTGTTAAATAGCAGATTAATGCTGTTGTGTTTCGTATGGTGAGTGTAGAGTACCAGATACCCTTTTTACTGGAATAGAGGCACTCCATCTTAATCCTTACGGCTGACAACGCATCTGCACGTTAATTAGTAAACAAAGATATATGTAGATGTCTATGGGCCACAGTAACCACTTACCATCAGGTGGACTGGGTGCTTGTCATCCATATCTTATAAAAAAATCTTTATTTAAAGAAAAAATTTACTTCCACACTGGGATTTTGGGCAGTTGGGGGCAGTTTACTTACATAAATTTCACAGGGACAAACATTTAGACCCGGAACAATTATTTGTAGGAAATACAACGGGCACGCAATCTAATCCTACCTCTACCGTAATTGTATCAAGAAATATACTCGTCTATAGTTCTAAGGAGCTTTATTTTATCTCCCTTGTTCTATTCTGAACATAAACAAATATTTATATAATTAATAAAGTTTTATATCTGAAATCATATCATTTAATGCATATCGCACTGCATTGGCCTGCGCGTTCCCGTCATGAAGTTCAAGGCGGGTTGCGAGGTAAACGCACCTTTATTGCGACAGCTATTGGCCATATCCGCCGCAGGGTCCACGACCTCACGCACACGCACGTAGAGAATGATAAAGGTGTGTAACGATGTGTAGGGTTGCCAACGTTTTTCCAACAAATATTTTAAATAAGACAATGGAAAATAAACAGCATTTGGAACAGAAATAAACTATTTTACTACTACTATAATTACTATTATGTTCTGATTTTACGAGGTTTGCAAAGATGAGTAATTAGTCTGTTGGTTTAAAAAAATTATTATACATATCATAAATATAATACACCTTTATAAAACAAGAGTATTTTATAATTTGATTTTGCAATAGTTAAAAGCGTATTTATTTTAAACGATGTAGTGACAACCCTAGCCATGTGGGTTATCAAAACCTACCGCATACATCTCTTCCAAGAAACTTATCTGCTTTACTGTATATTGTTTTATTTAATGAATTTAATATATTATATACTCGGACGCGTGAGGATTTGTGGATGTATGTAAATTGAGAAAGAATATGTTTGTTAAGAATGTAAATTTTTTACGCGGTTTATTCGTGGAGATTTTAAGCATGGCTCTGCTGCAGTTATATTATGGCACGAATGGGTTGGCTCAACCAAGGATGGACCACGCTCTCACAGAATACCAGCGTATAATTCCGTGTAAGTGTAGAGAACCGGAGACCTTTATTAATGGAAATCAGGTATTCCATTTTAATTCTCGGGGTGATCACGCATCTGCATTTTGATTTTTAATCGAGGATAAATATTGATGTCTATGGGCCACATCACAGTATTCACTTATCATCGGGTGGAATGTTGTTAATTAAGTTATATGTTACCGTAGATATATACCGTAGATTTCTCGAAAATCTTTTTGTTACTTCAGCCTATGGAAGCCTACAAGGAATTAAAAAAATAAAGAATTCAAGAGTTACACCGGATCTTCAAAGTATTAGTAGCATATAGATGAATGTACTGTTGCTTCGTGGAAGGAATGGGTAAAAGGTGACAGCTACTGAGAAAGGCCCCAGTCGGACGGAAAAATGTCGTACAATCTAGAATATTTTTTAATTAAAATTTAAGTGACTACTGAACGTAATAGACACACACCTGCAACCAACTTCAAACTTAGAAGGCTAAAGATGCGACGACGGTTTAAAATATTTTGTACGTGGTAGAGCCATGCTGCAGCTATATTAGAAATATAGTTGTAGTACGAATGGGTCGGCTCGACCGGGGAAGGACCACGCTCTCACAGAATACCAGCGTAAAATAGCAGCTTAACACTGCTGTGTTCCGTATGGTGAGTGTAGAGAACCGGAGACCCTTTTTACTGGAAAAAAGGCATTCTATCTTAGTCCTCACGGGTGATAACGCATCTGCGTTTTGATTCTTTAGTGAGAATAGATGCAGATGTCTATGGGCCACAGCAACCACTTACCATCAGGTGGACTGCGTGCTAGTTTGTAATCCTCTCCCATAAAAAACATAAACATACATCATAATTATTATAACTAAGTGTCCCGTTACTTACCGAAGGGCACCACATGTATAATTAGCAAACGTTACATTGATTTTTATGTTTTATTGTTGCTAAACTAGTAACAATAAATAGCTATTTAATTGTAATAAAATTTAAATTTAAAGTAAAAATGAAGAAACTACCGTTATTATATAGTTTTAATCACCGATAACTACTTTTTTGATGCCAGACATCAAGGTTGAGAATATATCTATTCTGTTTTGGTATTCTTTATATAATGCAAATATTTATGTTAAGGTACTATGTGATCTTAAATTGGTTTGACCTAGTGGTGCAACGAATAATTTGTTATTACAGCATCTTAGAAAACGATGCGGCAAATTGAAAGTTATCTTATTAAAAACATTGGGACAGTCTAAAACTCCTGTTACTAATTTCTTTAAAAACACCAAATCTATTTTTCTTTCACAGCTACTCAGAATAGAAAATATACATAACATTTTTCAAAAGAACTTCTATAAACTAATTTTATATTACTCTGTAAGTACTTACTATGTACATAAACAATTTGTCACCCTCCAAAAAGTCTAAAATTCCTAACCATCATCATCATCATCATTACAGTCCTTCACAAGTCCACTGCTGAACATAGACCTCTCCCAAGTAATGTCACAAAGCACGGTCCTGAGCCACCTGCATCCGTCGACTTCCTGCTTATTAAATTATATTCCTAATAAAAACAGTAGCTAAATTTTACGGCAAAATAAACATCACTTCATCGCACAACTGTACCATTCAACGAGACAGGTCTACCACCTTTTATTGTCGCTTTCATATCGCCCGGTGTCCGGTTGCCATCCGTAGCACAATTGGCACTTGAGCACAATTGGTCTTTAGACACAAACTATCTGTTCGATAATCTGAACTTTAATCGAGTGTAAATAAGAAGTGTTTTAAGGTACATTAGAAAATCGTCAGTAATACGCTGTAATTACTGTGTGCTTCTATCAATTTAGTCAACTGAGGTATTATTTTATGTCTACCCTTAAAACACGACGTGCATTAAATATTCTGTATCTAATTGAATTAAAAGCAATTACTGGTAACAAGGCATCATATTCCTCTGGGTTGACAACTCACCTTTATTCCAAATGACAATAGCCTAATATTTAAGGAAAACATCAATCTTCAAAATTAGATGTCGCTGGCTCGAATCCGACATTTGCCTACTGTTGTTTACGACCCCTAATGTCCAAATAACAGCTTTTTACTAAATGCGTATGAAAATATACTGTACTTATAATAGAAATCAATTTTTAAAATTTTTGTCTGTCAGGCTGTTTGTTGCGGCTGAACTTTTTTTTAATTTTACTTGTTTACTCTACACGTTCATCCCGTAGGTGTCCTACGGGATGAACGTGTAGAGCCATACCGCAGCTATATTATAGTTGTAGCACGAATGAGTCACACGGGAAGAACCTCTCTCTCACAGAATACCAGTGTAAAATAGCAGCTTAATGCTGCTGTGTTTTGTTCTTTTGCATTTAGTAAACAGACACTTCAATTTTATATATTTATGCAGATTAGGGGTGGTAAGCTATGTTTTGTATGGTGGGTGTAGAGAACCGAATACCCTCTCTACTGAAAACGAGGCATTTCAGCTTAGACCTCAGGGGTGACAACGCATCTGCATTTTGATTCATAATCGAGGATAGCTGTAAATGTCTATATGCCACAGCATCCACTTACCATCAGGTGGACTGTGTGCTCGTTTGTCACACTGATTCGCAAACGCAAAACGCAAATACAAAGGTATCCCCATGCCATTATTAAGCCTGTTATTTTTTTCTTTTCAACCGCGCAAAACCAAAACAGCATACCTACAGATTAAAACAAATGACAAGTCAACAACAACAACAAACAATACACTATATTCGTCGGTGATGAGGAAATCGGGAAAAAAATTGCAAGTCGGTCGCTAATAGGAAAAGTTATTTTTACATTTGCCCCATAATAGCCTCTCGTTTGATGTACGACCAATGTTACCACATTATTAACTGGAGATTTATTCTATATTTTGTTTGCAATATAATGGCCGGTTCCACTACTTCTGTTATGTAAATTGCGGGCATATTTCTTGTTTGTTATATTATTCATCTAGTCGGCCAAATAGGTCATTTATTTCTTGTATTGCGAACATATTTTTTACATACGTACTGAGTACTCCAAAGGAATTGTTTGGATTAATTCAACCCGGCAAATTTCACGAACGCACATCGCGTCAAAATTCATGATAATATCTTCACCATCTGGATGCTTGGAGGTCCATCACTGTGCGTTTTACTAGGAGTTTTCTTCCTCGTACAACTTATCTGTGGAATTGTTTACCACCGGCGATTTTTCCGTACCGACCTAGGGACCTTCGAGGAAAGAGCTTACTCCTTTCTAAAAGTCCGGCTACACATCTGATGGTAAGTGACTACCGCCGCCCATAAAGAAACGCAACACCCGGGTGTTTGTTCATGGGCGGCGGTAGTCACTTACCATCAGGTAAGCCGCATGCTCGTTTGCCCCTCTTGTATAAAAAAATTACAAACGAGGTTACAATCTACCAGATGGTAATTAGGTCCTGTGACCCATAGACGTTTACATTTTTCCTTGGCTGAGAATCAAAATGCGTAAATACCCCTGAGGACCAAGAAAAAATGCTTAATTACCAGTGAATGGTCTTTAATCCTCAGTTCAGTTTTACGGTGGTAAAGTATGCGAGCGTAGTGTTCCCCGATCGAGCCGACGTGCTGTAGCACTGCTCTACTACATACAAAACTTCTATTATCCACCGACACAACAGTCCGCCTAAGGACATCGGACTCCCCCATTGTAAGAAAAACTTGCAATAATTAACCTAGCAAACGGATTGACAATCGTGGTATCAGAAACAAAACACAATATTGTAGGTTATTTGACTGAAATGGCAGGAGGTAACTGACGTAACCTGTAACTTGAAAACACCCGCTAAGCTTACATTTACAAGATTTTCAAAGAGGCAAATATAAAAAAAATCATTAGAAGAAAAGTAAAATTATTAAAAATGTTTTTTTTATGTTATACAGCAACCTTCGCCCACGGCACAAGGTGACGTCCGTTAGGAAGTGGGGAGGCTAGGGCGAGACGCCCTCTGTCTTAATTTCCGGTCACAACGCAGATCTCGGGATATGCCCATTTTTGCCAAGGCTTATGTTTAATCTAGCGAATTTGATATCGCGTGTTGGAAATCGTTCTTAGATCATTAACTTGCTTGATGCACGAATACGAATACCAAGTAATCATAAACTTTTATAGTTTTAAAGCTACTTAAGACAAAACAGATAATGTATGAGAAGGGAAAAAATAAAGAACTTAAATACGGCTTATAAGATAATAGTTCGCGAGCTGCCCAGGTTCGATCCTTGCTGGCACCAATAAAATTGTAAATAGCAGTTTTAAGTGCTCTACCACGTGCTTGGCGGTGGAGGAAAATGTCGTGAGGAAACCTAATTCGAAGATATGTGAATCGGCAACGCGGTGGACCATATGAGTCTCTTAGAAATAAGAGGGGTCCTTTTCTACATACGGAAATGCTTACGCATATCCGGCCCGCGCGGACAAAAACGGGTTAAGTCGGACTCGCACCAACTAAAACCCCATGGCGTTCTATCTTGGCCACATATTAGTAGGGCCACGGCACCGTTTTCCAACGTATCTGCGGCCCCACCAGCTCCGGCCACGCCATGATAGCGTTCCTCGGAAGGATTTATCCTCCCTCATCTTATTCTCAGGTAAGGCTCACCAGGAGGAAGGCGCACAAGGCGCGCCTTCCTCCGCGGCTTCTAGCTCCTCTAACTCTAGGGCCAGGAATAAACGAGCACTCGTAAGCATCAGCTTTCATGACCCCAGCGGTGGATAGGCATGTAACTCTGCCACCAACCAAGTTTCAACCGCAGAGGGTAGGAAGAATGGCGTCTGGCAACACCGACACTCCTCTTTCCTCGTGACCCCACCACAACCGCATTGACGGTGCGATCCCACCAGGGTTGGGGAGGATAAGGTGAGTGGCGCATTGCCATGCCAACGGGAAAAGCCCCGCAACTCCACCTCAGAAACAGCGGTAGGAGAAAAGTACACGCCTCTCGCTGCAGACTCCCAACACATATCTAAAGAAGGCTCACCAAGCTACCTCGGGCTATCCATGTGGATTCCCCTTAGTTCGTGGAAAACCAAGCCACGGTTACATAGAAGTGAAATCATCAAATTAAATTAGATATAAATGAAAGATATTTCACAAGAAATGATTTATTTAATTTGATAATTTTCAACCACAAGTGTGAATAATATATAAGATTAAAGTTTAATTTTATAGCAAATAAAAGTTACAATCCCTATTTTTTAGATATGTAGAGCCAAAATTTTAGTGTAGATAATAAATAAAAAGAATATTTTCTTTCGAGTAAAATTGCTTTGTAATAGCGCCATCTACTTCATTCTATAGGTAAATTCATTTTATCGAACAAACATTAATTATGTATATGTTTGTCACTCTTTAATTTCGCTTTTTTGTTTCATCGATTTTCAAAGCACAATGATTCTAAAGAAGCTTTCTCTTCAAAATATATTTGATAATCTTTTTTGTTAACCAACTTCAAAATGTGGAAATATTTTATTCTTTTTTAACTCTGAAGTCGACCATTTCTTTTTATTAAAATTAGTTTTTTACCTTTCGCAACGACGTTACCTAAACGGTCACATTAATAAATTCATCCCCTGTTTGTCACCCATAGAAGTGGAAATTTTTCTTTAATTTCCCATGAAACTACGCATTAAAAATAACCTATTTAATAAAAAAAAGGATTAAAATCATACATACAATAGTAACATAAATACAAATAAATTAAAAGGTTAAAAATGTAATTAAAAAACTCCACTACGTAAACAAGTTTAATGAAAAGAAAAGAAATTATACTTTATGTCATTTCCACAACTAAGACGAATCTAGCGACATGACATGTTAAAATCCATTAATCCATTAAGTTAAGGATACAGTGCATGCCAAAGAAATAGACATACATACAGACATACACACAAAAAAACATATGGTCTAGAAAACCTTCTGCTTATATTAATTCGGCTAAAAATACAGAAGCGTGATGCTGTTATTTTACGCTGGTGTTCTAGCCCTTCTAAGGGTTAATCCTATTAAAAACCTTGCTCTTTGCTCTATTTCTCAACAATATTAACCTACTCAAAGAAAACCATCCATAAACAAATATTTTTAAATCGTTTCCAGACAGCTAACTCGAAACGATACGTCAGAGAAGATAAGCATATAATCTGAGAAGTGGCGGACCTCATATCCTGAGAGCCATCTTATTACGATCACCTTATATTTTCTCGTGACGCTCCATCAGCCCGCCCCTCCCGCGGCGTTTGGGGTGCGGGGTGGGAGAGCGGTGGATATTGGAATATTTTTCATACAAACACGTCTGTACGTGGACTCTTCTACTTGATACAATATTGCTACGAGCGTGGTTGGCTTACATGTGGTTAAATAAATATTAAATAAGAAAGGCCGGTATTTTTTTTATAGATTTGAGGATGAGAAACGAATACACTTAGTCGAAACGAGGCAAAGACATCTACTTATATCTTCGATTAAGAATTAAATGTAACATAAGTGGTAAAATTCAAAAATGTCGTACAACCGACTTCAATACTCGTATAAATAAAATGAGAACATCATCAATGTAGTCGAAGTCAATTAAATACGCATTGTTAAGGACAACTAAAAATTACTGGTCAGATCTCGTTTCACGAAATAGAATCACCATAATCGGTTCACCCAGAAAAAAGTTCGGAAGTAACACATATAAAAAATACAGTGAAATAAGTACCTCCTCATTTTTTGAAGTCAGTTAAAAAGAACGTTGTCCGTATAGTGTCGGCGTAACATAATCAACTACCCCATATGATCCATTGAATGTTGTAGGAGGACACAGGAGATGGGCAGCAGCATCTTCGTGTTAAACAACTGAAATGCAGTATATTCCAAATAACAACTTAATAAAAAAGCAGCGGCTGCCATTCTGCCAACCAAGCGTAACAGTATGCCAAATAATTTATATTTTTATAAATGATAACCACATAATGTCGGTGTAAGAACTTTCCCATATCGTTTCGTGGGTGTCGTAAGAGGCGACAGCGGGAAACTGAAACAGTTCCTGTGACGGATGATGAATACTGACCATCACTGGATACGATGGAATAATTACTTACTGGATATTAATTTATTATTAATTAGCTCTTCCCCGCCACATCGCTCGCGTATAATTTAGGTGTTTATTTGTATTGCGTGGATCTCTAATGCCTTTTCTTAAATAAAAGTAGCCTAAGTTACTCCTTATAACATGAGCTGTCAGCCAGTGAAAGTCCCATCAAGATCGGTTCAGCCGTATTGGAGATTAGCCGGAACAAACAAACAGACAGACAAACATTTTAAAAATTGTGTTTTTGTTATAAGTACCGTATATACTTTCACATGCATTTAGGAAAAATCTGTTATTTTGACGTAACAAACAGACACTCCAATTTTATTTATTTGTATAGAAGTAGACTAGGTGGCAGGACTCCTCTTCTGCCTGGGACTCCGCCTGGATATGTGCCACTCTCGGTTTCAGCACCCTATCAGGTTTTCTACAGGATGCATTTCGGAGAGTGATTTTTTAAAGAATAGGGTGACAAACAAGCACACAGTCGATCTGATGGTAAGTGGTTGCTGTGACCCATAGACATCTATATCTACCCTCAATAAAGAATCAAAATCCAGATGCGTTGTCACTCGTGAGAACTAAGATGGAATGCCTCGTTTCCAGTAAAAAGAGTCTCCGGTACTCTACACTCACCATACGAAACACAGCAGTGTTAAACCGCTATTTTACGCTGATATTCTGTGAGAGGGTGGCCCTTCCCCGGTCGAGCCGACCTATTCATGCTACAACTTTACTACTAATATAGCTGCAATATGGCTCTACCACGTAAAAAACTTTCGCGCATAAATCGCATAACTTAATTCCCCCTCTCCCTTCCACCATCTGTTCAATGCTAGTCCAGGCGCTCGGCTATTCTCCACTCTTTCGTTGTCGACTTACCAAGCCCTGAAACCAAACGGTTCATCATGCGTACAGCACAGGAGTGGAATAAGTTGCGAGCATCTGTCATTCTATCCGATGACAATGTAAGTCTTCTAGGCATGAGTGAAACGACTTTTTTAGTCAGTGCGCTTTACTATCTTCGGCTGCATTACCCCTGACTATCAGGTAGGTCTAGTGAGTATAGTCTAGTGCTGGCTTAGAATAGTATATAACTTAATATTTTTTTAAAGCTTGATATAAAAGGTGTGCGCAGGAACTACACGCTTTAATTCCTCCCTCTCCTTTCTACCCTCGGACAACCAGGCGGTCGGCGGGTCTTCATCCCTTTGTTGTCGATATTCCACACATCAGAACCAAACGGTTTGCTTTGACTTATGTTGTGTGTACAGCAAAGGAGTGGAATACTCGTAATTTGCCGGCGTCTACCTTTCCGTCCGAATACAATCTGGGCGTCTTCAAGGCAAGAGTGAATAGGCTTTTGTTACACTAAAACAGTGCGTTTTACCATCTAAGGCTGCATCATCACTTACCACCAGGATTGTGGTCAAGCACTGGCATATAATAAGTAAAAAAAGCAGCGACATGTGAACCCATAAAGTGTAAGTAGGTGGTACAGTCAGTGTCCGCAAGCGGTCAAACTTTATATATTTTATATGTTTCGGCACACCGCGCGGCCCCGCTCGCATTTATTATGCCAGCTCCCCAACCCGCTCCCGGGATGCTTTACTTTAAAAAAAAACAAGTTAACATTTTTTTATCAAATTATGACAATATGACCACTCCAAATCACGTAGTGATAGTAAAAACAATATCGGTTTTACGAGAAAATTTATTTGACTATTTATTAACAGTTCTTCAATCTCAGATAATTAAATTGGCTTTCTAAGCTCTGCAGACCGCAATACAAAATTCTTGGTGGCAGAAAGAGCTAAGAGAGTGGTACCCATCCAGAGGGATACGATGCAGAAAAAGATTCCTATCATCTAGTACGAATTGAGGACATTATATACTTGATAGAGCCACGCTACAGATATATTATGGTCTTAGCACGCCACGCTGCGGCTATAATTATTCTTGTAGCACGAATGGGTTGGCTCGACCGGAGAAGGTCCGCGCTATCACAGAATACTAACGTACAATACCAGCTTAACACTGCTGTGTTTCGTATGGTGAATATAGAGAACCGAAGACCCTTTTTACTGGAAACGAGGCATTCCATCTTAGTCCCTAGTAGATTTTTTTATAGTATAAGAGTGACAAACGAACACAGTCCACATGATGGTAAGTGTTGCTGTGACCCATAGAGACATCTACACCATACGAAACACAGGAGCATTAAGCTGCTATTTTACGATGGTATTCTGAGAGAGCGTGGTCCTTCCCCGGTCGAGCCAACTCATTCGTGCTACAACTATAATATTAATATACCTGCAGCATGGCTTTACCACCGTATAATAGATAGATGTAGATGTCTATTGGCCACAGCATCCACTTACCATCAGGTGGACTGTGTGCTCGTTTGTCACCCTTATTCTGTATTTTAAAAATGCGAATTCTTTCTATAGTATGTTCTATCTAAGTACAGCTACATGAACCTAAAGAAGTCAATAAATATAATAATTTTAAGATTAAATCTTAAAAACAACAGACGGAAGAAGATCGTAACAAACACAGCTGCACAGAGGCGTTCATTTCGTACAGCGGTTGTCCTTTTACGACGTCCTCAGCTTACGGTGGGCACCTTGGTCTTTTAATAAAGACGTCACGTGAGATCCGATGTCCACTCGTAAAAATTACCCAACGGGTATCCAGCATACGTACCTAATATTCATATTTATTAGAAGCCGTGATATGAATGCGACAAAAAATATCCGAGCAATGTTATACAATTCATTTGTATATTTATTAAGAACTATTATTGCATCTAATGAAAAAAGTACAACAACAATAATAATATAATAATGAAATGTCTGTCTGTAATATTAAAATAACTGGCTTCTATTAATATTTTAAGACATAAACACAAACAGTTTTTTTTTGTCTTTCTGTCTGTCCGAGGTAATCTTTGGAATGGCTGAACCGATGGTGATGAAACTTTACTTATAGATAGAGAGCAATTCCAGGAGGGACTTACGCTATATTTTATACGAAAAACTTGGATATTTAAAATAATAATAATAATAAAATAAATCTAAGTAATGCTACATTAATAGATCCCATGCAGGTGAGGCCGCGTTGTGTGGCTAGTCAATAATTCTTATTCGTATTGTTTAAACAAACCTTCACATTAGGAATGTCTCCGTATCGCGGGAGCAGTTTTAATACATAAACACAAGGACAAACATCCAGGCCAATCCCGCACGAAATAATTATTTGTAGGCTATACAAACATTTTTTCCGTGCGAGATTCGAACCCGCGGCCTTCAGCGCTGCAACTCATTGTTAACCCACTACGGCATGAAGCCGTCAATGTAATAATAATTATCTATGAGTCGCACCTAAAATGCAGCTGTCCGACACTAGCTGGGATATTTTACACCTGGCATAAATGATCTTCTATCGAAAGCCATGAGGTATTTACGGCATAATATCTTCATCATATATATAGAATAAATAAATTTGCATGTCTCCATTAGGGACTTAGTATGTAAACATACTATGTAACAATATCTTATGTAACATACATACTAACAAGCAAATAAATTAATAAATAAATCATATTTTATGATACAAGCGGTACAAAAAAGGTGATGGATTTGTTTATACTGCCATCTCGTTATCAATCTCTTTTTATTTAAACAAAAAATAGCGTTGAGTTGAGGCCTTTCGTTAATGGTTCTTCTAATCCCGCGAGAACGTATTAACAATAATTATTATTTTATTCCTAATATATTCTTTAAAATCTACCAAAATGAATGATCTATAATAAAATAAATCATTTGGAAATCTAATCAAACAAAATAAATAGTTATCTGTAAACGCCCGCACAAGGAGGAAGGTGGGCGAATGTGGACAAGCCAATAAAAGTAATAAAAAAGGAGCGGTCGCTACGCAATGGCTGCCCGTGGCGACATGTGGCTGGCCACTTGCATTTTTTTAAAATAAAATTTGCATACGTCGAGAGCTCCGCACGATTTTCATGTCAGATTGAGACATTTTTAAAACAACATCGCTGCGAATAAGGAGTTTTTAAAGTGGTCATTCCATTCGAAATTTTAGGGAATACTTCTAATGAAATTGTCTGCGACTATGTGAAGTTGTAAAGTTTTATTGGTTGGTTTTGATTTTATTCGAGTGTACACCGAGCTTAACGTGTTATAAACTTTCTGGTAAAATGATATTACCCTGGAAATGTTGTCTCTTATTTGCGTTTAAAATAACATAAATATTAATGAAACAAATATTAGTAACATAAATTTTTGGCATATTTATGATGCTAAATTACAACTACGAATATTTAATTATAAGGAAACAATACGTGCAGAAGAAAATTAATATGTATTTCTAATCTATTCAAAGTCGGCAACAACATAATGTTTTTATTTTGCAAATTCTAACAACTGCCGCGAATGGATTATATTTTTTTTTAATGGAATAGGGGGCAAACGAGCATGCGGCTCACCTGATGGTAAGTGACTACCGCCGCCCATGAACAACCGCAACACCAGGGGAATCGCAGATGCGTTGCCGACCTTTTAGAAAGGTGTAAGCTCTTTTCTTGAAGGTTCCTAAGTCGTATCGGTCCGGAAAATTCGCTGGTGGTAATTGATTCCACAAGGAAGTCGTGCGAGGGAGAAAACTTCTTCTAAATCGCACAGTGGTGGACCGCCGATCATCCAGATGGTATGGATGGTAACGCAAGTTTTGTCGCGATGTGCGATGGTGAAATTGAGCGGCTGGAATTAGTCCGAACAATTCCTCAGAGCACTCCCCGTGATAGATGCGATAAAATACGCAAAGAGATGCAACATCTCTACGTAGTGCCAATGTATCGAGCCGATCAGAAAAAACTCGGTCGTCGACGATTCGAACCGTTCTGCGCTGGATGCGGTCAAGTGGAAGGAGCTGGCACTGGGGTGCCCCGGCCCAGAGATGAGAACAGTATTCCATGTGGGGCCGAACTTGTGCTTTGTAAAGTTGCAAGCGATGTGCCAGTATGAAATACTGTCTCGCTCTGCTGAGCACGCCAAGCTTTTTAGAGGCCAATTTGACCTTCCCTTTCAAGTGACCACAAAACTGCACACTTTTCGATATGTCGACGCCAAGGATTCCGATACTGGCTGAGGCAGCAAGGGGAGTGCCTTGAAACTCAGGAGATACGACAAAGGGGTTTTTTTTAGCGGTAAACGCGCAAACTTGTGTCTTCTGGAGATTGAAGTGGACTAGATTTAGTCGGCCCCAATCCGAGACTTTGTCCAGCTAAGACTCGACTTCAGACACAAGTTTGTCCCGGTACTCGGCGACGTTGTCCCAAAAATATTGGCACAGCCGGTATATAAGACATCACCAGTGCTGTCGTCTGCATAGCAATGAATGCTACCAGTTAGCAACATATCATTGATATGCAGGAGAAACAGCGCTGGTGATAGCACGCAGCCTTGTGGAACACCAGCGTTGATTGGCTTGAGATCAGAGCATGCACCGTCTACCACGACCTTGATGCTCCGATCAGCAAGGAAACTGGTGATCCATTTGCACAATTTCTCGGGAAGCCCATAGGCAGGAAGCTTCGAAAGCCTTTGTGCCAGACCCGATCGAAAGCCTTCGCTACGTCCAAACTAACGGCTAATGCCTCCCCCTTGGACTCTACTTTCTCCGCCCATCTATGAGATAAGTAGACTAGAAGATCACCAGCTGATCGACCCCGACGAAAACCGTACTGGCGGTCACTTATCAGCTGGTGATCTTTAAGGTACCTCATGAGCTGGTAGTTTATAACGGCTTCCATTATTTTGGAGAACAAGGAGGCGATAGGCCTGTAGTTGGACGGGTCTGAGCGGTCGCCTTTTTTAGGGATCGGGTGCACCAAAGCTGTCTTCCATGAGTTCGGGACTACGCCTTGGGAGTAGGAGTACCGGAAAAGACGCGTTAAAACCGGTGCTAACTCCGGAGCACACGTCTTCAGCACAATGGGAGGGACTCCATCGGGCCCACTCGACTTGCTGACGTCCAGGGAGAAGAGTGCTTTGCGGACCGAGCGCTGTGTAAATCGCACATCCGGCATGAAGCACTCACATCGCGGGATGGTCAGTGGTGTGTTCCCCCCGTCATCTAGAGTCGAGTTGGACGCAAAAAGAGAGCTCAACAAATCGGCTTTCTCTTTTGCGGCATGGGCCAGTGAGTCGTCCTCTCTGTGCAGAGATGGAAGAGATGGCTGACAGAAGTTCCCTTGGACAGCCTTGGCGAGAGACCAGAATGCACGGGTTCCCGAAGGAAGGCGAACTAGCTTCTCGCCAATTCTGCCGATGTGCTCAGACCTTGCCTTGGCAATGACGATTTTGAAGGACCTGGAGGCGGAATTATACTTCTTTTTAAGTGCGCTGGTGTTTACACCCCGAGACGTTGATGCGTCAGCCCAGGCCTGGTAGCAATCCAGCTTATAGCGTGATGCTATTTTACAGGAGCGACCAAACCATGGCTGGGATCTGCCTCCGATGGGCACCACAGGGAATGGAATACTGAAGTACCACATCAGCAACAGAATCGGCAACAACGCTGGGATCTTCCGGCGAGAAGCAAACCCACCGCCAAGGGTAGGATGCAAAAAAAGACCGCATCCCGTCCCAATGGCTGACCTATAGTGCCAAACACGGCGGCAAGCTGTAGATCGCAACTGCGATTGGAGCGTGAGTGGCACCGTACTCCGGATCAGACAATGGTCCAAAGAGCCCAGAGAGGCATCGACGGAGACCTGATATCCGTCCGGATGAGAGGTCAGCAGAAGGTCCAACAGGGAAGGTACATGGTCTTCCACATCTGGGATCCGCGTAGGCGAAGTAACCAGTTGTGTTAGACCATATGCCAAAGCAAAGTCATAGACAGATCTACCCGAATGATCGGTTAAACGAGAACCAAGCCATTCAGCGTGGTGGGCGTTGAAATCACCGAGTATCACGATCTCTGCGGATGGGACCTGTTGTAGCACGGAGTCTGCAGCCATTTGGACGTGGTCGATGAGTCGGTCTGTGTCAGCATTACCGCTATGGGACCTGTAGAGGCACCCGTAGACGCGGAGATGGTCGTCGCTGTCTACGCGCATTCATAGGATGGACAGGTCCGTACCTTGAAGACTGCCGAAACGTCGAAAACAGATGTCCTCTCTGACATACACGCAAACTCCAGCCCGGGGCACAAACGAGTGTTCTAATTTGTACCCCGGGTAGGAGAGATACAAAGTATCAGCCGGAGAGGACATCTGTGTCTCGGTTAGAAAGAGCAAGGCCGGCTTAGCTATCTCCAGATGGTAGTGGACGGCGTTAAGGTTTGAATGAAGTCCCCTGATATTGCAGAAATCCACGGTAAGCGTGGCAGGGGTTGCCTTTGTCTTCTTGCTCCGCTTGCCCCGAGCAGGTTTCGTCTTGAGCGGAATTTCGCCCCCCCCCCCCCCCCCAGAATACGCGGGGCAGCCTGAGCACCCACGCCCATGAATGGAGTAGTTGGGTCGTGGATGCTCAGCAAGGGTCCTGGGGTAGTCTTTTATTTAATTCCACTACCATATTGATGGGGGGGGGGGGAATTGGGCCTCCGGCCACCTGCACTCACCAAGCGCAACGCAGAGGTAAACCTCTACTTCACGCTTGTATTCTGTGAGGTCGTGGTACCACCCCGGTTCGAGCTGGCTCATCCATGCGACAGCAAAAGCTACCGCTTGGCTCTACCACTGTTCATCAAAATGGACTAACAACTACAGAGGCAGTTACTCATTACAAACTATCCGTACCCGTTTTAGGTCAGAAGATGGCTCACTCATTATAACAAATCCTAACCAAAAAACTATTACGAGGTTTTTTTTGCAAAAATAGTCGTATATATACTACCTTATATTAGAATAGAATAGAATAGAATAATTTTTATTCATTATGAGATTACATGTGTAATTCTTATTTAAAGTAATTTTTTTATTTACCACTGGTTCAAAAAAAACCTCTGTCCTGGGAAGAACCAGCAAGAAACCCAGCGGGACTTTTTTTAAAGTAAATTTTACATTAATGGTTGTACAAACTATATAAGTACAAAATTTAGTTTAGAAACAGCTTGGAAGCGATCACCTCATTCCCAGGGGTTATTATCAACCATGTATTCATTTATACTATAATAACCCTTTTTATACAGTTTCAACTTAACAAAACATTTAAAGTTGCTAATAGAGAGAGCCTGTACACTTTCCGGGACCTTATTGTAATAGCGTATACATTGCCCCAAGAATGAATTACTGACTCTCTGTATATCACTTTTTTTACTAAAACTACCTTTGTTTTTGTGAACATACATTAAATTTTCGTAAATATACTGAGAGGCAAAAGTTAATATATTTATTTCTTTAAATTTATCTCTAAGAGACTCTCTCGGTTTTAGGTTGTAAATAGCTCTAATGGCCCTCTTCTAATAATATGTACTCTTTCGGTGTTTAATGAAAACAATTGCAATCAACACGTGGTGTAAAAAGCCCCTACAATAATTGTCTCGTATGAATTACAAAACGTATCACATTTAAACGCTTCCTTAATTTAAGAGCTGGAATTACTTCATGTTCTATTTTTGTCTAACTCCCTCTGTATCTTTAATCATCGAATTAAAAGGTCCTTTCACACTGGCCCTGTGAAAGAGCCACCGTTCCGTTCACACGTCTGTCACTCCACGGTATCGTTCCATTACACTCTCAAAACAAAACCACCTCAATATGACACTGAGGAAGATGCCACTCAGTGTTGTATTTGTATATAAACAAATTAAGCCTTATCGCTCTTGAATTAAGGACTTTGGAGGTAGCATGTGTGTGGGCATGACCGTTTCCATGTGTCCCCCACGGCGTTGATTCTATTTACGTATGTGTTAATCCTTACGTGTGTTTCTCGTTTAAATTATTATTAAACGATAGTTTGAGAAGACATTATTAATATGAATATTTTTCAAAAAAAAAGTCCAGAAGTCGAGAAATTTATCACCTTTAACTGACACGCACATGGGTAAAGTGGGGTCTTTGTCTATACTCTTACCAATGCACAGGTAATAAAACCACATACAATTTGCAAATAAAAATTTATTTACATTTAATAATTTTTTTTATCGTCGAATTTACTAAGCTGCAGTAAAGTTTTTTCCAAAGGTTTAAATACTGGTTCTGATAACACACTTAACGGAAATCACAGGTTTTTGTTACATGTTGCTTATAGTTTGTATATAGTATATTTTTCGAGGAAGTTCTTTCGAGAAAAAGATTCTAAAATATTTTTCTTCGTGGTAGAGCTATGCTGCAGTTATATTAGTAGTAAGTATAGTTCTAGCACAAATGTTAACGGAGAAGGACCACGCACTAACCGAACACCAGCGTAAACTGAAAACAAGGCATTCCATCTTAGTCCTCACGGGTGACAACCCATCTGCATTGATTCGTAACCGAGGATAGATGTAGATGTCTATGGGCCGCAGCAACCACTTACCGTCAGGTGAACGGTGCTCGTTTGTTACCCATAACCTATAAAAAAATCTATATTTTAATATTACTGGCCACTAAACCTGTACTGCGTTATTTTTCTTATAATTTGAATCTATGGTACTGCAGTACGATTGCGTAGGAATCGTAGTTGCCTTCGTTTTTACGTTTGACGTTTAGTTAATACCGTTTTATTAATTAATTATGTTACTATTACAGCCTATTAAAATCCACTGCTGAACACAGGTCTCTCCTTTAGATTGCCTCCAATACGAGATATTTGCTTTTTAGGGTTCCGTAGCCAAATGGCAAAAACGGAACCCTTATGGATTAGTCATGTCTGTCTATCTGTCTGTCCGTCCGTATGTCACAGCCACTTTTTTCCGAAACTATAAGAACTATGCTGTTGAAACTTGGTATGTAGAAGTATTCTACGAACCGCATTAAGATTTTCACACAAAAATAGAAAAAAAATAATAAATTTTAGGGGTTCCCCATACTTAGAACTGAAACTCAAATTTTTTTTTCATCAAAATCATACGTGTGGGTTATCTGTTGATAGGTCTTCAAAAATGATATTGAGGTTTCTAATATCATTTTTTTCTAAACTGAATAGTTTGCGCGAGAGATACTTCCAAAGTAGTAAAATATGCGATGTAACTTCTAAAATAAGAGAATGATAAAACTTAAAAAAATACATGATGTACTTTACTATGTAAACTTCCACCGAAAATTGGTTTCAACGAGATCTAGTAAATATTTTTTTTTTAGTACGTCATAAATTGTAACCCGCAATTAACCTTTCATTAAATCAACTCAAATATAAAAATAAAAAATGCACTATTATTAAAACATCGATCAAAGTTACAACGAACTACAAGAACTTTTATATTATGTTACTTGCTGCTACGGAACCCTTCATGGGCGAGTCCGACTCGCACTTGGCCGCTTTTTTTAGTCGTTATTAGGAAGACGATGCTGCCCATCTCTTGATTTGTTTCCCTCTGTCGCCTCCTATAACACCCACGGGACGATATAGGGTAGTGGATATTCTTACACCGTCATTACACGATGAATCTCTTATATTAGTTTTAAAAAAAACTTATCGTGATTGTGGAGATTTTCCACGGCACACGATTCCCACAAGATGACTGATTGTGATAATCCGAGTCTTAGATACTGCACTAACCCTGTTTTCAATCTGAAGAAAAAATATTAAAGCATTTTTATCACATAGAGTATGTACAACAGAAATCGGTCATGTGGGCTCTTAGACCTGTTAGACCTATCCTGGAGCCACTGCGCCACGGAGCCGTCAAAATTACCTTATTATGTAAACAAAATTGGATGACGTCACCTCCTAGATATCATTCTCATAACAAGACATATCAATCGACGAGTAGCCACGCCCCGCAGCGCTGCGTGCATTCACCTTGTGTTTTTATCCATCTGTGTGTGGCGCCTCTGCCCTTCCCATTTTACCTTGGCCCTAATGACGGAGTAAGCAAGCGGTTTCATGAATTTGACTTTTGTGTAAAGTACAAGCGATCTACCCCGGCTTCTCACGAATGATTTCTGGATCTGGAACAGCGCCACCTAGGGGTCCAATTCTCAGTCTAAACCATCCAGAGTCGCAGTCAAACATACACAAAAATTTCCATCAATTGGTCCAGCCGCTTAGGATTTCCGTGACAAACACAACATGTACAGAAGGATTGAAATATAAAGATACAAGTTTTCTATTAAAAAATGAAGAAGATTAAGATTGGCGTTCGTATGAAAAATTAAAAAATTAAAATGAAAAATGAAAAGTATTTTATTTGACAGTTAGCACCTTTACAAATAATTTAGCAGTGGTTCTCACACTAAGCACGCGTACCTGTATCGTGAGGGCCATATACACATATTAACAAAAACAGAATTTGTGCACGGCTGACTTTACAAAGCTTTCCCTTACTTTAAATGTCTTCCTCATTTTATTTATAGTCTATAAACATAAATATATACTTAAACACATATACACACTTATACCCACACACACACACACATATATATATATATATATATATATATATATACTAGCTGACCAGGCAGACGTTATTCTGCCATTTCCGAACGACCATTTGTTTTCCCAAAAAAACTCCTGAAATTAGCAATAAAAAAATTGAGGGTCACTTATCGGGATAAAAACTATCCTATTTCTCAAGTTGGACCAAACTGCACACAGTCTGCAAAATTTCATTGAAATCGGCTCCATATGTTGAATACTTACAGCAACACGTGGTGGTTATACTACTAAATTGTAGCTTATATTAAACGTTTGTATTTTAACATAGCGCCATCTATTGAATATTTACGCAATCCAGTCAACAGTTATCGTCATCTGACAGAATCGTTTGGAGCTAACAGATAATTGTGACTGTCAAATAATAGACAAATAATTTGCAATAAAATAATATTGTATTGCGACTATAAATTGAGATGTAAGCTAATCCTATCTTTTAAGTTGGACCAAACTGCACATTGACCAAAATTTTCATTGAAATCAGTTCAGTAGTTTAGGAGTCCATCGCGGACAAACAACGTGACACGTACTTTTTATATATAAAGAATATATATATATATATATATATATATATATATATATATATATATATATACATACGTACAAACACATACATACATATTATATAATTTGGTAATATTACAATATTTTGAATTACTACTATAATAACAATATCAATATCAATCAAATATCAATATTGCTAATATAGCTACTATGACAATGTTTGGAGCAGCTTCTCTATTTTTTCATAACTAAGTGTTAGCAACCAATTTCGTATTTTTATTCTAGCTGTGTTCGTTGAGCAATCTCTTATGTCGTATGCCTTCCTAACTTTGTTAAATATTAGTGTTTCAATGAATGGACTAAATCGTTTTGCGAACGCTGTGCGAACGCTTGGTACCGATGTTTCAGGAAATACTTATGTAGCGAGAAAAATCAACCAAGAAACCCAGCGGGATTTTATAACAGATAGCAACCATCTAAATATCATTTAAACCAGATGTAAATTTGGGGGCAGCGTAAAGCCCAAAGATGCAAAACATCTAGTATTGCGTACATAGTTATTCATATTTTGTGATTATAAAAATTCTAAACCATGTAGTGTCGGTGTATAAATATCCACCACCCCATATCATCCCGTGTGTATTCCAATAGGTTACAGAGGAGGAGCATCTTCCTGACAACAGCTCAAATAATAAATAATTTAAAATTATTTTTTTTTACAACCGACTTCAATATAAATTATTAAGAACAACTCAAAAAGTATTGGTCAGACCTTGATCGAATTTATATGGAACCTCACGTGAAGCACTAGCTTTCAAATAAAGAAAGAATCATCGAAATCGGTTCAACCAGGAAAATGTTATGATGTAACACAAAAAAAAGATACAGTCGAATTGAGTACCGGCTCTTTTTTGAAGTCGATAGAAAAACTGCGATTTCCAATGTAACTGACGAACATTGCATCTATGGCGAAAGGCATGAGGCAATCTATGGGAGTGACCTATGTTCAGCAGTGCACTTTTAATTATTGTAATGGATAGATAATGAAAAAAATTACCATTGTTTTTTCTTGTACTGTTATAATCCAATTTCCCATAGTAGTCCCTTATATAACTCACGGGATGAAATAAGGCGATGAATTCTCATACACCGCCACAATACACCAAGATGATAATACGATGCTGGCTTAATTTTAAAAACAACGAACAGGCAGACAAGTAGACTTATTATGAATTGCAAGGTTATACGTTCTCGTTTCGATTAAGAACTTAGTACTCATAGCTTTAAAGTCGAATATCCATTGCAAAGTTCTGCAATCGTAAAATCACGAACGACATATTCAAATATTAAATGAACAGGCGTTAACCGCGGACATATTTACGGGCGGACATAGAAAACACCTGGCGATGGTCATGTTCCTCAAATCGTATTTATTCGCTTTCGCGGAATTCGAAATTGCTCTCGATGTTTCAAGTTCAGCGTAAATGCAGCCACCCACTATGAAGCCCGTAAAATTATGTTTTTTATTATGAACATCATTTTCTCAGAAATGCTTGAAATATTAGTAATTGTTAATTCATTGTCTCACTTCAGGAACGTTCATAATTTCTGTTTTTTATTATCTGCGATATATTTCTCCATGTGATCGTAAACGCAATATTTTATAACATTACATTTTTGTAGACAAACGATGTACCAGTCCACCGAAATGCTGCCAGGCTAAAGATAGCTGTACTTGTTGGGAGATATTCTTACTTTTTATTATTCATGACAGTGAATGCGCTTATGAGAGCTTTAAGCTGATTACACGCCAGTAAAATATTGAAATTCTCGTCCGAAAAACATCGCAAATTGAACAAACTAAAGGATCTGTTTTTCTACCGACTTCAAAATGGAGGAGGTACTATATTCGACTGTATGTTTTTATTTTCTTTTATGTGTGTTACCTCATAACTTCTTTCTGGATGAACCGATTTCGATGATTCTTTTTTATTTGAAAGCTGGTGCTTCTCATGTGGTCCCATATAAATTTGATCAAGGTCTAACTAATAACTTTTGAGTCAGTTGTACAAATTTTTTAATTATATTATTTATATACGAGTAAGGGTTACAAACGAGCACACTCTCCACCTGATGGTATAAATGTTGTAGGCCATATACAACTTAATTTTTCCTAGATTAGGAATCAAAATGTGTGCGTTGTAACCCTGAGAAATAATATTGAATGTCTACCAACATAGCACCATTATTCGGCTATTACACTCTGTTATTCTGTGCGGGCGTGTTTTTCCCACAGTCTAGACTTTTTAACCAGAGTAGGCTGAAGTAGCTATGATTTCATTACACACTTATTTTAGATGCGGTGAGAAGATCGTTACCGTGTACCGTACCGTCGTAAGAGGCAACAGAGGTAAACAAATCAGGAGATGGGCAGCAGCGTCCTCGTAATAACGACTAAAAATAAAAATTGTGGTTGCCAACCAGCTTGCCAAGCTTGGCATCTATGATTTATCCCCCTTATGAGAAGGAGGCCTATGTTCAGCGGTGAACTTTACAGGCTGTAATGGTGACGGGAAAAGCTAGTTCTCGAGTTCCTTTGGGTGACAAAAGAACCTATTCTCACGGTCGCGAGCGGCGACGGTCAGTTGTTGATTCAGAGCCTTAACAGTATATCACAAGTCATAGGTCTCCCGCATAGATTGCCCTTCATCGAATGTCTTATCAGGTCATCATCATCATCATCATCATTACAGCCCTTCACAAGTCCACTGCTGAACATAGGCCTCCCCCAAAGAATGCCACAAAGCACGATCCTGAGCCACCTGCATCCATCGACTTCCTGCATATCTTATCAGGCATCCATCGACTTCCTGCATATCTTATCAGGTCATCACTCCATCTAGTGGGGGGGACGCCCTACACTTCGCCTGCCGGTACGAGGCTGCCACTCGAGAACCTTTCTTCTCCATCGGTTGTCGGTTCTTCGAGCTATATGGCCGGATGATTGCCACTTCAGCTTACTAATCCGTTGGGCTATGTCGGTCCCTCTGGTTCTACTGCGGATATCCTCTAGGTCATCAATACTACTAAAAATGTAGGGAGTTGCCAATACTGCGCTTTGTATGTAACCGGTCTATTATCACTTATTACTTATCACGGCTTACTGACCCGCACTATCAGTCACTAAGGTTTGTTTGAGGATATCTTCGTTACGTATTTTATTATGATTAGATTGTAAGGAACCATGGAAATAAAATTATTATCTATAATAATAAACCTCTGATAGTTGAAAGGATGGCACTCACAAATACGCTAGCAACCCGAATTCAGTTCCCGTTGGAACCAATAAAATTGTTATTAGCAATTTCTATTACTGTATCAAGTACCAAGTGCCCGGTGGAGAAGAAAAATATTATAAAAAATGAGAAAATATTTTCTAGGACATGCGAAGTGTACAAACACTCATTGTGGTAGAGAGATTGATCCGCGCCCCGCTAAGGGTCATATTTTCTATTATTTGCTCAAAAGAACTTGACCTTGGCCTTCTATAACTCAAATACATAGCCAATAGCCTTTCTCAAATCATTGAGATATAAATCAAACTACACTTGTTTAAAAAATACTCTAAGTCATTTTTTTTAAAATAATATATAATTGCGATTTGTGTCTCTGGGTGAGACTTGCTTTGGATTGACGCATATACTTGTTTCACTTATATTTTCTGCTGACTTTCAAAAAGGAGACGGTACTCAATTCGACTGTATGTTTTTTTATGTGTGTTCCCTCATAACTTTTTACTGGGTGAACCGATTTCAATGATTCTTTTTTTATTTGAAAGCTGGTACTTCTCGTGTAGTCCCATATGAATTTGAATGAATTGATCAAGGTCAGACTAATAGTTTTTGAGTTATTCTTAATAACTTATAATGAAGTTGGTTGTACAAAATGTTTAATTTTAAATTATAATGTATTATGTACTTAGTTACTAGAAAACCGGGCGATTTCCTCTTATAGTATCATCAGGCTAAGGTAAAGCTTAATCAAAATATACCGGCCGATGTTTACCGTAATGTTTCTATGTAGCCGTGTGTCCCGTCCGATAGCAATTTATCACGGTCCGCGTCAAAAGCGATGACACCTCGCTAATGACTCTAACAGGCAAAGTCGGCTGTAAAAACATTGCTAGACGATGTTTGGATTAGGTTATTGAATGAATGATTTTACGTTTGAACGTGACGTAAGCCTGTAAGTATTTTTTATTCGGGCTATTCTGGGTGAATTGTGTAGGTTGGATGAACTATTTGTAATTTATTTTGTAGCAGTTAAAATTTTATAAAGCTGTTCATTAATCACAATCACTATAATTAAAACGTTAACATTAATTAACCCACGTGATAAAAATGTCTTACCTAATTTAAAGAGCAGATCCCTCCATTCCTCGATTAAAAGAAATAAAGAAAAAAAAGCATATTTAGGCATGACATTAGTTGACGACAAAAAAAAATTATTTTATCTATTCCTGCAATTATATCTATGCGTGCTGGTGATGCCGTGTTTAGAGGCGAAACACGTATTATATTATAGACAGTGATAAATATTTCCTCGTGAAGTGGTGTTGGGATTAGTTGTTACGGTGATAATGCAACCAATAATTTTTATTTCTGATTTTTATAATTGATTTTAACCATCTTTAATTTTTCTAAAGTCATCACTGCTACAACTTCTTTAATAATGCTTGGTTATTTTTATAATATTCATGTTAATCAATTTTAGCTTTTTTTTATAGGATATGGGTGACAAACGAGCACACAGTCCACCTGATGGTAAGTGGTTGTTGCGGCCCATAGACATCTACATCTATCCTCGTTTGTGAATCAAAATGCAGATGCGTTGTCACCCGTGAGGACTAAGATGGAATGCCTCATTTCCAGTAAAGCAAGGGGAAAGTTTCAGTTTCCCCTTGAAACTGGACACGACACATCATTTTCTTTTTTTACGCGGAACTAAGCAAATTAGTTTATAACAACCCCAAGTATATTATGGTTGTAGGGTATATTTATAAAAATAGATTATGTTGTGGTTTTGCATAAGTCTCAGACAACAAATTTTCGATTTTCCATGTTTCATTTTGTTTTATTTTTATTGGTTTTGATCCTGACTTTCTGTCAGTTAGTAAAAAATGTGTCAAATTGAATGCAACAAAATCCGTAAGATTAGTTTTAATTAATGTATAGCATAAGGTATACGTGTAAAGCCATATTGCAGTTATATTATGATCGACCGGGGAAGGACCACACTCTCACAGAATACCAGCGTAAAATAGAAGCTTAATGCTGCTGTGTTTCGTATGCTGAGTGTAGAAAATCAGAAAACCTTTTTACTGGAATCGAGGCATTACATCTTAGTCATCAGATGTTGATAGGGTTGATTTGCATTTTGTATCTTAATTGAGGATGATGTAGTATATGGACCACATTAACCATATACCATCAGGTGAACTGTATGCTCGTATGTTACCGTAATTCTATAAAAAAATATTGATCTATCAATTACCGTTTGTTACTTTTAATTGCATGAATATGTTTTCTATTATGGGAGAGGTTCATTTTCAGCTGTAGACTACACACGTCTATACAGTTTATAATGTATCCATTTTAACCCATTTTACGTAATAATGTGATTTTAACTCATTCGTAAAAAAACATACTTAAGTTTTTCTGACATCTGTCATAAAAGATAGGTAAATTGATGCAATGTATAGACAGGTTAATATTTAAATAAGTCTATATGTTGGTTGCAGAGTTCCACCATTTTCTCATTTTAAATTCGTTCCAAACGTCATTGATTTCTACACAGAGGTGCGGGTTAGAGAACGGATTAATGCTTTATTTTTTCCTCGTGAAATACGACATTCTGTTTCGGCAGGCGACAACAGGTGTCGCTGCGACGTGTTGCGTGTAAAAGGTACATTAGTCACAGTCGTGTCGCCGTGCGCCCGGTGCGCCGTTGACATTTCCATGGATACTGAATGAAAGTCAGTCGTCAGCCGTAATGCGTCGGAAATACTTGAATTTAAAATTAAATGTAAGTCATTGATATAATTAATTCTACGGATTTTATCAAGTATAATTTTACTGATGGTTACTGGATACCGCGTCCCACAAACAGCCCTATTTATCATCAATTAAGAATCAAAATGCGGATGCGTTGTCACAGAGTGATACGTTTCCAGTAAATATAATAATTTTTCAACGTTCAACTATACTACTAATATAGCTGCAGCATGGCTCTACCACCACGCTGGAGCTATATTACTAGTATAGTTGTAGCACGAATGGGTCGGCTCGACCGGGGAAGGACCACGCTCTCACAGAATACCAACGTCAAATAGCAGCTTAACACCGCTGTGTTTCGTATTGTGAGTGTAGAGAACCGGAGACCCTTTTTACGGGAAAAGAGGCATTCCATCATAGTCCTCACGGGTGACAACGCATCTGCATTTTGATTCGCAAACGAGGATAGATGTAGATGTCTATGGGCCACAGCAACCACTTACCATCAGGTGGACTGTGTGCTCGTTTGTCACCCTATCCTATAAAAAAAGAGGGTCTCCGGTTTTCTGGACTCACCATACGATACACTGTAACATCAAGCTGTTATTTTTCGGTCGAGCCGAGTTATTTTGGTTTTATAAAATAGTCATCACAAAGCTATACCCAACTGGGACTTAACAATTTACTAATTAATTAATAACAGATTATAAATAATTAGATCGTGTAGTGTCGGTGTAAGAATATCCACTACCCCATATCATACCGTGGGTATCGTTAGAGGGATAGAGGGAAATCAATTTGGAGATGGACAGCAGCGTCTTCCTAATAACGACTAAAAATAAAAAACCGCGGTTGCCAACCCGCTTGCCAAGCGTGGCAACTATGCCAAGTATTACCCCTATGAGGCAATATATTGGAGAGGCCTGCGTTCAGCAGTGGACTTTAATAGGTTGTTACAATAACGGTATAAAAAGTTTACCACACCTGGTATTTCAGCCATCTAAAACAAAACGATCAACGCAAAACCGAATTCCAAACGCGAAATTCAATCCAGTTTGTTTTACCAAAGCTTAATAGTTCGACCGAAAAACCGATAAACGTTTATGCGCAAACATTTATATTATTTAGCGCCGCTAACCGATAAAAAGAAACAAAACTCGAACGTTCCACTCGGTCCTGAATTGATTGTTTTTCTAACACCAGTTATTAAAAGTTCCCGAGCATCGGGTTAGAGCAACAGTGCCCTGGCGCCGTTCCAACATCCTCGTGCCGTGGGTGCATTAATCAAGCCCCAGCCCGGGAAGGAGATCACTCAAAAATCACTCCGGCGGATAGACAGACGTATTGATAACTTTGACGATGTTGTAAACAATTTTTTTGGTCGGTGAAATTTTTCTTTAACTAGTCCCGTGTGTAGGTTAGATTTTGTACAGAGTAATAGTAAAAAAGAAAAGTTGCCACCTCTATACGTACTGTGTAGTGGTGGTTTAACCACAAACTAGTAAGAAGTGGGTGTAACAATAACCACTAACCCATTTCGTCCCGTGTGTGTCGTAAGAGATTTTAACAGTGGTAGAGCCAGGCGGCAGCTTTTGCTGTCGCATGGATGGGCCGGCTCGAACCGGGGTGGAACCACGACCTCACAGAATACCAGCGTGAAAGAGAAGTTTACCTCTGCGTTTCGCTTGGTGAGTGCAGGTGGCCGGAGGCCCTTTTTACAGGAAATGAGGCATTCCATCCTAGTCCTCACGGGTGAAAACGCATCTGCATTTTGATCTGTAACAGAGGATAGATGTAGATGTCTATGGGCCGCAGCAACCACTTACCATCAGGTGGACTGTGTGCTCGTTTTTCACCCTTATCCTATAAAAAAAAGAGGTGACAGAAGGAAATAGAAACAGTTGATGGGTGGCAACAACTTACTCATAACAGCTGAAAATAATAAAAGACTTTGGGGAAGGTCTATGTTCAGCCGTGGAACTTAATGGACTATAAGGGATAGATGGATATACGTCCCAGTTCTGGGTACTACCCTCTCAATTCTGTAAGCCTTATCAAAATTTGTTAGTTAAATTGGGTGTCGGCGGATTTCACAGGTCCTTGACCTGTTATATTTCTCTATATATTTATATTCAAGATGTTTTCCTTCGTCGATACGAAGGAAATCACTTAAAATTGCCACTAAAACTTCAACTACTATGACTATTTCCTTGAAGAATGACATTAATTACTTCTGATGATCTCGTAAGGTTGATGTCGGCAGAGACCATTAGGTATCTTCTTCATCTGCACTTCACAAGGGTCTCTACTTTGGTATTAAGATTTAGACAAATTCATCATGCTTGGCAGATGTTCAGAGAGAAAGCCATGCTGCAGCTATATTAGTAGTATAGTTGTAACACGAATGGGTCGGCTGGACCGGGGAAGGACCACGCTCTCACAGAATACTAGCGTAAAATAGCAGCTTAAAACTGCTGTGTTTTGTATAGTGAGTGTAAAGAACCGGAGAACAGGAAAAGAGGCATTCCGTCTTAGTTCTCACGGGTAACAACGCATATGCATTTTGATTCTTTATTGAGGATAGATGTATATGTCTATGGGTTACAGTAACCAGGTGGATTGTTTGCTCGTTTGTCACTCGATTCTATTTAAAAAAAACCCTTCACTCGACGGAGAGTGTAATTTTTACCAAGTTACCAATATCCGCAGAGTAACATTCGTAAGTACACTGTGCGCTAGGTAAACACAGGGTCCTTTCACACTGTTACAACAGTCAGCAGAGAACATTAGGCCGTCAACACTCTGTGATCTAACGCGGCAATTTATTCGCTTGTTAGCGTGCGTATTGATGTGTAGGAATGTCTAAATTATTTTTGTAATTTCGGCCAGTTTCTAGGATTTTATTTTGAAATTAAATAAATATGATTACGGTCCACAGTTGATTACGGAGAAAAGACCACGCTCGCGTAGAATACTTGCGTGAGATAGCATGATAATGTTGAAGTGTTTTGCATGGTGAGTGATAAAAGCCGGAGCCGCACATTTCGGCTGGTAACGAGGTAATCCATTTTAAGAAAATTTAAGTCAAATTTGTCACTTATACTTCTACAAACAAAAACTTAACATGGCATTATACTGTAGTGTGAACAAACATAGATGTAATCGTACTTTGTAGGCATAATATTTACAATATGTTACAAAGAGCTTCGCACCGTGGAAGCTGCACTTCGTTATTAGCCTGGATATTTTTTTATAGAATAGGGATGACAAATGAGCACACAGTCTACCTGAAGTTAAGTAGATACTGAGGTCCATAGACTATATCTATATTCGATAAAAAATAAAAATGTAGATGCGTTGTCACCCCTGATGTCTAAGATGCCTCGTTAAAAGCATTGCATCAGTGTAAACCATTTCCTTACATCTAGCAAATAATATGTCGTGTGTGGCTGCATTAAGGAATTACCATTTCATCCCTCGGGTACATAAAAGGCAACGACGGGAAATTTCAGAAAAATCTTATTGCATATGATAGCGGTATAATGGTAGCATAGTCATTTCGTTTACGTCATACGTTAAATACCCAGATCGGCGAAGGGCCGCAGCGTCAAAGATGTGAGACACCTGGCACTTCCATCGCCATCGTCTGCTAATTGTTACGATTAAGGCAAATTCTGGACTTGTCCAATCCAATGTCCAGTAGTGGACATTTACGTTCTGGTAAAAAAATTAACTATCTACATGTACCTGTATGTAGGTGCACGCTCTCACAGAATACCCTCGCAAAATAGCAAATTACCTGGTAAGTGATTATCGCGCCCATGAACAACTGCAACAACAGGGGAATTTCAGGTGCGTCGACGGCCGTTTAAATAAGAGTCGGCTCTTTTCTTGAAAGTTCCCAAGTCATATCGGTCCGGAAAAATCGCTGGTGGTAGTCAATCCCACAAGGTAAACAGTGGTAGAGCCACGCGGCAGCTTTTGCTGTCGCACGGATGGGCCGGCTCGAACCGGGGTGGTACCATGACCTCACAGAAAACCAGCGTGAAGTAGAGATTTACCTCTGCGTTTCGCTTGGTGAGTGCAGGTGGCCGGAGGCCCTTTTTACTGGAAATGAGGCATTCCATCTTAGTCCTCACGGGTGACAACGCATCTACATTTTGATTTGTAATAGAGGATAGATGTAGATGTCTATGGGCCGCAGCAACCACTTACCATCAGGTGGACTGTGTGCTCGTTTGTCACCCTTTTCCTATAAAAAAAAAAGGTAATTGTGCGAGGGAAAAAGCTTCTGGTAAATCTCACAGAGATGGACCGGCAATCATACAGATGGTATAGATGGTATCGCGAGTTAAATATTTTTTTTAGCATAAGGGTGACAAACTGGCACACAGTCCACCTGATGTTAAATGGATGTAGTGGCCTGTAGATATCTACATCAGTCTATTCTCGATTAAGAAACAAACCTCTGAGGACTACGATGAAATACCTCGTTTACAGTAAAAAAGGTTTTCGGTTCTCTACACTCACTATACGAAACACAGCAGCATTAAGCTGCTATTTTACGCTGGTATTCTGTGAGATGCGTCGCGTGGCGTGGTTCTTCCCCAGTCGATCTGACACATTCGTGCTACAACTATAATATAGCTGCAGCGTACCTCTACCACGTAAGAAATTTTTTTTTTTATTAATTTATTGTTATAAAGGACTTTGTCGCTGAGCGACCACATCGTCCCGTTTTGTCTACAATTACTTAATCACTACAATTGAATACAAAATTAAACATAAAATCTATGATATTAACAATAGTTACTTGCAAGGAGCACCCGCGACGTAAGAAAAATAAAAAAAATATGATCGAGGATGATAATTATAATTTTATTCCAGATTATTTACGTTCGTCGTCTGTGAACAATTTTATACCTAGTTCATTTCATCTATATTAGGACTTGTTTCCATTCCAATTTACAACATTACGGCACCCATGCAACATTGCGGCAAAGGACTTTCACAACTCCACTACATGCCAAGTCTTTTGATAGTTTTCTTAAAAGAAAACATACATTTTTCCTATTAACATAATAGAATATATTCTGTATGGATTGTACACAAATAACGCAGTGTATTAACTAAGCGATACCCGTACAGCATATTCCATAGAGCAATATTTCATACATGTTAAATCTATTTGCCCCTAGGCCCGGCTATATTTTTACACGCCTATCGCTTCAGCCACAGTCTAGCGAAAGCAATAGTTTATTTATTTCATTTTAACAGTTTAATAATTTAATTAATACTAATAGCAAAGCAGTCATGTCAAACATACGGTCATTATAAATCGGCCAGCGATTAGATGGAACCATGTTTATTAATGGCCAAATACTAAAACGCTACTGAAGGAGGGCTAATAGTTTTCTGCTCACCAGATGTCGCTAGTTGACACTGAGGTAAAGTTTTTTGTTACACATTGTCATTTAATTGAGAAGTTGTTTTTTCATAAAAGCTTATCAGTTTCTTGAGTATTATATTAATACACAAAACAATGCGTCAGTAGTTTGCTTTTTAATTTTTTGCACATTTTTAACTTTTTTTTTTAATTTTTCTACTTTTAAGAATATCGGTGGCTTGGTTTATTTATTTTTAATGTTATTAATACAAAATATAGCTAATAGTATAAAAAGAAACAATAACTTTTACATTTCCCGAACAAATTAACTTCTCCACTATGAAATCTGACAAATATTATACCTCACTTTCTAATGGCGCCGCCCTGGTGACAGAAAAAGTCGTGGATGCCCTCATTTTATAATGTCGTTAAGTGTTATGGTGTCACTGTTACTTTGACTTAAAGTGACAGAGACAACATGAGATTATAATAGCATGCCTTTTCACTGACGTTCTCTGACATAAGTAAAGATTATTCTAACATTTATTTTTGTGTAAATTTAATTTGAGTCCGACTTGCTAGAAATCTAACACTTACAGCCCATGTAAAGTCCACTGCTGAACATAGATTGCGTCATAGGTAGGATATTTGCCGCAGTCGACACGCTTGACAAGCGGGTAGACAACTGCAGTTTTTTATTATTAGGAAGATGTTTCCGCCAACACGAGTTTCAATTTACTTTTGCCGCCTCTTTCACACCCACGGAACGATATGCGTATAATGGTTATTGTTATACCATCACTACACAGTACCAAGGAAGTATATATGTGGTGTTAACTTTTCTTTTTTACTTTTACTCTGTACAAAATCTAACCCACACTTGGAACTAGTTCAAGGGAAATTTCATTCAAATGATTATATGGGGTAGTGGATACTCTAAAGCCAACACACGCTTGAGAAAATCGAATATGTTAAATACTGTTATATAATAGTTAGAACGGTTGCTTATCTGCCGACTTCCAAAAAGGAGACGGTACTCAATTCGACGCGTACGTTTTTTTATGTGTGTTACCTCATAACTTTTTATTGGGTGGACCGATTTCGATGATTCTTTTTTTAAATGAAAGCTGATACTTCTCGTGTGGTTTGATTTGATCAAGGTCAGACCAATAGTTTATGAGTTATTTGAGTTATTCTTAATAACTTATATTGAAGTCGGCTGTACAAAATTTTTAATTTTAAATTATTAGTTTTACATATTTCATAGCACGCTAGAAAACCGATTTTGATTCCCATCACCATCGTTCAAACTTAATTGCGATTATGTACTAATTTATCTAATGTTCGGCGGTAGTTAGAATTTTGATTACAATATGGTAAAATAAACATTGGCGAGATATTGCTTTAAACGTAAAGCGATTTAGCTAATTTAAGCATTTAGTTGAAAACTGGTATTCACACTGGTGGACTAAAAGGCTAAAGGCTAAGCCTTTTAGTACATGAAATCGAATCGAAATCGATAGTTTAAATTAACGTATTAAACTATCAGATTTCGATATATAATATAACCTTACATTGTGAAAAATAGTTAGAAGATTGGTGTGACAGAGGAGAACACGGTGCAGTTTTGTTTTGCTTATTTTCAGCAATGGTATTTTATAAGCTGTAAAGGAAGGATGGATGGATATTTTTACAGTCATGTTCATTGGTTTTTATCATGTTATAAATGTTGTTAAATAAATATATTTTATTCAAATCTCTTTTAAATATGAAATATCCCCCCTATGAGGCAATGTATGGGGGGGGGGGGGGCTAAGTTCAACAGTGGACTTTAATAGGTTGTATAGTTAATGGTAATGGTAAATATCAAAGCCGTTGATTCAAATTACTGTAGTAAGTAATAAGTGGGCATCCATTCAACAATATTAAGTACCTAACATAGTAAGGTGAAATTTGTGTGAAAATTCCTAAGTTGTCGCACTGTTTAGCACTCTCTACGCCGTTTACCATGCGGCGCTAAGAAGATTTATCGTTTCTTAGCGTTTATTAGCGGAGATATTTATCAGAGATACTTAAAGATATTGCTCGGATAACCCAGTCCGATGGGAGTGCGCGAAAAAGTGTTGAAAGCACATAAATCAACTGATATTTGTTGTATACGTAGTTATGTACCTAATCCTGCTAATATAACATACGGAGAGAAATAATTTACACTAAAACAAGCGAAAAAAGAATACTGCGACGATTCTAAAACTTAAAATCAAAATTGATAACCGGTAATTGGAATAGTCTTAAGAACGCGGCTATTTTTTTTTTATATGACTCCGACCGTCGAGCATCCGTAGCAAATCTACGCGATACTGGCAGCAATAAGAAAAAAAAGCAGCTAAGGTAAACAATGAGGGCTAATAATCTTCCACTCACCAGATGTCGCTACTAGCGACTGAGGTAAAGTTTTTTGTTACACAGTGTCATTTAATTGAGAAATTAGTTTTAAATTATAGTTTATCATTGTCTAGAGTATTATATTAATATATAACACAATGCGTCAGTGGTTTGATTTTTAATTTTTTGCACATTATAACTCTTTTTTTAAAAAGTCATCTTTTAGTTATATTTATAGTTTAGTTTATTCATTTCTAATGTAATTAATATAAAATATAACTAATAATACAGAAAGAAACCTTAAAGATTACATTTTTCTAAGAAATTATCGTCCCCGCTATGAAATCTGTCAAATATTTTACCTCACTCGAAAGTGGCGCCGCCCTAGTGGCAGAAAAAGTCGTGGATGCCCTCATTATATATTTTTAATTTTTTATGCCAGCTATGTATAAAAGTAATAACGATCGACATAGCAGACTTAACATTTAAATTTTTTTTAAATATCTTTATAGGTTTAAAATTCTTATAAGCAGTCACTCGCAGAATCAGGACAAGAAACTCTTTGTACTTTTAAGGAAATGTGATGGAGATATATAAATTGTTGTTATTTGTGGCTGATATTTATTTATCTTTTATGGTAGAGCCCCGCTGCAATTAAATTATGGCTGCAGCGTAAATATGTTGGCGTAACCGGAGAAGAATCACGCTCTCAAAAAGTACTACCATCGTAAAAGAGCAGTGTGTATATAATAATGTGAAGAACAATAAAAGGATTATCCTGTGATTAAGACGTTAGTCGATTGCCTTTACATTGCAGTCTCTACACTTAACATTATGGTTTAAAGACATGATAAGTGCTTGTCTTGTGGTAGCACCGTATGACAATACATTACACATTGTATTTACTAAGGAAGAAACAAAGAAGATCTTTTGTCTTCCTCAGACATACATATTTCCTTACATTTTTCTTCACCGCCGCCTACGTTGTAAAACAGCTCTAAAAATTGAAATTTACAATTTCAAGATCAGACCCGGTCTGCTCACGTACCGTAAAATATGCTGTGAGCGCTTAGCCCCTGAGATACTATGACTGCATAAACTGTATTTATAAATATTTTCATATTCTTAAAAACATCATGTCTCTTTCGTTACGAACCTTGAGATATCACGCGTGTCCACGACGAATCCACTAACGATATAAAACAAAAACATCGTCAATAATAATGTCGACCGTCTGTTTGCGTGCTGAGGAATTTTGAGATCAAAAAGTGAGCCCCTAATTGATGGTTGCACTTCAAAACTCACCGCGCACTATTCGTTACGCGAAGTTATAATTTATGAAACCCCCGAGATTGAACAACCAAGTCAGTTTTGGTTTCAAAGCCGATCACACTTATTGCTGTAGGTATAGAATTACTAGTATCATTCATTCAAATTACCGACAAATAATTACATTGTCCTCACAAACTAAATTCAATCCACAGCGGCAATTTAAGAAAATATTTAAATTTAAAATTAATATACCACGTTTCTTTACATTTATACATTGTCATCCGGGTAAGAGCGAAACAATAAACCTTAACACGATTATATTTAATTACTCTATGGGGTCGTTTCGCCACTAATTTTATTAAGAGTTTAGTTTTAGTTTTAACAGTGGTAGAGCCACGCGGCAGCTTTTGCTGTCGCACGGATGGGCCGGCTCGAACCGGGGTGGTACCACGACCTCACAGCACCTCACAATACCAGCGTGAAGTAGAGGTTTACCTCTGCGTTTCGCTTGGTGAGTGCAGGTGGCCGGAGGCCCTTTTTACTGGAAATGAGGCATTCCATCTTAGTCCTTACGGATGACAACGCATCTGCATTTTGATTTGCAAACGAGGATAGATGTAGATGTCTATGGGCCGCAGCAACCACTTACCATCAGGTGGACTGTGTGCTCGTTTGTCACCCTAATCCTATAAAAAAAAAAAGAAATAAATGTATTTTTATTTGATTTATGCGATATGTTTATGTCTGAGCTATGTTCAAAACTTGAAATCTCTATCTCTATTATCGGGAAGTTAGTTTAAAATCGATTACTAAATTCGACCCGAACAGATATACACGAAAACAAAGAAATAAAAAGGTGGTAAAGAACATTATACCGAAGTGTGGTTTTTCATTATTTTTTTATTTTTATTTTAATACGCTGCGGTGCATCGGTGTTATGATGCCACCAAGCTCTAACAAAAGACCAGGGCTAGTTGTTAACAACCAGTGATTATTACTCATTTTATTATGAATAGAATTCTGTAAAAATATTTTGTGTGTTATTATGTATAGACTTTTATAAAACTGAAGTGATAAACGAACTTACGGTTCATCTCATGGTGAGTGGCTACAGCAGCCTGTGGACACTTGCTACCTGCAATAAACTTTAAGCAAAGAAAACTACAGATGCGCTATCACCTGTAAAGAAGACTGAGATGGAATGCCTCACATCCTATAATCATAGCAGTTCTCCATATTTAATTTAGTTCTCCTCAGATCGGAGCACAACAGTGCATGTGCAGCCAAATGTTCGACAGAAATAGGTAAGAGATGGAACGAAAAGGAGTGGTAGGACTACTATTATAATGCTATCGGAAGAACGCTATCGTTACAAATATTTTTTTCTTTCTTTTACAATTTCATTCAAGAAAATATTCACGGGCATGAGGCCTATATTTAAGGTGATCTGCATTAAAACACATCTGATAACTATACCAGATGTGTTGTAGAGATTGAAACTCCTAATATCGAAGAACAGCTTCGTCTTGTTGTGTTTCAAAGATCCGTTAGAAGGAGGTATAGCCCTCGGCTCGGACCAGGTCATCATGAACTTTTATATAAAAATGAAATGATAAACGAATTAACAGTCTGTCTGATGGTAAGTGGCTGTTGCAGCCCATGAACACCTGTGGGTGTACCTGAAGGTTTTCATGGTATACCTGTAGGTGTACACGTACCAGGACACCTGCACCTGTAGGTGTGTAGGCAACTTCAAACAAAGAAGGTTGCATATGCGTCGTTACCTCGGAGGACTAAGATGGAATATCTCACAGTAGGTTATTATACTGGCTAGCTGATAATAATTGCACTATAATATGCCACTTGATTTTTTTTAAAAAGAAGATCATCAAAATTAGATGTAATTATTTTTAAGTTAACAAATGAAATATATTGTAATCTCAATGAAAACCAAAGAACAATAAATAATATCATCTAGGTTGTTAATAAATCAAAACTAAATCCATTAAAAACTATTTTCCACAAATAAATCTCAATTGCGACAGTGTCATCAATATTGTTCTTCTTTAATGAACAAATGTTAGAAAAATTGAAAACACTTTCTGTTCTGCCAAATTTCCACCTCTGTTTTTTTAATTTACATTTTTTTATTTCATGTATCGCGTACGTAGGTATAACGTATGCGGTGCCATCGGTGCGGTCGTGTTTTTTAGACTGTGGTAATTATTCTTCGCATTATTTAAAATTTGACATAAACAAATTTAAAGTGGGATGACTTGGCGCCATTTCTCAAGGTGTAATTCAAATGTGTTATTGTTGTCACAATTGTGATTATATCTCTTAGATATATTTATCCCAGTAGTTTTTTTCTGAATTCATAGCGTTTATAAATTAAGCGATAATTTAATATAGTAATTCAATATACATTTAATTACCAATTATGCTATGGCTTGCAAACACGCCGGACCTTTCACCGTTAGCCTTTTATCTGTGTAGTGAAATTTAGATTCTTGTATACGTGAAAGAGACCCAAAATTATAAAGACCGCTGCAGCAAAATTATTGCTGCATTCACAGAAGTTAAAAGTGCTCAAGCACAGGTAATAAGTGTAAAAAATAATTTAAGAAAACGTTCTCGTCTATGCACGGAGATAATTTATAATACACTTATGGGTGATAAAAAGGACGTATTCAGATGTATATGACGCAATGTTTTGTTATACTTATCTTCACGCACAATCCCTGACGGGGTAGCCAGAGAGAACAGATCGCCATGTGTCACGATCCTTACATACCTCTTTCGCTTCTTTCAGATTCATTATCTTCTTCATACATGCACGTCTAAGTATCCAAGTACTCTTGACCCTCCCCTCTTCGAGCAAGTTGCTCACATGGTCTTCGAAAGTTAGTCTCGGTCTACCTCGACACCTTTTAATATTAACTTTCGCGCTATATATTTTCTTCACCATTCGGTCTTCACTCATTCGCTCAACGTGCCCAAACCATCGAAGCACGCCCTTATCAATTTTTGTGATAAGGTCATCTTTCAAACCTGCCATATTGCGAATCTCTTCGTTTCGCTTTCGGTCGGCCATGGTAACGCCGCACATTTTACGAAGAGATCGCATTAAACTTGCTTTTATGCTTCTTCTGGCATACCCAGGTTTCGCTGCCATATAACAAAGTCGGTACCAACACTGCGTTATGTATTGCAAGGCGTGCACTCTTCACTACGCCTTGCCTTTTAACTAACGCAGTCAGGGCACCATTGACTTTGTTCCCGGCAGCGACACGCCTGTTTACATCTAAATCACATCTTCCATCCCGGCTAAAAGCACTCCTGTTTTGTTTTGTTAAACTTTAAAATTCTATTGCTGAACATAGGCCTCCCAATAAATTTGCTCATAGGGGATTTCGGCTAGTTTCCACACTTGGTAGACAGGTAATCGAATGTTTATACGACCATGTAGTGTCTAATTGATATTAGTTTTAGTGGACCATTGACAACTACATACATCTATCCTTGATAACGACTCAAAAATGTAAATTGATTTTTCGCATCCGATTGCTTTTGGATATTTATAGTCGTACTCTAATGAAAGCAATTACTGCCAGACGAGTACAGTTTGTTAGCTTACTCGCTATTGTAATCATGACCTTCAAAACGACAAGGCTATGGTTATATTAAGTAATCTATGACTATACGCTGAGAAAATTAAAGGTTACGGAGAACCACATTTTAATATCTTTTCCACTCGCTTATTTTATTAAGTTGATTAGTAATGTGATAGTGACGGAACAGAATTCATCACCCTGAATCACCACATAAGTATCGAAAGAGGGAATTAAACGAAAGGCCAAAAATATCTTATGGTTTCCGACAGATGACGGTAAAAAAAAACTCAATTACTTCAAACGCAAAATATCTGAATCGGCCACGGAAAGCAGCTTAAAAAGTGCGAAACGTTTGGTATTGTGATATCGTCCTTTGTTGTTTATTGTGGTACCTGCCAAGCATAGTTTAGATAAATTTTTCCGACTGTGGGGGAGGTTCGTGTCCAGCAGCAGTGGGTATTGATGACTGATGATGAAGACGAAAAAGATTGTGAGAATAGTTCTATTTTACTGACTTCTGTGTGTCAGTTAATTATTACATTATTTTGTAATAAGAATGACCTAAATAAAACTTTACGGTCTTACTCCGCCCCTGCACGGTCTTGTCAAACGTATAGTGGCAGTGAAATTTACAATAGAAACAGAAATTAAAAATTTCTTATTCAATATAGATTATAAAATAATACTTATTGAAAGTCATTTTTGTATTTAATTTACAGCTGATTCAGAAAATACCTCTGTCCTTGGAGGAACTAGCAAGAAATCCAGCTGGGCATATTTTGTTTAAAAATAGAACAGTTTTCAGGCATTTAATGTTTTACACAATAATTAACAACATAAAACAAATTAGAAACAGCTTGCTAGCGATCACGTAATTCCCAGATTATCAACCATTAATATAAAAAACTATAATAATAAAAAAAACTAAAACTAGAAACTTAATTATCACGTAGTCCTACTCCCCGCGGTATCGTGCCAAGAACGCTGACTGCGTTTCCCCGCTGAGAAAAGAACCAGCCCTCTTATCACCAGCAGCAACGACCAGCCGCGGATGGAATTCCTTTAGGAACATCACCGCACGTGGACCCCACGGACCGATAGTCTCTACAGCAAATGCCACAAATATGTAGACATCTCTCAGAGACTCATATTTGCGCCACTTACTCAGTTCAGCTGCCTCTGATGCCGCCCCGGCTCTAAACGAGGTACCCCTGAGATGAGATTAATAAATATTAATAATAATACCATTAATTCCTTAATATTATAACAATCCTTTATAAACAATCTTTGCTTAGTAAAATTATTAAACTTGGCGGAAGCCAGATTTTGTATATCTTCTGAGATTTTGTTGTAAAAGTATATACAGCACTCCAAGAATGTATTATTGAATTGACTCTGTGTAGTTGAGTAAATGGTACTACTAGCTTGTGTCTGTTCCTAGTATTTACAGAATAACAATTCCAACAGTGCCGGCGGAGATCGAACCGAGGTTGATTGCATACTGTGAATTTACAGCATCCGCTACGACTCTCAAAAGTTAATACAATATTTTCGATTCTAATTTAATCTTGTTTTTTAGCTATGTATATGTGGCTTTAGTCGCTTAAGCTAAGCAACAAGAATCCAGATCCTAAAATGCGGTAACACTAGCCGGCCGGTGTCGGTGTCAGGATGTACGCATCCGGCACGAGCGGACGTGCATGAAAGAGCCTCTGTAAGACGCGAGGTCTCGAACGGCCGCGATTCGGATATTTTTTCAACGTGAGGTGCGCAAATTCTGCGGTCAGTGCACTCCTTTGTATATATAATTAGAATATTAGCAAACGATGTTATAGAACTAAAATAAATAAGTAAAATAATAGAAAGTGAATTTAATAACCGCGCAAAAATAATCGGCATATGTCACTTTATATGAAGAACACCCTCACAAAAGTTTTAAAACCAAAATTAATAGTTCAGAAAGTTAATTTGGTAAGTTGGTTGCCAGATTCCAATTATACTGCAGCCATTTACAATCACATGAATTATGAGCTTGCTTGTAACTAATACTAACTAACTAACTAACTAATCATAGAGCCGTGGGAGCTCAGATGGTTAGCGCTTGCTGTAAGCTTCACAGTACTCGAGCAACCCGGGTTCGATCCCCGCCGGCACCTGAAATGGCATTGAAATTGTTAATTGCAATTTTAACTGCTGATTTACCACGTGCTCGGCGGTGAAGGAAAACATCGTGAGGAAACCTGCATATCTAACAAATAACAAAAAAACAAATATTTCGAAGACATGTGAAATTCGCCAACATGCATTGGGGCAGCGCGGCGGATACTTCCTTGTCCTAAAACCCTTTCAGAAATGAGAGGAGGCCTGTGCCCAGCAGTGGGACGTAAATAGGCTGCAACTTTACTTTACTTTACTTTACTTTAACTTTTGTAACTCATAAATCATAAAAAGCACAACCAATACCACTACGCACCCAAAACCACTACAAACCCTAACTTTAGAATTAACCTAACGTTAGAAAATACAAAACCATTAAAAACGATACGTGTTTTGCCTCAAAGCTAGGAAGCGTTATATTCTTGATCTGATCCTTTCATTACGTCGTGAAATAACTAAAATTTGTTTTCTGTCTTCTTCATTATCGACCCGCAAAATTTCATTGCTGGAAATAGGTCTCTCCCACTATATAGGGGAGTTTCCTTATTCACCATCCTTGGCGGACATATTAGAAGTAACGCGTAATTTAGTTATTCATCTACAAATTAAATTTTAAAAATTATTTTAGTTCGCAAAATTCATGAGACATTTTTAATAGATACTATAACTAAAATTATGAAAATTATAGCTTATTAGGCTTCCTACACTAAAAAAATTGTGAAACTAAAGCTTTTCATAAAATCGTTCTTCATAAAATAATAATTCCTACTTAGGCTTCATCATAAAACGTGCAATAATTTTGAAATAGTTTTGAAAGTTTTTGATAGAATTGAGTAGTAATACAACTGAAAATTTACAGTAAAGTTCTTTTACCATACAAATACTATATAAATTGAATTAATATGGTATAAGTAAATGCTTAACAAAAACAGGTGACCTGTGTTTATATATTTTTAAGATTACTCTATTAGTAATTCTACTGAACGCTAGATGGCGCTAGTAGTAGATTCATGTTAAAATAACACCGTACCTTATCACAAGTTTGCTACACAAGTTTGCTAATTCCACACCTCGTTCTAGTTGCGCTATTTTTATTTATAAAATGTTACGTTGTTTTGGTTTCAAATGCCCGGCAGTGCGTCGATGTCCCGCGACTTAATAAATAATCGGCGATTGGCCTATATCTTATTAATATAAATCTACGAAGTATATGAATACTTAAAAGATTATAGGAATGAATTTTTCGTTTTATTATACTATTTAATTCGATGTTACTGATAGTATTTCATTTGAATCGCCTTCTGAATACCTCCGTAACTTTTACGGTGTAGCAGCATGATAGCACTGACATACGGTGTGACAGAAATTAAGTATTAATGAGACGATTGAAAAAAAAAAAAGATATGTGAGACAAACAAATAGTTACAAGTTTTATTCAAATTATCTATCAACTTTATTGCTAGCACGTGAAATATGTAACGCATAAGACTCGAGAAACACGCGGCGTGACATAAATTACGAATGTATTTCACACACAGAGTTGGCGGGAAAATGTGGCGCGTTCAGACATCATTTTTTAGTATATTTGAATTTGATTTTCGAATTTTTTGCATTTACGTAACTACAAATGAATTTGAAACATATTAGATATCACCTGTCCGGAAATAAAAATAAAAATAATAATACAAAAAAAGATGACAACTATTTACATTATTTTGTTTGTGTAGGTACTAATATTATTTTGTATGCTTGATCATTGACACAATTATAATTGTTTATTTTATTTTATTTTTAACACGTTTATATTAGCTTGTTTTGTATATATGTATCGGAAGTTTCATCCCCTTCAAAAGGTCGGATTGATTTGAAAATTCACACACTTATCGAAACCGATGACAGTGCAATAATTTAAAGTTTGTCCCGTTATCCTTGCCAGGATACTCAGGATTTGCGAATAATTCATAAAACAACTAAGATTTCTGCCAGTTAAATCTACTGTAAGCCACGTAAATGAACTTCTTTCCAAAAAAAAATATTGAAAATTAATAATAGTTTAAAAAAACTAATAAAACTGAACCAAAAAAAAGAAAATAGTGATTAACATAAAAATAATTTTATTATAAAAAAGCGTGAAGCGCTTAAGGGGACTACAGGAGCTAAACGCAAGTTTTATAATGCCTTAAAGTATATCATCCAATGCAGTAAACTAAACCAAAAAAATATATGATATTTTTTAGTATATATGCTAGTTAAATACTGTGATGAAAACATGATACTACTAATTTGATACGATAGAAAAAAATCACAAAGATACCTCTAAAAAAAATTTTTAACGAGTAAAAACCATACTAATATACATGCAATCTTTTTAATTTTTTGTCAAATTATTCTACTAGCAACATATTAACGTAATAGTGTTTTAATTTTTTGATAAAATTAATAGATTTTCTTTAAATCACATTTTCTTATTTCTGAAATAATATGTATGGATGTGTGCGTAAACGCCTGTGTACCGACACTGCCGGCCGAGGCCCGATGCTATAGAGACGTGTCGCTCTCTTTCCGTATTATTTACGTAAAGATTGTTTAATGTTTGTGTATAATTTTATTTTTAAATTCATTGTTTCATTTCATAAATATTCTTCTTTTCATAAATATTCCTCTTTCATGTAAATATAAAATATTTTCAGTTTAGATTAATTTAAATTAAGTTAATAATTATTATAATTGGTAAATATGAGAAATAAAAGTGAAACCCGTTACCCGCCAAACATATGAACGAAAAAAGGTAAGAACATTTTATTATTACTAAATATTTATTCAAATTAAAATTAATAAAATTATTATTTAAATATTTAACTTATGATTTGGAAACGTAGTGTATACCTGAGTGCCTGGGTTCGATTCAAGGAATATGAAGTTAAATTTTCTTTTTTCTATTTTATTTAAAGTATTACATATTTAGACAAATTTATTAAATACTTTTATAAATAATAACTAAAAAAACCTATTTATTTTTATAACAATAAACCTATATTTACAGTTTTCACTCGAGAGTGCCCGGGTTCGATTCCAGGAATATGAAGTCAAATTTTATTTTTTATTTAAATATTATGTATTTAGATAAATTTATTAAATATTTTTATAAATAATAACTAAAAAAATATATTTATTTTCATAACAATAAACCTTTGAATTTAGGAAACGTAGTGTATAACAGTAGTGCATTTTGTAGAATTGTGGATTTGCAGTTTGCACTCGAGAGTACCTGGGTTCGATTCTAGCAAAATGAAGGTAGATTTTCTTTTTTCTTTTTTATTTAAAGTATTACATATTTAGACAAATTTATTAAATACTTTTATAAATAATAACTAAAAAAACCTATTTATTTTTATAACAATAAACATATATTTGCAGTTTGCACTCGAGAGTGCCTGGGTTCGATTCCAGGAATATATAGTCAAATTTTCTTTTATTTTTTATTTTAAGTATTACATGTTTAATACTTAAAATAAAAAATACAATTTATATTAATATATATATATATAATTTATTAATTACTTTTATAAATAATAACCAAAAAAGCTTTTGAAATGTAATTATATTTTACAGGAGAAAGAAAGTTGAAAATATCAACACGAAATTTAGTATTTCAAATGTGTCAGTAGGTAAACTATCCTAAGCTATAATAACAATTTAAAAAAAAACTAAATATACCTAATGTTTCTGTTAAAAGACCGCGGCTTATTGATAAATTAACACCATAGAACCATAATATTTAGAATTGACATATCTACATAATTTGAAATATTCAATTTTTTGCATAGATTGGAAACAGTACCACAGGAAAATCATCATTGTGAAGTTAGTGATATAAGTAAATATTATCCATCGACGCGTGTACTAGAAGACGCCTATAGTACACAGGTAATATTCATAACATCAGCCGCACATTGTAATGTAACATGAATAGCCACAAACGCACACACATGCACACACACTCACACACAGACAAACATGTTATACATGTGCATATATTTCTCAATTTTATATTTAATAATTTGAGAACTAGATTTTGTTATCATTGTAGCACTTACAACTGTAAGTATGTACTTATTATATACCTACTATTACGGGTATTGAGACTGTTACTCCTTAACACAGGCTATTCCGTAACCTAACTTTGAATATAATATTTTATAGTTAGTACAAACGATGTAATGTCCTACCCATGTACTACAATCACTTTTATATAAATAAAGTTTATTACTATTATTATATAAATAAATATAATTTAAGTTTCATCGAATCAGTTTTATTTCAAAATCACCCACATCCATAAATGTTCAAGTAACATTAAATTAAAATAAAAAATAATTTCGTTGTCCCATCTATTTCTTTGTTAGATCTTTATCTGACCTGCGTTTCGTCTATTATAACCAGGAAGCAAATACAAAGACTTTGTATTTGCTTCATGATTATAACACTCCGGCGTAACTTCGCTAATTCGTTAGTGTTAAACCTCACTGTCGCTAGATGGCGCTCACATGGATTGTGTAAATGTGTGCGTGCATTATTCAAGGTCACTTGGCTCTTGTAGTCCTCTTAATGTCATTTGTTGTAAATATTTCTGTAGATATTTATAAAATTAGCGTCATCATAAAAATATCTGAAAAAGCATTCCACGATTTTTGCAATAAAATTGTTTTTATGTTGTATTTAATTTATAATATTTAAGTTTGTAGACTACAAAAGCGTGTTTTTTTTAGTATTTTATAGTTTTTTTTTTTCATTTAAAACGTCTCATGACGACACTACATAACATAAATACAAAAAAGAACAATAATTATTGAAAAATGAAAAATAAAACATTCAATTTTTAATCAATGTCACATTTTTTATTTAATTTTATTTTATTACACAAGCTGGCCAGGCAGACATTGTTCTGCCCATACCGACGACCCTTTTAAAAAATCCTTAAATTCGCATTAACAAAATATTGAAGTCACTTATCGGGATAAAAACTATCCTATCTCTCAAGTTGTACCAAATTGCACAGTGTGCAAAATTTCATTGAAATCGGTTCAGTAGTTTAGGAGTTCATCGCGGACTAACAATGTGACACGTAATTTTTATATATAAAGATGTATACTAATTTAATAAACTTCTCCCGAATATATTTTTTTAAATAAAGAATACAATTATCTTATTATTAGCTTATTACTAAAAATAAGTTTAAAATGTCTTGTTTCGCAACAAATCAAGTCATAGTTGATTGTTCGTTTGATAGCCGCCTGTCTATACACAATATTAACATAATATGTAATATGTACCTACTTATACGTTAAATTTAAATATTTCGCTGATAATGCAATAATTTGGTACCATGAAACCGGGTCTGGTGTGGTCTGGTAACTCAGAAGTTTGCACTAACAACGCCCGTAAATCTTGTTTTTAAAAATTTTATAAAGATTATTATCGACACAGGGCTCTTTAACGATAGGCAGAGGATGTGAGTTACATGAAAGACAAGTTGACTAAGATGTTTTTCCATTTTTTAATACGTCTTTGGTTAGTGAGCGCAAAGACGCAGTCGTTACACTTGCTAGTTGCTATGTTCCTCTTAAACAGTCGTTAGTATTTAGTTTATTATATTTAAAAAAAAACAATCCGTCATTCTTTACATTACAATTATAAACAAATGATCAAACCTTGGATAATCGTTTCACAGAACCCGTGTCACTCATTAATGAGGTACTAAATTCCCTGAAGAGCACATGCGAGGACAAAGATCGCCTTTTTTGGTTTTTTAACGCAGCCACATGTAGCGGCATCTCTGTACAATGTGTACTTTAATGAAATAGATTTAAGGTTTCAATTTAAAGTTACACGTGAGTTAAAGCTTTATACCAATTATGTTAAACCTCTCTACTACTTAAAATAGTCTTAATTACAAATACTTAAGGTACGTATTTGGACGATGCAGGGGGATTAAGACGATTTCATAAGGACCGCTCTTACCTGCGTAGGTGTAGGCCATGTGGGTCTTAAATGGATATTGTTACAAACATAATAATGGCCACCGGCATGTGTTTATAAATTGTTGGAGAGATAAATTTCGACTTTATACATTTAGTAATTGGGTTCTTTTTTAAAATTAGATTTGAGTGAACACGTCAAAGGTAAATAAGTGGTCGCAGCATGTGTTTCAAGTTAAGCAGGTAAGAACTTTTTTGGTTGTAGGTGGGGTTCGAAAGTTATTTGAAATACTACACCATAAAGTCAGCCGCCGTGGCACAGGTATGTGACCCAGACTCAACGGAAGCTATGCTTTTTGATTTCTGGCTTAAAGCTATTATTATAAATTGATTTATTATTTATTTTAGACATACTGCATTTATTAATATAATTGTTTATGTATGTTGACAGAATTTCTTGTTTCGATCTAGGCATGAGTATATCATTAAAAAAATGAAGTTATTGTATTTTAAATACCTCACAGACGGTATTTAACATGTGTACACACTTGCATACATTAAGACACTGAAGAATTATACAAAGGTCACTCAACTTATTTTACCGTATCGGATTCGAAGCAGCGGCATGCAGCGTCGCATTAACCACTGCGCTATCGAGTCCTCATTAGGTTACTATCTACTAAGGATATATACCACATTCTTACTTATTTATGCCGCCAAAAAATCACGCGTTCAGGCTGAGAGGCATTCTGTCTTAATCCTCAGAGGCCAAAACGCATCTGTATAACCTTATTCTTTGAAGTTGGTTAAAGGTGTCTATAGACTACAGCAGTCACTTACCATCAGGTATGTTTTAAGATCATTTGTCATTTCAGTATTAAAAAAAAAAACTTTTATCGCGTCGGTACTCTGTTATTTTCAGTCGAGCACATATTATATGATCTACTTTGACTCGGCTGCTAAGAAACTATTAAAATACATATTTCATCAGGTGTACATATTGCTTCGCAACCCACGTCACCTAACGCCTGATACGAAGCAAAAAATAGGTCAGATAAGCGCTGACCTTGTGACCTCGACTTCTTAGTAACTACACGAGGTTCTACGTACGTAGTACATTATAACTCAATGGCTTCTACCAATTCTCTCGTTAAATATCTCGGGAAGGTATCCGATACATTGACGACATTATAACAAAGAATCGATATCATGATTACTTATAACATAGTTTAAAATTAAAAATTTTGTACAGCCGACTTCAATATAAGCGACTTCAATATAGGTTATTTAAGAATAACTCAATAACCATTGGTCTGACCTTGATCAAATTCATATGGGACCACACGAGAACTATCAGCTTTCATATAAAAAAAGAATTATCGAAATCGGTTCGCCCAGTACAAAGTTATGAGGTAACACACATAAAAAAAACACACTCGAATTGAGTACCGTCTCCTTTTTGGAAGTCGGCAGAAAAGAGATTTTTTAAATTATATTACCGCCAGCGATTTTTCCGAATCGATAAGACTTATGCCTGGTTTCTATTCTTATGAAACGTTTCTTTTTTCCTTACGAGCCGTTGTATAGTGCAGAAAATGTATAAAAAAAACATTTATGAACGAAATACTGGTTCAAAACATACGAACGACTTAGAATTGTTTTATTGTTGTGTAGCCGTCTTGAGTGGCCAAACGCAAATGATAAAAACTTGTATAAACGTCGCATATATTAAAACGGATCGTAGTGAAGAACGAAACGTTTCTTGAATATAGGAATCGGGCATTAGGGGCCTTTTTTATAGGATAGGGTGACAAACGAGCACACAGTCCACCTGATGGTAAGTGGTTGCTGCGGCCCATAGACATCTACATCCATCCTTGATTGCGAATCAAAATGCAGATGCGTTGTCACCCGTGAGGAATAAGATGGAATGCCTCTTTACCAGTAAAAAGGGTCTCCGGTTCTCTTCACTCACCATACGAAACACGGCAGTGTTAATCTGCTATTTTACGCTACTCCACTACCCCGGTCGAGAAGACTCATTCGTGTTACAACTATACTACTAATATAGCTGCAGCATGGCTCTACCACGTATTAAAAAGAGCCTTCAAGAAAAGAGCCTAATATTTTTTTAAAGGCCGGCAACTCACCTGCATTTCCCCTAGCGATACAGTTGTTCATAGGCGGCGATAGTCACGCTATCAGGTGAGCCACGCGTTCGTTAGCCTTCACTTAATAAAAAAAAATTGTTAAAAATATTGTTATTTTCAGTGTAATGGCGGTGCATGAATATCCACTACTGCATTTGGTCTCGTGAGTGTCGCAATAGGCGGCAGAGATAAACAAATACAAACCAGGACATAAATACTGACCATCAGCAGCGTCTTCCTAATCTATATCTATACAAATAAATAAAATTGAAGTGTCTGTTTGTAATGTCTAATAATTACAGCTTTTTACTAAATGCATATGAAAGTAAACACGGTACTAACAACAAAAATACAATTTTTAAAGTTTTTGTCTGTCTGTCTGTCTGTCTGTTTGTTCCGGCTAATGTCCTGGACCGATTTTGACGGGACTTTCACTGGCAGATAGCTGATGTCACAAGGAATAACTTAGGCTACTTTTATTTTAGAAAAAGAGTTAGGGTTCCGCCAAAAAATATGAAAACACCAAATAACACGCGGGCGAAGTCGCGTGGAACAGCTTGTAACAACTATAAAATAGAAACTGCGGTTGCCAACCCGGTTGCCAATTATCCTAAAACTATGGCAATTATTCCTTCTATGATACTGTGTAACGGTAGGCCTATGTTCAGCAGTGGACTTTAGTAGCCTGTAACGGCAAGGGTTACTACCAGTGTTTGCTATTGTTAGAAAAATAGAATGCTTTTTATTTGCTTTCTATCCTCTCTCGTAAATAAGCCAGGACATGAAGAATGAACATTATACCTGAAAACATTTATAGGACTTGGTAAATTTATGTTCAAATAAATTAGGTAATATGAGACACAGAATTTATATGTTATTATTTTCTTATTATGATATTACGTATTTCAAACACAGTTTTTTTGTAAGATAGATAATAATAAAGGTGATTTATCATTCTTCAGCTTATCTCGGTTCGGGTCGCCACTAAAATTCGTTGCGAGTATAGAACATAGATAAACTAATCAACCATTGGAGGAATGTTTACGGGAATGGTGGTAATAAAATTTCCACAATGATCTACAGATTTACGGGAATTATTTTATGTGTGTTCCCCGCGAATACGCCCGCGTGTTATTTAGAGTTTAAATTTTTTTGCGCGGAACCCTAGTTCTTTTTCTTAAATAAAAGTAGCCTAAGTTACTCCTTGTGACATCAGCTATCTGCCAGTAAAAACCCCGTCCAAATCAGTCCAGCCGTTTCGAAGATTAGCCGGAACAAACAGACAGAGAGACAAAAATTTTAAAATTGTATTTGAATCTGAATGACAGAGTGAGAACTTGTTTAATAAGAGAAGAGTGTGGTTTGCAAGATGATGTTGTGACCAGGATTAAGAAAGGAATGCTTCGGTGGTTTGGTCATGTAGAAAGAATGAATGAGGAAAGAGTGATAAAGAAAATTTATGTTGCAGATGTGAACGGCAGAGTCGGGAAGGGTCGCCCTAGGCGAAAGTTTATCGACCAAATTGGCGATATATTGAAAATGGGCCAAATCAAGAGTACCTTTAACCGACGAGCGTGTATGCGTAGGTATATGGATGTGGAGGAAGCGAGAGAGGTCTGTGAGGATCGTGCCAAATGGAAGTCCATAGTCTCTGCCTACCCCTCTGGGTGACAGGCGTGAGTGTTTATGTTATGTATTTTTTTTATTAGTACCGTATATACTTTCATATGTATTTAGTAAAAAGCTGTAATTTTGACATTACAAATAGACACTTAAATTTTATTTATTTGTATAGATAACACTATTTAATATAATTTAAATCTACTATTTTAAATTTATATATACGATATGCTCATAAATTAATGTGTTATGCAATTAAAATTTAACTTTTATATTACCTATGCAATTTTCGAAAGCTTATAAATTATTTGACACAATGACGACTCTACAACTTTATGATACTAATAAAATGTATGAAATACGAACCATAATATTTTTATATTAAAATTTGATTTAATGATAACAAGTGTAATTCCGTTATGATTTCTTATAAAGGCATCATATGATATATTTCATTATAAGGTTTCAACCAATCAGTGCCGCTCTTTAACGCTTAGCTGGCTTCTGGAGGCAAATCGCATGCAACTCTTTAGGTGATTAAGTTTTTTTGAACTTATGAACATAATACGTAATTATAGCGTGTGTAAATAATTAATGCAGGTAGTAACATTAATAATAAGTAATTAATATTTTATATACCTATATATACACACATATTAAGTAACACAGGGCAGCCTCTCGTTAGTTGTTGTTAGTTGAACCTAATTTGTAGAGTACTTCCGTACCTCCCACACTTGCGTGAATTGTCACTGCCACCAGTAATCCCAACACCACTCTAACCCACTTTAGACTAGGAAATACATACCACGATTATACAATGTTGCCCTAAGCTGCATTTATAACGTCCCTCGAAAAGTAATAGGTAAGTATATAATATTTTGTCATAGAGTATGTATATATTATAGTACTGTATTAGTATTTTTCATAAGTATCTGTTTTCATATAGATTTATTGGTTAAGTAGGCACATAATACTGTTGTTGCACTGCTTAATATTTTACTGTTCTTTCTAACAGTTTCACCTATCACATTATATCCACACGTTCCAGGTTGACTGGGAGAGAATGCCTAGAGGCAGCATTTTCTAATACTCTTTTATTAAGGTGTTAAAACAATTTAAAATATCCACGTGGTAGAGCCACGTTGTCCGAATGGGTCGGCTCAACCAGGGAAAGATCATGCTCTCACAGAACATCAGCGTAAAATAACAGCTCAATGCTGCTGCGCTTCGTATGGTGAGTGTAGAGAACCGGAGGCCTCCTCATGAATGAAAACGTTGATTCTTAATCGAGGATAAATGTAGATGTCTACGGGCCACAGCATTCACTTACCATCAGGTGGACTGTGTGCTCTTTTGTCACCCTTATTCTATAAACAAAATATAAAATGGAAACAATCTCATTATCCGTTTCACATATTTGGGTGACCAAAACTTACAGATGTGCTTAATTTGAATGATCTACGCGGAATACTCTTGGAAAAAAACCGCTGTGAAAGACAGACAAACATTGATGTAGTTCTAAGTGTTTCATTTTGCTGAATTTGGCTCTTAGCACTAAAAACGTCAACCTGTGTCAGAGAACTTTAAACAAGGTATAAGTCTAATGTGATAACGAATACAAAAAATGAGTCTGGCGTTTAAAGTCAGAAATAAAATATTAGTATGTAAAGTTAATAATTAAACATATTTTAATAGTTATAATGAGTTTTTTTTTATATGATAAGGTTGACAAGCGATCACACAGTCCACCTGATGGCAAGTGGCTGCTGTGGCCCATAGACATCTACATCTATCCTCGTTTGCGAATCAAAATGCAGATCCGTTGTCAGCCGTGAGAACCAAGATGGAATGCTTATTTTCCAGTAATAGGGGTCTCCGGTTATCTACACTCACCACGCGAAACACAGCAGCATTAAGCTGCAATTTTACGCTGGTATTATGTGAGAGCGTGGTCCTTCCCCGGTCACGCCGACCCATTCGTGCTGGAACTATACAATAAGCTGCAGCATGGCTCTACCACGTTTGTAAAGAAATTGTCAAAGGTCGTAGCAGCTCAAGGGTTAAGCGTTCTTTTTAAATTATTCAGCCGAGTTCGATCCCCTAAGGAATTTATTAATTAAAATTTTATTTTCTGATTTATCACGTGCTTGGGACTGAACAAAAATTGATGTCATTAGAAAATCTGAATGTATGAGAAGTAAAAAAAAAACGATAATATGTGAAGTCCGCCAACAGGCATTGATACAGCGCGGTGAACACTACTTGCCCTAAAACCTTTTCAGATATCTGTTGTCTTAAGCAAGTAGTTGGACCTATATACGCTGTAACATTACCTACCTATTACCTAAACATTCATTCGATTTTTTTCATTATTTCTCCTTTTTTTTAAATAATTTCAAAAATCAACTTAAGCTTTGTGTAATATGAATGTAGTCTCTACATAAAGCTAATATACACAGCTTTAGGTAATAAGTGACGCTAGGAAACACCTATGGACGGCTACACGGACGCGCATGTGTGCAGCGATGACGTCAGGCGACAACCTGTCGCCCGCGCCGTGTAATTAAACCCGTCCGAGGGCGGCAGAGATGTGACGTGGTGCTATATTTATCGATAAAAAAATTATAATTTGTATGTTTTCAGCAGCGTATTTTAGTAATTTTAAAAGAGGTTAGGTAAATTCATTAATCAATTGGCTTAATTTTTTTAATTTTTTTTATTGATTTGTAAAACCGACTTTCTTATAGTTCACATTCTTATAGTAAGTGGCTATTTCAGTTCATGGTCACCTGCAGCCAAACTCAAACAGAGAAGGCTACAGTTGTATTGTCATATAAAAACATTTTAATACGAATCATATCACTGCGCAATGAAGTAACGTGCGGCTCTCAAACTGGCTCCATTACCCTATCAGAAATCTTATAAAGCACCTGGTATACTGCGCTTTTAATACTCCTGATCCAAGGTATACCGTAAAGGCGCGGCATTAGAATATGCACTACCACATGTCATCGCATTGGTGTCGTAAGAGGCGCTTGAGGGCAGCTGAACAGGTGATGGGCAGCGGCATCTTCCTTTTTTTATAGGATAGGGTGACAGATGAGCACACAGTCCACCTGTTGGTAAGTGACATCTACATTTATCCTCAATAAAGAATCAAAATGCAGATGCGTCGTCACCCGTGATTCGTCGGCATTTCATCTTAGTCGCCTCTAAACTAAGATGGAATGCCTCTACTAAGATGGAATGCCTCTTAACTTAACTTACTGATAACAGTTGTAAAAAAATAACTAAGTACGTTAGCCAACTCGATTGCCAAGCATGACTATGTCTAACATTCCCCTTATGAGGTAATCTTTAGGCTTAGGTTCAGCTTTGGACTTTTGATAGGCAATGGCAATCGAAATAAAAAGGTTACAGCCTATATATACACTTTCCAGTACAACACCGACTTTTTCTAATTTCTGAGAGAATTATAAGCAAGTACCCCGCCCCCAGTGCGTGTTGGCGTACTTTAATGGTCTTCAAGTCTTTCAAATATTGTCAAATATTTTATTGATTTGTGTCTGTTTATTTTTGTGATATTCAAGTTTATTTTTTATTTTTTATAGGATAGGGTGACAAACGAGCACACAGTGCACCTGATGGTAAATGGTTGTTGTGACCCATAGACATCTACATCTATCCTCAATAAATAATTAAAATGCAGATGCGTCGTCACGCGTGAGGACTAAGATGGAATGCCCCTTTTCCAGTAAAGGCGTTCCAGTATAGGCGAAATGTCCATCAATGTCCACCATCTATCGGAAACCATAAGACTCTTTGGCATTTTCCACAGTTGCCTTACGTCACGCACGAGAGGAAATAGGGTAATTGATTCTTATATAATAATATCCCGGAAATACATCAGGAGATTAGTAGTTAATACTAATAATAGTGTGGGAGCGGATGTTAAACTTGCTCTCGTGCTTACGCAATTAATCATTATCAGGAAGAAAACACCGTGCTGCACTATACGTTTAATATACTTAGATTTTTTTATAGAATTAGGGTGACAAACGAGCACACAGTCCACCTGATGGTAAGTGGTTGCTGTGGCCCATAGACATCTGCATCTATCTTCGTTTGCAAATTAAAATGCAGATGCGTTGTCAGCCGTGAGTACTAAGATAAAATGCCTCTATTCCAGTAAAAATTGTCTCCGGTTCTCTACAGTCACCATACAAAACACAGCAGCGTTGAGCTGCTATTTTACGTTGGAATTCTGTGAGATCGTGGTCCTTTCACGGTCGAGCCGGCCCATTCGTGCTACAACTATACTACTAATATAGCTGCAGCATGGCTCTACCGCGTAAACGTTTCCAAATGATGTTTTCCTTCATCTCTAAGCAAGTGGAAAAGCAGCACATGAAATTGTAATTTTTAATTTCAATCTTGTACCGGCGACCAGAGATCTGTACATTTTATAAGCGCATAGTCCCTCAAGCTACCAAGACACAACGTCACCAGAGTTTCTAACCGAAGTATTTATTTGTAATTAAATAATTGTTTATAAAAAATCAATTTCACTTTTATAGATAACGTCGTGTCCCGTCCCTACAAGCCGACCCCCGCGGCACCTCGTTTTATTAAGGCGGGTTTTTTGTGCGGACACACGTGCTTGCCATACCTCGTCGGGCGCGTCTTGTCGAACACGTTATTGTGCTTATTGCTCGCTCTGGATACTGCTCTACAGTCAACGAACACATACCTTGTATATAACACGTTTGACTAACGAGCTCACTTGTAGACACATATTAAAACTCAAGTGACAGACAAACTAACAGTTCACCAATAGCTAAGTAAGTGACCACTGCCGCTCATGGACACCTTCGTCCAATATCAAACATTGACATTATAATTAAAAATTTTGCACAACCATCTTCAATATAAATTATAAAGAGTAACTGTAAAAATATTGGTCACACATTGGTCAAATTTATTTGGAACCACATGTGAAGTATCAGCTTTCAAATAAAAAATCATCGAAATTATTTCACCCAGAAAAAAAGTTATGAGGTAACACACATAAAAAAAACATACAGACGAATTGAGTACCTCCTGCTGTTTGAAAACCTTAATTTTGCAGAAGATAGTCATAAGAGCAATTTATAACATGGTTTCGAAGGCATTACTTTGAGAAAAATTTAAAGAAATAAATATATTAACTTTGTGCCCTCAGTAAATTGACGAAAATTTAACCTATGTACAGAAATACACAAATACTTATATTGAAAATAGTGATGTACATTATGTAAATATGTACTAGGAACAAGTTCAAGCTAGTTATACCAGTTACTCGCATCCAAAGAGTCAGCGATTCCTTCATGCTTCCTTCATGCATGCATGCATGAAGGAAGCATGCATTTTATACGTGGTACAGCCATGCTGAGCTATATTAGTAGTATAGTTGCAGCACGAATGGGTCGGCTCGACCGGGGAAGAACCATGCTCTCATAGAATACCAGTGTAAAATAGCAGCTTAACGATGCTGTGTTTCGCATCGTGGGTGTAGAGAACTGGAGAACCTTTTTACTGGAAAAGGGGCATTCCATCTTAGTCCTCACGGGTGACAACGCATCTGAATTTTGACCCATGAATACAATAAATAAAAAATATTTTAAACTAGCGAACTGCTCTGGCTTCGCCTGAATGGGATCTGTTATTGTGGCGTTATTTAAATTTAATATAATCAAACAAAAAAATCAATTTTTATTTGATAAAATATAGATCCTGGCGTTATATTGTATCTGTTCAATAAGTTTCATCGCTATCGGTCAGCAATTCTGATAATTAGCCCAAATAGACTGACAGACAGATAATAATTTTGAAAATGGTTATTTTATGTCTTAGCACATATTTATCCCCTAAGTTTAATGGAACCTATTTATTTCAGTGTAACATTTATATAATATATAGATTATAAACCATTTCAGCAAATTGAAGTAAGAATTAGATTTTTAAAGTTGGCAATGCTCGTTAAAAGTCAGGGCATACATTATTGTGATCATAGGTATCGACAAATCGCTCGGCCGGCAAACTTCTCAGGCCATAAACGGATCGGGGCAAGTTTTCCAATCTCGCCGCCCGTACCACACTGTCATATTATTTTCTAACTATTTTATTGCACCCTGCAATCTTACACCGCGGGCAGAAAATAAAATTACTCTCACGGAGTTATGCGACAATGTTAGTTGGAAATTTTCAAGTCGTGAAATTGTTTTAATGGCGCCGAAAGTTTGCTCTAAGTTATTTATGGTGCGACTATTCTTTATTAATGTAAATAATAATAATAATGTTTATTTATTAAACAATATACACACTTATTATTTAATCTAACATAAATGTCTATATATAAAAATCAATTGCTACCGTTAGTATCACTAAAACTCGAAAATGGCTGGACTGACTCTGGTAAAAATTTTTATCTGTGTTTGAGTAGGTTCCGGGACGGTTTATATTTACAATTGGATCCGGTAGGTGGAGCTGTTGTCGAGATCCGAAAATCACCCGTACGAGGCCATAGTATATAATAAAAAATAAAGTTTTGGGTAGAACAAAAATTGTTTAAGTCAACACTTCAATGCGTTCGAACAACATAAAAGTTTGACCACTAAGACTGTAAATATTTCTTAAGACAATTTTTTATAATAATAAATTGTGCAGTGAAGAAAAATAAAGCGAAATATGTACACTATAAGATCGGAATTGCTAGCATTTAAACTAGACCATTCTTTGTTCCGTACTTCACCTTCTCATATTAGCCCGTAAAAGCTGAGCATGCTCTACTCCCATTCCAGAGGATTTGACTTAGTAGCCTTGATTGGAAGATAGATTGACGATCACAGTACCAGACTACTACTAGCGATTTTTCCGGACCGATACGACATATTAAAAAAAAACTTTTTTTTAAAGGATAAGGGTGTCAAACGAGCATCCAGTCCACCTGATGGTAAGTGGTTGCTGCGGCCCATAGGCATCTACATCCATCCTCTATTACAAATCAAAATGCAGATGCATTGTCAGCTGAGATGACTAAGATAGAATACCTTTTTTCAAGTAAAAAGGGCCTTCAGTTCTCTACATTCACCACTAAGCACAACAGCATTAAGCTGCTATTTTACGCTGGTGTCCTGTGAGAGCGTTGTCTTTCCCCGGTCGAGCCGACCCATTCATTCTACAACTATACAATTAATTTAGCTGCAGCATGGCTCTACTACGTTTAGAAAATAGTGTGATGATGAAGAAAAAACTTATTTGTTTTTATATACGGGTTGCGTTTACCTTCACGGAATATTTATTACTACGTATAATCTATGTTCTTACGCTATGCTCTCGCCATTGTTCGTTGGTTTGCAGTACACATTCACATTGACGGACGAATTTCATTCCTTTGATGTTACGCAACGCTGTATATTGCCGGCTAATAAACGAACGATTGATGTGATGATAATTTTGATTAGGCCATCAAAAGCTTACAAAACACATACAGCAGCGCGATAGCAATTCCTAAAGAATGTTAATGAAAAAAAGGAGAATTTCTAAAGGACACCGTATTCCTAAGTGTATCTTTTAATTCTTTAAGTATTCAAATATATAAAATAAGAAAAACATATTGAAAAATAATTAAAACTAAAAACTTAAATTATCATACAGTTCAAATCTCCGCAGCCATTACTTGCCTTTGGGCAAGGAAAGAACCAGCCCTCTTATCACCAGCAGCGATGAACAGTCGCCGATACAGTTCCTTAAGGAATATATATTATATAGTATTGAATTGGCGATACAAGTGAATACATCGAAGCGATACAACTGCGAACTAAAGTGATTAGTGTTTTATTATTAGTGTGGTTTAAGTTGTAATTAGTGCTCTGTAATTAGTGTCGATTTTGGTAATTCAATCGGCAGTTTTTAATAGACTCTAACCCCAAGCTCGTAAAAATTGGTATATATAAAATCTATACATACCAATTGCCATATATATAAACCAATATAGGTATATATATATATATATATATATATATATATATATATATATATATATATCCTTAAGGAACTGTGAACTGATTATAGTCTCTACAGCAAATGGCGAATATGTAGCCTTCTGTCAGAGACTATTATTTAGGCCACTTACTTAGTTCAGCTGCCTCGGATGCCGCTCCGGCTCTAAATGAGGTATTCTTGAGATGCGAAACTGCCAAAGTGTCTAAACAAGTAGCATCCCAACTAGGACTTTACCTTCCTCCCAAGGGACCAAAGTGATACCGTCGGATCTCCTGCCATCTTCTCTAAATATTCCTTAAGGCTCGAAAGCTATACAGAGACAATATCCCTTCTTTTAATTAAAGAAACGCAACTAATCAGATAGACTAGTGTGGTTTATCTTTACTTTTAAGTAAATAATAATCTTAGTTGCGATTGTAATGGCAACGCATTTGTACGTGAGTTACATTTGTTTGCTTTAAAACTAGCACGTAAATATAGCATTGTCACCGATTCTCACTAACTCCGACCAGGAAAACATGAGAGTCGAGCTCAAAGCGGGCTACATAAAGCGGTAGCCGGGCACCGCGTTCCCGCCGGGACGTCGCAATCTGCGCGGGCGAAACCGGAAAATTAGACATAGCTCGACCCGCACGGATGCCTTTTAATAAGCTCCCTACTATACAGCCCTCTCTCACAAAGATTAAAAATAATATTTTGTTGCGGTTTCTGCTAATTATTCACCATGGGCGGCTTTTTGTTATATTTTGTATTTTGTTCCATCCATATGTTATAAAATTTTTAGTTTTCAGAGAAAGTATTGCATTTCTTTTATTTGATGCCGATGCCCAGTCAACCCGGGATGTGTGTAAAAAGAACATTATAGTAAGTCAGATTAATATATATATATATATATATATATATATATATATATATATATATATATCTACAAGTCATACTGTCGTTATAATGATGATGAAGATGGTGTTGCTGAGAGGTTGCCCTGTGTTACACTGAGATGGTTAGTATTGCTGTTGGTTTGCATACTTTGGTGTTATCATGTAATTATGTCCTTCACGTTACACCAGTGTGCGATTGTGACGGGGACATATTACGGTTGGTCGAACTGGTTTGTACTGTACTGAATCTATAGTGCAGTACGCTGTCTTATTCCTGATAATGATTAATTGCGTAAGCAAGAGAGCAAGTTGAACATCCGCTCTCACACTTTTATTATTTTTAACAATTAACCTCCAGAATAATTTCTAACGATATATTATACTTACATATTTTAAATACAAATAGTAATATATAACATAAACTTATAAATAAACTAACAGCAAAGGTAACTATAACTAGTAGTTACTATAACTACTAAATGATAACAGAGTTCCAGAAAAGTGCAGCCTGAATGGTGAAGGATTAGCCAAAAAAAATTGTGAAATTACACGGAATTCGAACCTCATGATCACGTTGACGATCGTTAGAACAACGAGGCAGTCTGGACTAATAGTCCAGATAGTAATATAACTAGTCACTTATTAATACCTACCTCTAAGTATATTTTGTACCTACACATAGTACTTAATAAGTCAGAAACAAATTCAGCACAACTTTCAGTCGCAAATTCCATATTCAGTTGGTCTGCTCAGAAAAACGGTGGCCGAGAGAGTTTTTCTACAAAGTTGAAATTAATTCAGGCGCGCGGCACAATTTGTTAGCAAAAAAATGTTGAATGTTTTGTAAACTGACCCGGGATTGTTTTACCAAAAGGTGTATTAAATACGGAAATGTTTTAATATTACATCCACATATTTAAAAGAATAGATATTATATATATCGTATGCATACGAGTACACATCACATGGTACATATCAGATGGTAAGTAACTACGGATAGTATAGATAATTAATAAAAACTTTTTAACAAAAAAATTAAACCGCCGAAAAAACTAAAAAGCAAAAAATAATAAACCTTTTTATTTAACCTTAATAACTAAGTTCTTAAACTAATTTAAGTATACCTAAGTATATATTTTTGTAATTATTTTGAGTTTTTAATTAACCTTAATAACTAAGTTCTAAAACTAATGTAAGTATACCTAAGTAATTTTGAGTCGGCGCCAAACAAGCAAATTAATTAATTATGTAGGTAAAACGTGATGCGCGGCATTGTTAATTTGATTTGGTTATTTCTTTAAATTTAAGGTAATTTACTGGTCTTTGTTCATTGATTGTTTAGAGCCGACTCGAAATTACTTAGGTATACTTTCATTAGTTTTAGAACTTAGTTATTAAGGTTAATTAAAACTCAAAATAATTACAAAAATATATACTTAGGTATACTTAAATTAGTTTAAGAACTTAGTTATTAAGGTTAAATAAAAATGTTTATTATTTTTTGCTTTTTAGTTTTTTCGGCGGTTTAATTTTTTTGTTAAAAAGTTTTTATTTTATAATTTTTCGTGGCTATAATCTACTAATTACTACATGCTTAATTTTTGAATACTTTCAAATTAGTTACCTACCTTACTATAGCTATTAACTGTTATATAATCCTACTTTTACTATTATTTATTGCAGAATATATTATTCTTTAGGGCGATAAAGCATCCCCATTTTGATTTTAATCGAGAATAGATGGTGATACGAGGTATGTATGGGTTACAGCCTCCACTTCATCATGTACTTCATTATGTTCATCTCTGTATTTGCCTGGGAGTAAGAGTATAGTCGAAGACCCCGCTTTACCGATGTTTGTGTCAGTTAGAGAAAATAAAACCATACACAATTTGCAAATAAAAATTTATTTAAATTTTATTCGATTTTAACCAACTTCAAAAAAAGGAGCAGATACTCAATTTGACTTGACGATATCTATTACCTCAGAACTTATTTCTAGGTGAACCAATTTAGATGATCCTTTTTTATTTGGAAGCTGGTGCTTCTTATATGGTCTCATATAAATTTGATCAAGATCTGACCAGTAGCTTTCGAGCTGTACTTAATAATGCTTATTTAATTGACTTCGACTAATTGATGATGTTTTCATTTTATTAAGTGGCGAAGCTTGCGAAGACACTTATTAAGTGGCGAAGCTTGCGAAGACATTTATTGATTTCACGATGTCTGTCCGTCTGTCCGTCTGTCCCACGATTATCTCGAGAATGATTTCGAATTTTCAAATTCTGTTTTCAGCAATCGATTACTGATCACCCAGGCATCTGAACCTCCTATTTTGAAACTGATTGCTCAACGGCAACCGTTAGAAACCGCTACAAAGCTGATTGCTTCGCCACTTTGCTATGCTGTTAGCTTGCTAGGTTTATTTATATTGAAGTAGGTTGTACGAAATTTTTTATTTTACCTCTTTTTTATGGTCGCGTATTCTGGAAGTACAGTTATTTTCTATATGTTTGAATACTGATACAGAAACCGCACTTAACGGGAACCACAGGATTTTTGTTACATATACATCGATAGTGGTTATATACATTAAGTAAGATACAATAGAGTTACATAATATATTACATACATGAATCAGTAGCTAGTCGCCGCTCCACCTCGACCTGACCTAATTTCCCGGCTAAATTAACCGAAGAGCCTTTGACAGTACGCTAACGGACCGAGACGCCATCAAAGCAGCTAATTATCCCCGATACTGGAAACTCGGTGTGAGTGGTTACATTTTAAACAGTTGCCCCAACAGTGAATAAGTGATGAAGTGTGAATGGGTAGAGTAGTGCCTTTTTAGCATATCAATTACAAAGGATGTGCATCTTGAATTAATTTTAAGTAATGGTGTAATTAAGAGCGTTGTCGCTCAGTTGCTAAGGATTCGTAAATTTCACACTAGATGAGTAACCTGATTTCGGACCCCGCTGGAACCAATAAAATTCTACGTGCTCGGCGGTGAAGGAAAATGTCCTGATGAAACCTGTGTCTCTGAGAAAATATATATTTGGAGAACAGGTGAAGTGCGTCAACAGACATTGGAGCAGCGTGACGGACTTATCGCTTTAGAACCCTATCGGAAATGAGAGGGAGACTGTGCCCAGCTGTGGGACGTATACAGGCTGTAAATTTTCTTTTTACTTTCGCCCTTCATAAATCCACTGCTGAACATAGGCCTCCCCCAAGGAATGCCACAAAGAACGGACCTAGGCAACCTGCATACATCGACTCCCTGCATGTCTTAGCAGGTCTTCACTCCATCTTAGTTGGGGGCCACCCTACATTTCGCCTACGAGGTTGTGACACTCGAGAACCTTTCTTCCCCATCGGTTGTCGGTTCTTCGAGCAAATGGCCGTCCCACTGCCACTTCAGCTTACTAATCCGTAGGGCTATGTCGGTTATTCTGGTTCTTCTGCGGATATCATCATTTTTAAGTCTATCACGTAGAGAAATATAGCATAGCCCTCTCCATAGCTCGCTAAGCGGCCTTGAGCTTTCTCGTACTATAATAATAGTAATATCCTCCAGACGCAATTTCGGTCACGGCGACCAGCCTCAACGAAGACTAGCCATCGACGCAGGAGAATATTATAGTGCACGCGTGTATGCGCAAGCACAGGTGCACTCTCTATTCCCTCACTCTCGTAGTCCGATGGGACGGTAAACCGACTCAGGCGCAGGACCAACGGCTTTACGTGCTTTTTTATAGGATAAGGGTGACAAACGAGCACACAGTCCACCTGATGGTAAGTGGTTGCTGCGGCCCATAGACATCTACATCCATCCTCGTTTGCGAATCAAAATGCAGGTGCATTGTCACCCGTGAAGACTAAGATGAAATGCCTCATTTCCAGTAAAAAGGGCCTCCGGCCACCTGCACTCACCAAGCGAGACGCAGAGGTAAACCTCTACTTCACGCTGGTATTCTGTGAGGTCGTGGTACCACCCCGGTTCGAGCCGACCCATCCGTGCGACAGCAAAAGCTGCCGCTTGGCTCTACCACTGTTATAAGCACTGCTTTCCGGAGCACGGGGGTGAGACACCGCCAACTTCCTGACTCCAGGAAGCTACTGAGAATTTCCTGATGGAGAAACTCAATAACTAATTTTTTTTGGGCCGACTCGGTATTCGAACTCGGTACTTCATGATCAGTAGTCAAACTACTACAACCACTAGACAAACGAGGCAGTCTTTACTTTTTTAGTCTATACTTAAATTTGGTTAGTTTGTATAATATGTACCAGAATCCGATATATCCGCTTAAAATGTAGTAAATGAAGGCAATTAAACACAGGCATAGGAATTTTACCAAAGCTATCGCGTTTAGGTGAAGCTGTCACGTATAAGCCTATGTTTATACATCCTATTTTTATCTGTAATGGAGCTACCATCAGACGGTGTTTGTGTGACACTTAGTTTTAGTTCGCGGCTGTAAGTAATAGGCGGTAGCGGACAAACTGAATAAAATTAAAAATTATATCTTAGGTTCTATGGGAACTTTGACCGAGACGGGTCGTTGCGTCTTCTGAAAAAAGGCTGGATCTTTTCGCCGGACCAAAGTACAGCCACTCAGCGAGCGATTGCAGCCAGCGTTCTGGGCACTAAGTTTAAGACATTTATTTATACTTGTAAATACTAAGTGGTAGGATTCCGTTTCTGGCTAGGAATCCCTTTGGGTAGGTACCGCCTTTTTACCTATTTTTGCCGCAAAATAGCATGACTGTACTACTACGTTTCAGTGTTAAGTGTATAGAGAGATATATTACAAGCTGTGAGGCATTCTCATAGTTCTTGGAGATGAGAACGCATGTATAGCCTTTGAAGTACGCTGTAAGTGTCCATGGACTGCAGCAGTCACTTAACATCAGACTTCATTTGTTGAAGTTCATTTGTCGCTTTATTTTTATAAAAAAATATTCTCGTAGCAATAATTATTTATTGTTTTTAAGTTGCAGGGTAAGAGATTGCCTCAACTCATTTCATACAATAGAAGTGTCACAAGAGAAAAGCGGATATAGTTTCCTGACCTGTATATGTCCTGACCTGTACTATCACTGTGCTGTATTAAATGTCTTTGTGGATTGTCATGTGGCCTATTAGAAAAATGATTTAAACAACAACAAGCCTGGCCCTGTGACTTTCAGTAAGGCAGTAAGAATTCAAGTGAGACTTCAAGATACTGTAAGATATTTCTGCGGAAATCGGACCAAAAGTTAATATTCAAAAGCGCAAGATACCCCAAGCTAACTATGACATCGGAACTTCAAACACATCCCCCCTCCCTCTCCCACGAAATGTCTGGAAATAAAATAAGCAAATTATCTCAATTTAAACGCGTAAAATTAGTTCTATGCAATGTCTAGTATTAGCAATTGTAAGAAATCATTTGACACTGCCAAAAATCGCTTCAGCGTATAACTCATGCCGCTTCCCGGCAGCAACGGTGTGACGTGCGGCGTCGCGTCGGCGAGCACGCGACATTTGCATAAAACAATCCACTAAGTGTTGCCGAGGTGGTAAACAACGATACAATTTTAGCATCCATCGTATTTCTCAGACGGTTTCAGTACTTACAAAGATAGGTTTAGTGGGCTAAAAGTAGTGCATAATGAGGTAATGGAATTAAAAAAAAATTGTATTAAAATTAAAGATATTAGGGTCCATTATACGTCCTATGGAAGAAATTATATAGATATAGGCTATTCTGGGCCGATATTACATAAGAAGCTTCAAGAAAAGAGCTTTCTACTTTGTACAAGACCGGTAACACACCTGCAATATACGATGTTCATGAGCGGCTGTAGGCACTTGCCATGACATGAGTCGCATGATTTCCTCCCCTCCCCAATACTATTTTTTTATAGAATAAGGATGACAAACGAACACACAGCTCACTTGATTGTAAAGGGATGATGTGGTCTATAATACATCTATATCTATCCTCGGTTAATAATCAAAATACAGATGCGATGTCACCTCACAGAATACCAGCATCAAATAGCAGCTTAACACTGCTGTGTTTCGTATGGTGAGTGTAGAGCACCGGAGACCCTTTTTACTGGAAACGAGGCATTCCATCTTAGTCCTCACGGGTGGCAACGCATCTGCATTTTGATTCGCAAACGATGATAAATTTAGATGTCTATGAACCACAGCAGCCACTTACCATCAGGTGGACTGTGTGCTCGTTTGTCACCCTATACTATAAAAAAACCTCAGTGGATTAAGGTGGAGTTAAGGTCAAATTAAGATTAAGGTACATGCGTTGTCACCCCTGAGGACTAAGATGGAACGCCTCGTTCCTAATAAAAATTATCTCCGTTTCTCTACACTCAGCATATAAAACAAAGCAGCATTAAGCTGCTATTTCACGCTAGTGTTCTGTGAGAGCGTTGTCGTTCCCCGGTCAAGCTGACCTGTTCGTGCTACACCCATAACAAAGCTGCAGCATGGCTCCCATTAATTATATATTTTATATCGTCTAGCGGGGCGAATTAATTTAAATATGGACAATGTTATTTAATGAAGTCATAAGTACGATTAAGTACTAGTTTTGTTAACCCTTTATATACGTGAGATTCGACTCTCAAAAATCAGTTACTGGGGCTTTTCTGTCAACACATTCTTAGTCGCAGGCTGTTGTCAAGAAGTTGGTGGTGTTTCACCCCCACGTAAAGCCGTTAGTCCTGCGCATGATCTCTCTCCAGTCGTGTCGGCTTGCCGTCTCATCGGACTATGAGAGTAAGAGAATAGAGAGTGCAACTCCGTTGAGACTGGCCGCCGTGAATGAGATTCGGTCTGGAGGATATCATTATACGTGGATATCACCATCGATGAAAATTTCAAATAATGTGAGATAGATGACAGAACATACCTAACTGAAATACTTGGAGTAATTATATTATATAATAATTACTATATAATATGTCAAACTCGCACCAGTGCGTGTTGCCAGTGATGACTTACGGATCTGAGACGTGGTCCTTCACTGCTGGCCGTATGAGGAAGCTCAAGGTTGTTCAGCGAGCTATGGAGAGGGCTATGCTTGGGGTTTCTCTGCGTGATAAACTTAGAAATGAGGATATCCGCAGTAGAACCAGAGTAACCGACTTAGCCCAACGGATTAGTAAGCTGAGCCGGCCATATAGCTCGAAGAACCGACAACCGATGGGGAAGAAAGGTTCTCGAGTGGCAGCCTCGTACCGGTAGGTGAAGTGTAGGGCGACCCCCCACGAGATGGAGTGACGACCTGGTAAGACATGCAGGAAGTTGATGGATGCAGGTGGCTCAGGACCGTGCTTTGTGGCATTCCTTGGGGGAGGCCTATGTTCAGCAGTGGACTTATAAAAGGCTGTAATGATGATGATGATGTCAAACTCGAAGCTCAAAGAATACCAATCGATTATAACTCACGGTATACACAGAATAATAACTTTAATTACGTTCGCAGTTGACATTTTTGTCTTTAATTAAATAAACAAAGAGGTATCAATAATTTACTTGCATCGAATGCAACCTACACAATTATCTGTTTACATTGGTTTCGCTTCGCTAGAAGCTGCCACACTAACAATATCCTTACTCCTCTAGACATCATTATTTTCTGATTGCGAGACATTCTGATATCTTGTTTCCATTCAGGGTGACAACAATCGCGAGTCACCACCGCGGCCGCCACGAGCCAGGAAGGCTCGGCGTAAGTTTTTATTTTCGCTTCGCCTCGCTCGTTATAAGTTGCCAGCGCTTCGCCGTCGTACGTTTCAAATAGTGATGTGCCGTTAGGTCTTCGAAAATAATTATTTTTTAATTTTTATATTAACTAGCTGGTACCCGGCGCGTTGCTGCCACAGAAGAAATAATTGAGGAAATATCGTTTTAACAGTTTCACTGTCCGGTTTCCAGACACAATAGTAAGACAATAGCAGTGCCCTATATGTAGTGCATGGGATAGCGAAGTGGTTAAATTTGAAAGAATAATATTCCTTAATTAGGACTGATAATACATTCATTGAAGTTGAATAATAAAACTTGCAAATAAATTTACGGTACAATACACCACCCACCTATTGAAACTTAATTGTACTATGCCTATAACCTTCGCGGAAGTGCAAGCACTAAATTGACAAAGTTTTAAAGCAATTAGGTGAAGGATATGGCAGTGCAAATACTACGAACAAACAAAAATTAATTTTTACGTATTAGATAAAAAGTAAACGTCTTTGGAACTTCTGGTCCGTTGAAATCAGAAAATCACCCAGTAAATATGCTTATTAAAAGTTGGTCCGTGATCACTTATTAAAGACGATGCTTGTTACATAAATCATCCATGTCATATAATATATTCATATGTATTGCAAACAGAATTTCATATTCGTAATTATTTGTATGTAATAATATTTGTATTGTTGTGTATTTAAATGAGTATTTGTATAAATTTGTTTATATGAATGTTAAGTTTATATTTGTAAAGTTTATTTATTAGTAAAATGTCCCTTATCCTATAAAAAAAGAAAAAAAAACATAATTATCATTTTTTATTTTTTATTTTTTAGCAAGCACCCTTTATTTTATTTTGTCATGAATGAAAGAATAAACAAATAAATAAATTAAAACGTTGGTGGCTACATAAGGATATCTATCATCTCATTTTGTTTGTGATGATGAGTGTTGTAAAAGGCGTCTACAGGATATGCCAAAATATTCTTATGGATGCATGTAGCTGATGATCATTCTTCCTCTCATTAACTTCAAGCAACAAACGTGCGTCGAAGGTGCAATACGTCTTGTATTGCGCCTCTCACTCAACCTGCCAAGCGCAACGAGCATGGATAATCATCGCTAAAATGGTAAAGGGCCGTGTCCAACAATGGACAATTACGAGCTGATGAAGCAGACACTAAAATAAATTATACTTTTTTATCCCTATACCTAATTATACCTAATTAGTCTTAAGCGTTATCGTTGTCATTGAGGATTTGAATTCTGAAAATGGAAATGATCCAATGGTTTCCGATTATTGTCTCTAAATCAGTATCAATAATAATAAATTAAAAAATAAAATTATTCTATACTATTTATTCTACAATAAATGTCTGGTCTTTACAAGAAAGCGGGACATCCCTCGTTCCGGTCCACGCGCGCCGTTGTTAACTTTATTCGTTTTGTTTACCTTTGTAGCCGTACCTTCTTCCTTGGCTGTAGAAAAAAAGTAACATAGTTTGTACTTTCAAACCGTATAACATTTGAAATTAAAATGAAATGAATAGATAAAATGCTGAGTATTTTAGAATAAAATTCCAATATAATATAGGAGAAAATCATATCGTGGTGATAACAATTTAAGAAAAACGAAAGCAAAAGGAAAGATATGGCTATTTTTATTAGCAATTTTCAACTTTAACAATATAATTCATTGTATTTTTTTAATTTCTTAATGTTCTATTTTGTGGAATCGCATTGTACAGTTACAAACATCCAGTTATTTGTAGGCCATACAAACACTTAATCCGTGCAGAATTCGAACTTGTCCTTTAGTAAGTTGGATCGTTGACAAACGAGCACACAAAATAGAATAGAATCCTTTTTATTAAATATAGATTATAGTACATAATACTTATTGAAAGTCATTTACTTTTACCACTGGTTCGCAAAAAAAAACTTCTGTTCTGAGAACAACCAGCAAGAAACCCAGTGGGACTTTTATTAAAAAGCACAATTTACAATATAAGTGAGAAATAGATTTACAGTCTATCTAGTAATAAGTGACCAATAAATTCCTTGGACCTCTGCAGCCAATTTTAAACAAAGAAAGCTACAGATTCATTGTCTTCTCTAAAGGCTACGATGAAATGCCACACAATCTTATTAAAGCGGTTCTTTATTCCATCCAGATCGGAACACGTCGAAGCAAGCATTACTATTTGGCGACATAAATATGTAAGAGTGTGATATATACCCAGATAGAATCCTAGGTAGAAAATTAGTACTACTGCTTAGTAAGACGCAATATCGCCTGTGTAGAATTTCCCATTATACGACCACCAAGACGGTGTCCTCTCTAGTAGCAATCATAAAACACCACAGCTAGATGGATTTTGATTAACGAAGTGTCATTACCTTTATTTCAACCTCCGTAGTGTGCTATGTTATATGAAGCATGCGATAGACATAATAATAATGCAATACAAATGTGGCTTTGAACTATAATTGACGTGCAATTGTTGGGAATATTTTTGATGTGAAAACTTCTTTAGCCGCGTTGAGGGATTTTCGGTAGGGGAATGGGTTCGCGTTACCGATGACCTCGACATGGTCGTGACGTATTGCGCTTGTGCCAGACTAGTGACACGTAGTATAGCGGTACTGAGTATTGTTGATAATAATGCTAACAATGAACATACGGTTCATTCACACACAAATCTATGTAAATGCTAATACAAGGTTTAAACGTGGTAGAGCCATGCTGCAGCTATATTAATAGTATAGTTGTAGCACGAATAGGTCGGCTCGACCGGGGAACGACCACGCTCTCACAGAATACCAGCGTAAACTAGCAGCTTAATTCTGCTGTTCGTATGGTGAGTGTAGAGAACCGGAGACCCTTTTTACTGGAAAAGAGGCATTCTATCTTAGTCCTCAGGGGATGACAACGCATCTGCATTTTGATTGTTTATCGAGGATAGATGTAGATGTCTATGGGTAACAGCAACCACGTACCATCAGATGGACTGTGTGCTCGTTTGTCACCCTATCTTATAAAAAAAAGCTAGAACATATTGATACTAAGTAAAATATACTATATTTAGTATAATATTTTTTTTTTAATTTGAAGTGACATACGAACTAACAGTCCATATGATAGTATATAAACGTCTACTGCAGTTCTTCAAAACTGCAACATACTTCAAACAAAGAAGACTATAGTCCGGATAAGTTGTCACCTCTGAGGACTAGTGATGCAATGCATCTAGCCTTTAATTATACTGGTTTCTATACCCTTTATACTGGAACTTAACATGAGGCACCTGCCGCTTAGTGGCAGAAATATATAAGAGGGTGGTCTTTTAGGTAGACAAGTGGTAAAATTAAAAATCAACAATGTAATCGAAGTTAATTATTAAGGATAACTCAAAATTGACTGGTCAGATCTTACTCAAATTTATATGGGACCATATGAGAAATACCAGCTTTCAAATAAAAAAAGAATTATCGAAATCGGTTCGCCCGGTACAAAGTTATGAGGTTACACACACGTAAATAAAACATACACTCAAATTGAGTAGGTACCGTCTCCTTTTTGGAAGTCGGCAGAAAAAGGCGCTCCTTTATTGACGCCATTTTGACAGTTGATGTTATTGTAAATATTTTAGTCGATTTTTGTATTGTGTAGTGTAGTTAGTTTTTTTAAGTAGATTTTTCGAAGTGTTCCTAATTATTTCCAAAGCTTGTTTGCTATTTTTTCCTTAATATATTAGTTATAGTATACGACTTTGTGGTTTTGTCTCTGAACTCCTAGTTTTGGTTTTATAGGGCGACAAAGCTTAAGGTGACCATATTACCCTCACGTACTTACAATAATATCAACTGTCAAAATTGCATCAATAAAACGGTGCCCTTTTGACCCTTCATTATATGAATGACTGATGAAGAGTTATCGTATCACAGAGCCATCTATGCAAACTAGGCTGTAGTTTTTGATTTATAAGAAAGTGACCATATTAACCGCATGACCATATTACCGTCACGCACTTTAGTATTAGTAATTTGTATGCACATTTTTTAGTACATTATAATGATTTCTCACTTTTTTATAAAATAATTGTGAAAAACGAGCACACAGTTCACCTGATGCTATGACCCGAAGATATCTAGGTACATCTATCCTTGATTAAGTATCAAAATGCAAATGCGTTTTCACGCCCGATAACTAAGATGGAATGCCTAATTTTCAGTAAAAAGATCGTCTCCGGCAGCAGCATTGAGCTGCTATTTTATGCTGGTATTCTGTGAGACCGTGGTCCTTCCCCGGTCGATCATAATATAGCTGCATTATGACTCTACACTTATACCTTACACTACACATTAATTAAAACTAATTTTACGGACTTAGTCGCATTTAATTTGACATATTTTTTACTAACTGACAGAAATTCGGGATCAAAACAAGAAAAATAAGACAATATGAAACATGGAAATTCGAAAATTTGTTGTCTGAAACTTATGCAAAACCACAACATAATCTATTTTTATAAAGGTCGGAATACTCCATTTTGTCAAATATTCACGTCATTCGTCTCGTATACATTGTAAGACGCATGATTATTGTTTGATGGGAAGACTTTTCTTCTACCTAGGATAGAAAGTTGACAGTCCACCTGTAACTCGATTTTCGACGACCGAGTTCTTTCTGATCAGCTTGATTCACTGGAGCTGCGAAGAGATGTTGCATGACTGCATTTCTTATCGCATTTACCACGGGGAGTGCTGAGAGGAATTGTTCGAATTACTTCCAGCCGCCAAATTCTAGCAACGCACATCGCGACAAAATTCACAATACCATCCATCTGCATGCTTCACGGTTCACCACTGTGCGATTTACCAGGAGGTTTCTTTCTCGCACGACGTCTTTTTAGTTATTTTTCCGGATCTATATGACGTAGGGACCTAAAAGAAACAAGCTTACCCCCTTTTAAAAGGCTGCATTTCCCCTGGTGTTGGAATTGTTCATGGGTGGCGGTCGTTGCTTTCCATTAGGTGCACACTTAATGCCCACAAAATTGTAAAAGGGGTTTCGATTCACGTCTATCATCACACTTAACACAACAGCATTATGCTGCTATTTTACGCTGTATTTTGTACGAGCATTGTCGTTCAATAAATAACTGAAATATTATACACGGAAAAAAATGTAAGAAAAAAAGCAACGAATTCCCCGGTTGAGCCCATTCGTACTGAAGCCAAAACTCCCTGCAACCGCCGTCCAGAAATCTATATAGTAAGTGAAATATTTAATAATTTATTAGAATATTCTGTGTACCTAATGATTAATCCAATCTATTTAATTATTAATTTACCATATAATTAATTATTCGTTGCAATTGTTTTCTTTGCAATAACAATAATTAAAACACAGCTCTAGAGTGGAGAAACAAAGCACCTACAACCATTATATCTAGTAATATCTACCTTGAGCGCTTAAAGCGACGCTATCACCTAAGGTCGTATATAAGCGTGAGGAGGGAGGCAGCCTGATTACAGTGGGTGTTAGGTGGGGGTGGAGGGAGCCAGGTCGAGGCAAGTTTGAAGACAAACTGTGCAGAGGTTGGGTATGGGCGGTGGAAAAAAATGGCTGCCGTGACGTCTTTGCTCAGGTTATGTTATATTGAAAATGATTAAGTTTGATACACATGAGTTATTGTTGAATAAAGATACAATATAAACATCATTTAAATGTTTAGTTTAACATAACAATTCCTTTTTACTGATTTGGATAAGTTTCTAGTTTCACAATATTTATTTTAAATTACGTTACCGATACATTAAAGCCTATTAAATTCCACTGCTGAACATAGGGCTCCCCCATTGATTGCATTACGGGGTAGGGGGGGGGGGGGAGTGATTAACCATAGTTGCCGCCTCTGGCAAGCGGGTTAGTAACTGCAGTTCTTTTATTTTTAGTCTTTATTAGAAAGGCCCTACTGACTATCTCCTGATTTGGCTCTTGTCTGTCTGTTGACCCATGGAACGGTGTGGGGTAGTGGATATCCTTACACCGGCACAATAATATACTAATTGTAAAACCGGTTTCGTCTCACGGCATCATCAGGATATATCAGAACAACGAACATATGCCAACATACCTGCAATAAATAACAAAGGAAATTTTATCAAAAATTGTGAAGGTAGGTAAAGTGTCACCAAGTGACAACAATGGCCAGTATAAATTATAACAATTCTATGTTATTATTAATAAATTCCATAGCCAGGAATTTACGGATTAGTAAGCTGAAGTGGCGACACCGATAACAGATGGGAAAGAAATATTCTCGATTGACAGCCTCGTGTACGCGTAGGTGAAATATAGATCGGATCCGCACTAGAAGTAGTGACAACTTAGTGAGATATGCAAGAAGTCAATGGATGCAGATAGCTCACGACTGTGCAGTGTGTGGTTTGTGCAGTCAGTTTGTGGTATTCTTTGGGGGGGGGGGGGGGGGAGGGGGGGCTATGTTCAGCAGTGGACTTGTGAAAGGCTATAATGATGACGATGAATGATGAATAATAAATTATATACCAATGTGTTACAGTTCAGTGCTTCAGTGTTTAGCTGATGTAGGCCACGAATTCGATTCCCAGAGTGTATCTACCTGTAATAATGAGGCTTACCAATAATTGTTCGAATCCTAAATGTATGTCCATTTGTAATTAAATGTATTTAAAACCACGCTTAAGTCCACAGCTGTTTTATATAATCAAATAAATTTCTAGTTTATATAATCCATAAATTTAGGCATTCTACCTTAATCTAACAGGTGGACTATATGCTCGTTTGTTGTTCGCTGGGTTTCTTTGTTATTTTTCAAATCAAATCGTGTCTATATCCTTGACCTATTTCATATTCAAACATTTATTCTTTTTTCGCCTAAAGGTTTACTATTTAGTGAGCGTATAGCTATTTAGCGAGGATTCACTAAATAGCTATACGCAGGCAGGGTTTTTGGTACTATACCAAGGAGTATAACAGTATGATTGTTTCTACCGACTTAAATATGTTTTTATGTGTATTACCTCATAACCTTGTTCTTCCTAAACCAATTTCGATGATTCTTTTTTCATTCAATAGCTGGTGCTTCTCATGTGGTCCTATATAAATTTGATCAAGGTTCGGCCAATATTTTTTGAGTTATCCTTAAAAATATATATTGAAGTCGGTTGTACAAACTTTTAAATTTTAAATTATTTTTATTGTTATACTGTATATTTAAAAAAATACAGTTCCTTTGTGTTGGAAAATAGGTTCAAAATGGTACGAAGCGAAATTTATTATAACCATATACATTTTAAAATATAAAATAAAAATAAATTTAACTCGCTCGTTTATCTAGAGCGCACTCAACCGTTAAGCCCTAAACAACGTATTCGCAGTCTCTTTATTGCGAGATATAATTCAACGTATACAGCAGGAAAGTCCACAACGAGCTTTCCTCAGTACATAAGCGTATATAAGCGAGTGCGGTGACCCAATTCCGTGACCCACTTCGCCCCACCAATACCTGATCTGCGAACCACCTGCCAGGTGAGAGATACGAAGCTCCGCATTGGAAGGCAGCGAGAGACCCCCCACCAACCGGATGAACCCACCTGTCGTAACACAAGCAGGTACACTCAGGTGGCTCTGCCGCCTTCGCACGCACCCCGCCCCCTTTTTATCGAACTGCGCAGGTGAGTTGCGCGCTGATTGGTCGAAGGTGTAGCCAGGTATATGCCAGGTATGAATTAACGTCAGTTGACGCTTTGCACCTCGACACGGTCAGTGTCCTCACGTGTTGCTTATGTATTGTTTTGTTTGGTGGGGGCTGAAGGGGGGAAGAGGGTGAAATTGTGCGCATGTGTTGCTACGATTGATGTTTTCTTGAGGTGTGCTAAATTTAGTACGGAGGTGGGAGCCGCGCCCTGCTCCGAAGGTCACAGACGTAAGTACAGCTTTTGTGTTTAATGATAAAGTACCTACATTAAATGATAACCACCATTATAATTATCTGTAGGTACAACACTATTTCATTAAAGGAAAACTAAAGAAATAGGTCATGCATTTAGAGCACTTTTCTTTTGAATTCAAATAGGCACCTACATCGTAAGTCTTACAAATATTTGACAGGGTATATTCAATCTTTTGAAATACATCGTGGTTTCAGACAAACACACTCAAAAGCGGCCATAACGAGTGCAAAAAGTTTTAGGTTAACTAAATAAAGTTCGTATTGACAGTTATTATTATTTTATAAGGTAATAGTTTTGTTACCTGTAGGTTAGTTATAGCATCGCGTTGATTAACGATGTTGTAATTATGTAATGGTAATAAAGAAACTGTTATTGTTGGTCTGGGACTTATAGGTCCCTTGATTATGTGAGACTCGGGTACCTATAACAAGAAATCCAAAAATGTGAGAACTTGTCTTGCTTGTTGTAAAAGCGGACTAATGGGATATTTCGCTTGTGATTGTGCAGGTGATGAGTACTCATATTGATACCATGGTAGCTAGCACTTCTTTCACAATTTTCCATCAATAGGTTCCCATATTTTTTGACTATCTAAACGTGACCCTAGTGGTTTGCTACTTTTTAGACTCTGCCTTACTCCCTTGGGTTTTGTTTAGTACCTACAAAATATTTTTTCTACATCAGATTTGTTTATTTAAATTGTCTCTGGTAATTCAAATGTTTTTTTTTACTACCGAAAACAAAACATTCCCCTTATGTTTTCACTTTGAAATAAGCATAAAAGCTTATTAAGTAAAATACCTATAAGTAAGTAAAAAATATAAGAAACTACCGATCCGTAGCGGTTTCGCATGGATTTATGGGTCTCGACTACAGCGCCATTCACCGGGTCTAATGGTAAATCTAAACCATCCAGGGGCCCACTCAAACCCACACCAAAAATTTCATCAAAATCGGTCGAGCCATTTTCAAGTTTTTGCGAGCCCAACGGACAACAATTGATTATAATTTAAAGAGATTAGTCTAAATCGATTTTCAAAGTATAAGGCCGACGTCAAGTTCTTAGCCTACCCTTTAAATACCTACTCAATGTCTTCTGTACATGGTAAAGCCGCGATGTAGCGAATTACAGTTGCAACAGGAATGACTAAGAATAGAGAATATTAGCAAGAAACAGAAGCATAATAAGGTATGCGAGGGTAACATGGCCACCTTTATCTTTGTCGCCTATCAAAGCAAAACTAGTGGGAGGGCAGAAACAAAAGCACAGGTATACTGTAACTAATATTTTAAGAAAAAAATATCAAACAAGCTTTGGCATTGATTAGGAAAACTTCGGAAAATCAACATAAAAAAACTAACTACACTACACAATAACAAAATCGACAGAAATGTTTACTTTAACATCAACTGTCAAAATGGCGTCGATAAAGCGGCGCCTTTTTGACTCTTTATTATTTGATTGACTGATGTAGAGCTATCATATCACAAAACCATCTATGCAAACTAGGCTGTGGTTTTTGAGTTATAATAAAGTGACCATATTAACCGGATGATCATATTACCCTCACGTAGGTACTATACTAAACTATTTCGTATGGTAAGAATCCAGTTCTTACTTCAGACTCTTTAAACTGCTAACAAGGCATCCCATCTAAATCATCAAGGTTGACAACGCATCATTTCAGTTCATACTCGAGAAAAAAATGTAAAACATAAGCCAAATAAAACGTGATAAATTGTTAAATTTAGTTTTTGTAAAATATGAATGTTATATTATTTCCAAAATACACGATTAAAATTATGATGACTATTAAAACGAGTTCAATAAATAATTTTTAAAATAAACAATAAATTAACTTCCCTTTGAAGTTCCCTTAAAAACATTGCATTAAAGAAAATTCATACAATACTGTTGTAGACTACTCTATCAAACTTAGTTTCATAATTAGAGTGGTTTTTACCGCTCCACCCCGCACCCCACCTCCACTCCATTCCACTCAGCGCTGGCTCATTACCTAGCGCTAGGTAGATAGTCTAGCGCCGTTTATAGGTACTCTAGTAATTAGGTATCCTACTATGGAGACTAATAAGATTCTTAGAGTTTAATGTTTCCATTATACGTTTTATGAGATAATAATTACAAATTAATTCCATTTTAGAGATGTGTAAGAATTATATTTCGATGCTATGATTTTAATGCTAATTTTGAATTAACAACAATGCTAAAGAGGAAAGTAAAATATCAGTATAGCAAGTAAAATATTAGCAGAAGTCATTTGTTATGTGGTAGTGATAACACACACAATTACCATTTCATTACAGTCTATAAGAAGTCCACTGCTGAACATAAGCCTCCCTCATAGTATTTTTTATAGGATAGGGTGATAAACGAGCACACAGTCCACCTGATGGTAAGTGGTTGCTGTAGCCCATAGACATCTACATCTATCCTCAATAAAGACTCAAGATGCAGATGCGTTGTCACCCGTGAGGACTAAGATGGAATGCCTCTTTTCTAGTAAAAAGGCTCTCTGACTCTCTATACTCACCATACTAAACACAGTAGTGTTAAGCTGCTATTTTATGCTGGTATTCTATGAGAGCGTGGTCCTTGGTCGTGGTGGAGCCGACCCAGTGCTACAACTATATTACTAATGCAGCTGCAGCATGGCTCTCCCACGTGCAAAAATTAAGAAACTGCAAGCTATAATTAAATGTTGTAAATTTAATCACAGTACGCAAGTACCCCGTCTTTGATACACACCGGCACCAATAAAAGTGTTAGTAGTAATTTTAAGTGCTAATGTACAACATGATAGGTGTTAAAGGAAAATATTGTGAGAAAGCATCCTACAAAAATCGAAGACATATGAAGTCCGCCAATAAGTGTAAGAGTAACACGGTGGACCCTGCCTTGTCCTAAAAAACCCTCTCACAAATGTAATGAAGCCTGCGCCCAGCTGTGGGACGTACACTAATAAAAATAAATGTTATGATTTCTTATATTTGCGCGAACACTTTTTTTATAGAATAAGGGTGACAAACGAGCACACAGTCCACCTGATTGTAAGTGGTTGCTGTGACCCATAGATATTTACATCTATATTCGTTTGCGAATTAAAATGCAGATGCTTTGTCAACCGTGAGGACTAACATAAAATGCCTCTTTTCCAGTAAAAAGGGTCTCTACCCTCACCATACAAAACACAGCAGCATTAATCTGCTATTTTACGCTGGTACTCTGTGAGAGCGTGGTCCTTGCCCGGTCGAGCCGACCCATTCGCGCTTCAACTATACTATTAATATAGCTGCAGCATGGCTCTACCACGTAAAAAAACTTACTAGACTTACTAAGATTGTAAATGTGGTCTCTTATATATAGGGAAAACAAAGCGATCTTTCAAAACCCGCGTAAAAGAACACATAGCTGACGTGAAACACCAATGTTCCGGGACGTCTGCAGTTTGTGATCATATTCTAGACGGCCCCCGACATTACATTAAATTTGATAAACCACAAATTGTCGCGAAAGAACATCGATTCCTGCCAAGGATGATACGTGAGGCTATTGAAATTAAAAAAACATCCTTATTTCAATAGAGAGGGAGGCTGGGTACTACCAACTGCTTGGGATCCTGTAATTAATAAAATTAAAACTAAGCCTAAGCATACCACTGTAAGACTTCAAGACATAGTAATTTCATTCTGCGTAGATCGGACCAAAATTAACAATTATAAAAGCTGAAGGTACTCCGGGTTAACTCTGATATCAGGACGTCAATCAACTCGTGACCATGAGTGCTGTAAAGCACCCGAAACGTCGGGAATTATTAAAATAATAAATTAAATAAACGCGATAGAATCCGTAAAAGTAGTTCCATTCAAAATAAATGTTATTGTGAAAAAATAAACATGAAATCATTTTAGTCAAAACACATTTTCAGCCGCAGACAAAAGCTAGTAAAAAAGAAAACAGTCGCTATAAAGCGGTATAAACTCTTCGTCCGCTATCACTTCTGCCTGTACCTTAGAGACCACCAGAAGTAAGTTTCAACTCAAACTTACTTTCCATTGTGAACGTTTAGTTTGTACCTAATTCTATTCAGTTGAATGAGATAGTTTCCTAATTTTTACACGGGTACAAATCTAGTGCTGATAGCTAGACATATTTTTAAGGCCTGGGCTTTAATCCTGGAAATTACTTAGATACGGAATATGGCTGATTGCCAAAAAATTTAAATTCAAAGTGTCATTGACCTTAGTAGCTAATTTGATGAGGAATGACAGATTCCGTCATGCTGTCCACATACCTTATTTTTTTATAATGTTGTAAAAGCTGTAACTAATGCCTTTGAACCTGGTCCCTGCCGCCGGCCTGGGTATTTTACGTCCAACACAGGCGAAATGTCCATCAATGTACACCATCTATCGGAAACCATAAGACTCTTTGGAATTTGCCATAGTTGCCTTACGTCACGCACGAGAGGAAATAGGGTAATTGATTTTTATATAATAATATCCCGGAAATACATCAGGAGATTAGTAGTTAATACTAATAATAGTGTGGGAGCGGATGTTAAACTTGCTCTCGTGCTTACGCAATTAATCATTATCAGGAAGAAAACACTGTGCTGCATTATACATATAATTTACTTAGATTTTTTTATAGAATTAGGGTGACAAACGAGCACACAGTCCACCTGATGGTAAGTGGTTGCTGTGGCCCATAGAGATCTACATATATCTTCTTTTGCAAATTAAAATGCAGATGCGTTGTCAGCCGTAATACTAAGATAAAATGCCTCTTTTCCAGTAAAAATAGTCTCCGGTTCTCTACACGCACCATACGAAACACAGCAGCATTAAGCTGCTATTTTGCGCTGGTATTCTGTGAGAGTGTGGTGCTTCTGCGGTCGAGCCGACCCATTCGTGCTACAACTATACTATTAATATAGCTGCAACATGGCTCTACCACGTAAAAAGCTTTTTATAGTTCGACCATACGGTAATATGTCTCACAATTGCACAGTAAGTAGTGCTGTACGTAACTTGAAGGACTTTTTTTTTATATAGTAACAAAGTTAAATGCAAACCAACAGCAAGACTGCCGGTCTCATTGTAATACAGAGCGGCCTCTCAGCAACACGATCTTCCTTGCCTAAATTATAAGAATTACTTCAACAGTTAGAACCACCATACCGTTATTCTACGAGTCATGGTACTCTTAGAATGACTTACATGGAATCTCTCGCGCAAGCCGCGGCGGTCTCTCGAAATACATATATTTCATATAGTTTTAAGGCATAGTAGCAACTTTCTGTGATCACAACCGTTCATTCATTTTTATATATTACAGTCTATAAAATTCCACTGCTGAGCACAGGCATCAAATATTTTCTCGTAGAAGGAATTTTGTCATAGCTGCCACGCTTGGCAGGCGGTTTGGTAACCGAAGTTTGTTTATAAGTTACTGCTGCTGCCTTTATCCTGTTTCTGTTTCCCTATGTAACTTCTTAAGTTATCCACGCGACGATATTTTTTTTATAGGATAAGGGTGACAAACGAGCACACAGTCCACCTGATGGTAAGTGGTTGCTGCGGCCCATAGACATCTACATCTATCCTCTATTACAAATCAAAATGCAGATTCGTTGTCACCCGTAAGGACTAAGATGGAATGCCTCATTTCCAGTAAAAAGGGCCTCCGGCCACCTGCACTCACCAAGCGAAACGCAGAGGTAAACCTCTACTTCACGCTGGTATTCTGTGAGGTCGTGGTACTACCCCGGTTCGAGCCAGCCCATCCGTGCGACATCAAAAGCTGCCGCGTGGCTCTACCACTGTTAAAAAATTACGAAAAATTATTCGATACACCGGTTAATTAACATCCTTATAGGTACTTGATAAAAACACATTTGTGTAGTTATAATTTCATGTTTACAAACGTGAACGACATAGACATAGGAAATCAAATCCGAAACCCTTTAGACAGGTGGTGTTTGTCTGGAACGGCACCGGCGCCGCGTCAGTCCCTCCCCTGTTTGCGGGTCACCCGATGTTTGCTCAGTTAAAATGTTTGCCCACTCGAGAGCCGCGCTGACCCATAAAACTACACCTACGGGGAAGTTTAAAGTGTCGATCTTTGATATAGAATGGGGGAAAAATGGTGTTAGCTTCGAGTGTCACTGTCAACATAGTTTAACGAAAAACTACTTTAAGAGTTTTGTGTATTTTAAGCTTGTGTAGATTATTTTCAATAAAAGTACAAAATTGCCAGGGCTCATTGTAACAAAATAACAAACATAAACTTACGTCGTACGTTCGTTGGCTCCGCCTTAGAATTGAGTTGCGGCGTTTATGGCCACGAGTTCGAATTCCGCACGAAACAAGTAAAAATTATTCCAGATCTGGATAATATGTCCTTGTGTAATTTATATAATATATATAGAAAATACTAGTACGCGAGTAGCGGTTTGCAACTGATGACTTATGGATCTGAGACGTGATCCTTCACTGATGGCCGTATGAGGACGCTCAAGGTCGCTCAGCGAGCTATGGAGAGTGATATGCTCGGAGTTTTTCTGCGTGATAAACTTAGAAATGAAGATATCCGCAGTAGAACCAGGGTGACCGACATAGCCCAACGGATTAGTAAGCTGAAGTAGCAAGGGGCCGGCCATATAGCTCGAAGAACCGACAACCGATGGGGAAGAAAGGTTCTCGAGTGGCAGCCTCGTACCGGTAGGTGAAGTGTAGAGCGACCCCCCACTAGATTTTTTTTTTATAGGATAAGGGTGACAAACGAGCACACAGTCCACCTGATGGTAAGTGGTTGCTGCGGCCCATAGACATCTACATCTATCCTCTATTACAAATCAAAATGTAGATGCGTTGTCACCCGTGAGGACTAAGATGGAATGCCTCATTTCCAGTAAAAAGGGCCTCCGGCTACCTGCACTCACCAAGCGAAACGCAGAGGTAAACCTCTACTTCACGCTGGTTTTCTGTGAGGTCTTGGTACCACCCCGGTTCGAGCCGGCCCATCCGTGCGACAGCAAAGGCTGCCGCGTGGCTCTACCACTGTTAAAAAACTGTTAAAAGATGGAGTGACGACCTGGTAAAATATGCAGGAAGTCGATGGATGCAGGTGGCTCAGGACAGTGTTTTGTGGCATTCCTTAACCGAGGCCTATGTTCAGCAGTGGACTTGTGTAGGTAACGGTTCTGTTAACAAAATATTCCATGCGGATGACTGTATTTAGGGTTGCCAGACCGAAATTATAAAATCAACAAGTTACTTAAAAAGACGAAACATGATGTAATAAACCAGCAGTTTTGAGATTAATCAAAATGTAACTCAAGAAGAAAATGCACTAAACTTAATTTTTACGTTGCCACTTGCCACGTGTAATATGTGATTGCATTTTTGACGTGGCTCCACCAAGTTCGTAGTCCTTAAAAATTGGTGGTGCATCATTCACTTATAAACCGTGCATAAAATGTTTCAAGATGGTAGAACTTTTCTGGTTACGAATTCATCTTAGTAGGTACTAACCTTTGTTCTACCACCAAATGATGTTGTGTTTCTTGAATGATGACGTGCTTGCACTGTTGTGTTCTGATCTAAGGCCATAGATACTCGTAGTACAATTACAGGCTGAATACCTCAAATATTCAGTCTTAGTCTTCAGAGATGCTAATGCATATGTATTTATTTTATTATTTTTATTTTATTTATTAAGATATACAAACAAATGTACAAAGGTATTTATAAAAGTATTATCAAAACAGAGTATAATATATGTACATTCAACACCGTATAGCACATATTAGTATAAACAATAAGTAATAAGTAATGAGTTGAAGAGAAAAAAATATTATCACAAAAAAAAATATAAGTATTAAACAGTATAAAAGAATCTTGCACAAATAAAATTTTAAATTTGTAATGCCTGTAATTTATTCTTAATATATTTTTAAAGCACATATTTGAGGCAGTAAAAACATCAATATCGCTAAAGTAATCATTGTATGATTGCACTGTGCGTCTTAATAGGGAACGAAGACCAGCGTTAGTATGACAGATTTTTGTCATAGTTTATGTGTATATTTCTCACGAATACATTGTAAACCACTTGGAACGCGATAGAATATTTGATTAGTGAGTTGAATACAATCGATATCATTGTGACATAGTTTATACAAATATAAAAATTATTTATAAGTATCCTTCTTTTGTAAAGAGGTAGGAGCGAAAATTTGTCTAATAAATTAATATAACTTGAATACGTTAAAGGTTTTTAAGAATTTACGTTGGATACGCTCTAACTGAAGATTGTATTTCTCATAGAATGGGTTCCAAATGATAGAGGCGTACTCTAATATCGGTCTGATCAGAGAATTATACAAGTAGATATATGAATTGGGTCGAACGAATTCATTACAAGAGCGAATAATAAAACCAAATATACAAAATGCTTTGTTGGTAATATAGTTAATATGATTGTTAAAATCAAGTTTTGCGTCTAGTATAACTCCTAGGTCTTTAATTAGACCTACCTTACATAACTCTGTATTATTATAAGTATAGGTATTACTTATAAGATTACGCTTCTTTGTAAATGTTATTGATTTACATTTATCAACATTAAGCTGTAGTTTATTTTTAGTACAACGATAAGCGATAAAGATCACTTTGTAACTTAAAGTTGTCATCAGCGCTTAAGATTGGCAGGTATACTTTTAGGTCACAGCAAGGGACCGAGAATAGAGCCTTGTGGTACACCTGAAGTGACAGTAACTAAGTTAGATGAATGGCCGTTAACGATAACTCTCTGAGTTCTTTTTGTAATGTAAGAATGAAACCATGTGAGCAAATCACCACGAATCCCATTAAAAGCGATTTTCTTGAGTAATATATAGTGATCTACTTTATCGAAGGCAATGAAAATGGAAAAAAATGGAAGTGTAATCTATATCTATACAATACATACAAATAAGTAACCGATATAGCCCAAAGAATTAGTATGCTGAAGTGGCAATGGGCCGGACATATGGCTCGAAGAACCGACAACCGATGAGGAAGAAAGGTTCTCCAGTGGCAGCCTCGTACCGGCAGGCGAAGTGTAGGGCGTCCTTCCACTATATGGAGTGACGACCTGGTAATACGTGCAGGAAGTCGATGTATGCAGGTTGCTCAGGACCGTGCTATGTGGTATTCCTTGGGGGAGGCCTATGTTCAGCAGTGGACTTGTGAAGACCTGTAATGGTAATGATGATGAAATAAAATTCAAGTATCCGTTTGTAATGTTAAAATAACAACTCTTATACTAAATTCATATGAAAGTATTTACGGTACTTAAAACAAAAAAACAATTTTTAAAATTTTTGCCTGTCTGTTTGTTCCGGTTGATCTCCAAAACACCTGGACCGATTTTGACGGGATTTTCACTGGCAGATGGCTTATGCTAGGAATTTAGGCTAATTTTATTTTAGTGAAAGAATTAGGGTCGTCATTATCATTACAGTCCTTAACAAGTCCACTGCTGAACATAGGCCTCCCCCAAAGAATGCCACAAAGCATGGTCCTGAGCCACCTGCATCCATCGACTTCCTGCATATCTAACCAGGTCATCACTCCATCTAGTGGGGGGACGCCCTATACTTCGCCTGCCGGTACGAGGCTGCCACTCGAGAACCTTTCTTCCCCATCGCTTGTCGGTTCTACGAGCTATATGGCCGGCCCATTGCCATTTCAGCTTACTAATCCATTGGGCTATGTCGGTCACTCTGGTTCTACTGCGGATATCTTCATTTCTGAGTTTATCACGCAGAGAAACTCCGAGCATAGCCCTCTCCATAGTTCGCTGAGCGACCTTGAGCTTCCTCATCCGGCCAGCAGTGAAGGACCACGTCTTAGTTCCGTATGTCATCACTGGCAACACGCACTGGGTGTACAGTCTCGTTTTCAAGTTTTGAGGTATACCTGACGAGAAGATGTGCCGTAATTTCCCGAACGCTGCCCAACCGAGTTGAATCCGTCGATTGACCTCTCGGTCGAAGTTGGACTTACCTAGTCGGACTATTTGTCCCAGGTAAACATACTCGTCAACAACTTCGAGCTTAGTGTCCCCAACATCTACCGGCATAGGTGTGACATGGACATTAAACATGATCTTTGTTTTGTCCATGTTCATCTTAAGACCTATCCGTAGGGAAACACTATTGAGGTCATTGAGCATAGTGCTTAGGTCCTCCAGCGATTCTGCCATAAGGACTATATCGTCGGCAAATCGAAGGTGAGTGATGTACTCGCCATTGATGTTGATACCGTATCCTTTCCAGTCCAGAAGCTTGAAAACGTCTTCCAATGCAGTGGTGAAGAGTTTCGGGGATATGACGTCACCCTGTCTTACACCTCTCTGCAGTTGGATAGGTTTCGTACTCTGGTTCTGTACTCGGATAGCCATCGTAGCTCTACTGTACAAACACTTCAGCACTTCGATATACCGACAGTCAACTTGGCACCGCTGAAGGGACTGCAGCACCGCCCAAATTTCGACGGAATCAAAGGCTTTCTCATAGTCTACATACGCCAGACATAGTGGCAAATTGTACTCCTCGGACTTCTGTACAATTTGCCGAAGGGTATGTATGTAGTCTATGGTTCTAAAGCCCTTTCGGTAGTTCGGGAGGCTGGAAGTCGTCAAGTCTGCGCTCGAGACGATTCGTAATGACTCTCGAAAACAGCACGTAGACGCGGCTCAGAAGGGAAATCGGTCTGTAGTTCTTCAAGAGAGCGTTGTCACCTTTCTTGAAGAACAAAACCACCGCACTTCTGCTCCACGCCTTCGATGTAATGCCACCATGGAGGACGGAATTAAAGAGCTTCTGAAGGACTTCAAGTACCGGTCTTCCACCCGCTTTCAGAAGCTCCGCTGTAATTCCATCCTCGCCTGGGGCCTTACCGTTTTTAAGGTGCTGGAGAGCCATTCTAATCTCGCTCAGACTGACGTCCGGGATATCTTCGGAATAGTGTCGGATGAGACTCGCTCTTGGATCGTTACTCGCACTTGCGTGTGGCTCCAACGATGACGTGTACAGCTGCCCATAGAACCTCTCAATCTCACTCAAAATCTCAGGTGTCCCGTAAACGATTCTGCCACACTCTGTCTTCAGTTTTGACAATTGGCTCTTTCTGGTAGACAGATATCTGGCAAAGACTTTGGAGCCTTGGTTCCGCTCGATCGCTTCTTCAATGCGAGCTGTATCGAAGTTGCGTAAGTCCCGCCGCATGCATTTGGGGATCTGTCTGTTCAGTTGCCTGTATGCTGTCAAGTCTGTTGAAGAATGTAGCTTCATCTCCCGTCTAACAGCCATGAGATTAAGAGTGTGATCGGAGAGTTTTTGTGTTCTTCTGCGGCGGGTCTTGCAGAACTTAGCTCCGACCGCATGGACAGTTTCCACGAGCTTGCCATTCATATCATCCACTTCACTGCAGTCTTTTAGGCACTGAAAACGGTTTTGTAACTCGAGCTGAAAGGTTTCGGGACTTTGGAACAGAGCACGAAGGGGACGGAGCGTTACGGAACCTCATTAGACGAGACATCTCCAACTTAACGTTTAGGTTCAGTGGGCCTCTAACCATTCGGTGATCGTTACCAGTTTTCACCGTCGCAATCACGGATACATCACTGAACAGTTGTCGTCTGGTCGTCATAATGAAGTCAATCTCATTTTTTGTCGAACCGTCGGGGCTCGACCAGGTCCACTTCCTGTGGGGCCGCTTCTGAAAGAAAGAGTTCATCATAAAGAGTCCCTCTTTCTCCATGAAGTCGGCCAGCTGCTGGCCCCTTGGGTTCCGTTGCCCTGTTCCAAATTTCCCCACTTCAGCTCACCGTTCTCTCTTGTGCCTAGTTTTGCATTGAAGTCTCCCATTAACACCGTATTTTGGGTTTTGGAGGAATGCATGGCTCTAGAGATATCCTCATACATTTCCTCCACCTCCTCATCGGGGTGTGCCGAGGTTGGTGCGTAAACCTGTATGACCTTCAGCGAATACCGTTTGGTGATTCTGAGTATAAGGTACGTAGCCCTCGTCGACACACTCCCGATCTTTACAACGTTCTTAACGAGAGACTTGTGGACGATAAATCCGACACCTCCTTGGGACAAATGGTCGCCCTCCCGGTGATAAAGCAAGTTGCCGGATTCGAGGATTACCGTGTCCTCCCCCTCTCTTCGGACTTCGGATAATCCTATAATATGCTAGCGCAACTTGTTTATCTCTTCTTCCAGCTCCACGATCTTCTCGTCAGTCCTCAGGGTGCGTGCGTTGTACGTTGCCAGGTCGAGTCGTCTAATGTGGCAACCGAACTTCCACCGGAGATTCTTAGCACCCCCTGCCCCGCTGTTACCATGGTCGCCACCGTAGCCAGGAATAGCGGGGCCGCCGGGGACTGGGGGCCGTCTGTTTGTTGCTTTAGTCATTGGGGGGGTATTTGCTATAGTTGCCACGCTTGGCGAGCGGGTTGGTAACCGCAGTTTTTTTATTGAAGTTTTGGCTATTATCAGGAAGATGCTGCTGCCCATCTCCTGCCTGTTTCCCTTTGTCGCCTTTTACGACACCCACGGGAGGATATGGGGTAGTCGATATTCTTGACCGCCACTACACGGCACTTACGCTTACGGAATTAGGGAACAGCTAGTCTGTAATGAAAAATAATGCTATGCCAAAGACCATAATCACAACACAATCAGTCCCGACAAAGACAAAGACCCGAGAAAGACACAAATTTAGCCAAAATTTTGTGTAAAATAAGAAACAGGCTCATAAATCTAGATATTCACTTTCTCTGGTGTTGCAGATATTCATGCTATTCAGGCGAGCCATATGCCCCTTAGCCTATCTTCTATTAAAACTGAGAACATAGGTGTTAGTGAGGTACTTTGAAAACTTGGCTATTTTTTCTTCAATGAAATAAATATACTAAATTGACAGTAACTAATGTAGCTACATTTGCACATACGCTGACTCCTAGTGACATAGAGGATTCGTTGTAAGTACGAATGACTAGTAGCAATTAAGCCATTTTTGATTTTAAATGAGCAGACCCTGAAGCAGTTTTTCACCGAGTCTCCGACAGTTACAGTATTGGTACATTTTTTCCACAGCTCAAGACTTGACTTCCTTCAGCTAATGCGTCGTAGAATTAATGCGAGACACATTAGCGGCCACTCTCTGCGGAAAACAGCGCAATCATCGCTTTATTATACACAACAATTAGCGTTAACTGTGACTGCCTCGTACAGGAACTAAGTGCTGGATCGTTTGTTCCTTGATGACCGTTCTGCTGAAAGGTTATTACTGACGATTGACGCATTTAAACAAAAATCTATTCATATTTTTCTACCGACTTCAAAAAGCAGGAGGTACTCAACTCGACTGTATGTTCTTTCTTATGTGTGTTGAAAATTTGTGGGGTAAAAGTTATGAGGTAATAACTTTTTTCTACGTGAACCAATTTGGATGATTCTTTTTTTTATTTGAGCTCACATATAAATTTGTTCAAGGTCTGACTAATAGTTTTTGAGTTATTCTTAATCATTTATATAGAAGTAGGTTGTACAAAATTTTTAATTTTTGTTAATTGAATGGTTGCAGGTAGCTCAGGACCGTGCTTTGTGGCATTCCTTGGGGGAGGCCTATGTTCAGCAGTGGATTTATGAAAGGCCGTAATGATAATGAATGATGAATTGTTAATTGAAATTTATTTATACAGCTAAGAGCGAATTAACGAACATTCATCTGTTAGTTGGTGGATATCTCTATCCTAATAACAACTACATCTATCCTTTATTGACAAATGAAATTATTACTTGCAAATAGTGCTGAGTTGCTACTTGGTAAAAAGAATGCTTTAATAGAAGAAGATATAATATGAAGTCCTCAAAGACGCACTGAACATTGTTCTAATAAAACTGAAATTTCAAACGTATTTTAGTTAGGTACGTTGTACGTTACATTTGATGATAAGTGCCTATTGCAGCCTGTGGACACCTGCAACCAGCTTCAAACAAAGAAGGCTTTATCATGTATGAGGACTAAGATGGGATGCCTCGTTTCCAGTAAACCGGATTCAGGTAATAAAGGTAAGATAAAGGGTCTCCGGTTCTCTATACTTACCATACGAAACACAGCAGTGTTAAGCTGCTATTTGACGCTGGTATTCTGTGAGAGCGTGGTTCTTCCCCGGTCGAGCCGATCCTAATAAATGGTAATTTCACTTGATTGACGGCTCCGTGGCTCAATGGCTTAGCAATGAGTTGTTGCCCCAGCGCAACAACTCGAACCACGGGTTCGAATCCCGCACGGAACAAGTATTTTTTGTATGGCCTAAAAACAGACCCGGAACTAATAACTTGTGTGGTATACAAAACTAGGGCAGAAAACATATATATATATATATATATATATATATATATATATATATATTTAAATTAGCTGTAAGATCTTTACCAATTAAAAAATAAAATAAAATACGTAGGTCACGCAATAAGTTTTGAGATATACAAAAAGTATTCTAGATACTATTAATATTTATTTTACATCTTTTCAAAATATTCTCCATCATGCTCTGTATAAAGTTCCATTCGCCTAAACCAACTCTGAAAACACTTTTGCCAGTCTTGATCTGACAGGTCGGAAATCGCTTCTCCCTAGGCAGCCACGGCTCCTTCGGCGCTTGAAAAAACTTGCCCTTTATTTTTTCTTTCACTCTTAGGATCAAAAACAAATCACAAATCACAGGTCAGGGCTGTAGTGTGGGTAATTTAGAGTTTCAACACCAGATTTCCCAATAAATGCTTGTATTCTAAGGGAGGTATGTGAACAGGCGTTATCGTGATGCAGCATGATTCCTCGAAGCCCGGTCTTTGGTGTTCTCTCCCGCACAGCTTGAAAAGTTTTAGGTAATGCAACTGTAATATACCATTCAGAGTTGACTGACCTACAATTTTCCAGCATTGACGTCGACAAATGTCCGCTCCGCGAAAAAAAACTAGCCACCATTTTTGCCGAGGTTGCAAGGTCTTTGCAGTTTTGTCGTAACTGTCCTTCTGAGTAGACCCATACCGATAATTGCCTTTTATTTTCCGGATCATATTGATAGACCCATGTCTCGTCACCAGTAACGATTTCTGAAACATGCCTAGATGCCCCGTTTTCAATACGTAGACGCACTTCATGGTACCAATCCACACGAGTCTGTTTTTCGCTTTCGGAGAGCAAACGAGGGATCCATCGACAACAAAGCTTCCTCACTCCAAGATGTTGATGTAGGATGGTACGAATGCTGCCCGAACTAATGTCTACAATTTTTCGATGTCCGTATATGTGATTCGTGGGTCTCCTCGCACCAACATTTCAGTAGTATATACGTTTCCTGCCGTTACTGCTGTTTGCGGGGCCCCAGTTCTTTGGTCATATTTAACATTAATTTTACCCCTTTTGAATTCAGCAAACCAACTAAAAATTGTTGAGTGATGGAACTGAGTCCCCTAATGCTGATTGTAACCGTTGTAAACTTAATTGTTCGGTTAAACCAAATTTAATATATCATATATAGGTATTAAATTTAATAAATCATAATATATCACAGCGCGCAAATGTTCACGGTTAAGATCCATCGTTTTAAATGAAAAGCGCGGGAAGCGTTGCAAGAAAATGAATAGGACTTTGGTTTTTTTTTAAGGGGGTGGCTTATGAAGTTCTATTTTTAAATAAAGGAGAAGGAGACATCTCCATACATTTTTGAGCCCAGATGTTAACAATATGAAAGTCGGACCATTTGAAAGCTTATATATAAAAAATTCATACCTGAAAATCTAGCTAGATTTGTCAATCTAGGAGCTTGAAGAATAAATAAAAGTGATTTTATGTATTACCTACACTGTAACAGGCGATTTTTCACTGTAATAACACTGTAACAGGTTATTTTTCACTATAATTACTCAAAGATATAAAAGGCGGATCAGTATAAAATCACCAAAGAAAAGCTGAGGTTATCTAGGAAATAAAATATTGAAACGCTTAACTAAAATTAAAACAACAACAACTAATTGAAATGAATATTAGAAATATCGATCTGAGATCGATAACTTGAATTATTGTTGTTACTTATTTGTTGACATGTTGCTACTTTGTATCTTTAATATTATTTTGTAGATATTTTTTTTTATCTGCCTAGGTAACACAGATAAATAATTAAAAATAGATATTAAAATGCTGGATTTAATCGAGAATCGATTATATTGCACTCGTTTCAAATCAAATCGAAAATTGGTCTTTTTCTTTTTTTAAATGAATAGTTTTGAAGTTTGAACTGTCAAACAAACTAATAGAAATTACTAGTGGCAGGTAGTGTACAGAAAAGAGAATTTCACTAGTGTATTCTTTATGGTAATCGATTTATTTCCATAAAATTTTTATTTCTTTTTTCCTTATGCGAATAATAATATACTTTATTTGCAAATGAATATATCATATCAATATATCAACTTTATCATTTATTTTTTTTAGATCCGAATAAATATAAAATCGATTGCATCAATACAATAGATTTTCTAACTTATTTATTATTTTATTGTTTTTTCGAAATCTAGATTGTAAAATGAGCTAGTTTTTTGTATTTAACTTTAGAAAAATATAGCCAATTTTTTAAAGTATAAACCAATTAGTTAACTTCAGGCCCAAAAATCCCATTCTCCTTTGCTTTTAGAAACATATAACACGGGTTTCGAGCATCTCAAAACTTATTGAGTGACCTACGTAGAATTTCGAAGCTATTAAGTATTAACTGTAAAATTATAGAAGGGAATAAAAAAGACAATAATGTAGTATATTTTAAATGTTTGTAAATTTTGTCCGTGACATCCACGTGCAGTGGAGTTCCTGAAGGAACTCCATCCGCGGCTGGTCGTTGCTGCTGGTGATAAGAGGGCTGGTTCTTTCTCGCTCAAAAGCTAAGTATATAGCCATTCAGCGCGGAAAAGCAGCCAGCGTTCTTCGCACGATACCGGGGGAGTAGGACTATATGATAATTAAATTTCTAGTTTTAGTTTTATTTTTTAGTATAGTTGTTTTAATATTGTATATACTGTTAAAAATTAAATACCTATTTATTCGATCTCTATAAATAGGTATTTAATTTTTACATTTTAAATTAATAAATTATATGTTAATGGAATATTTTTGCAGGTTATAACCTTTATTTACCATCTGAAGCTATTGTCATCCTATAGAAATAAAGTGGTTTGCCTCATTCATCATCATCATTACAGTCCTTCACAAGTCCACTGCTAAACATAGGCCTCCCCCAAAGAATGCCACAAAGCACGGTCCTGAGCCACCTGCATCCATCGACTTCCTGCATGTCTTACCAGGTCGTCACTCCATCTCGTGGGGGGACGCCCTACACTTCGCCTACGAGGCTGCCACTCGAGAACCTTTCTTCCCCATCGGTTGTCGGTTCTTCGAGCTATATGGCCGGCCCACTGCCACTTCAGCTTACTAATCCGTTGGGTTACGTCGGTTACTCTGGTTCTACTGCGGATATCCTCATTCTTAAGTTTATCACGCAGAGAAACTCCGAGCATAGCCCTCTCCATAGCTCGTTGAGCGACCTTGAGCTTCCTCATACGGCCAGCAGTGAAGGACCACGTCTCAGTTCCGTAAGTCATCACTGGCAACACGCACTGGTTGTAGAATTTCGTTTTAAGGTTTTGAGGTATGTCTGACGAGAAGATGTGTCGTAGCTTCCCGACCGCTGCCCAGCTGAGTTGAATCCGTCGATTGACCGCTCGGTCGAAGTTAGACTTACCTAGTCGGACTAAGTGGTTTGCCTAATAAATATATATTTAGATCTATAGTATTGGAACTATATATAAAACTATACAAAACCCTTACCTCTACCTCTAAAACACATTTAAAGATTTCGATTAATAATTCCAATTCTTGCACTGCTGAGGTCCATTCTGAAGGGTATATAGTGCCTATTTAATAACAGGTTTTAAAGCATTCAGTCTTTTTCTTCAAAAGTCGTAAAACATCTGTGGCCTTTGTTTGAAGTTTGTTGAAAGTAGGCTGTAAGTTTCATTGCCACTGCATTTTCTAAAAAAAATACACAACAACGCCATTAAACAAATATAAATCTCTATCAAAGAACAAAGAATTACCTTAGTTTAGACACCATTAGTTTGCTACAAATTGCCACTGAACATAAATCATACACAATAATAGGGCTAGAAAAACAGCAAACAGTCATACCAATCATACTCGAACTTCAAAGCGGCGGATACTATATATTTTATATTACGACGTCCCTACGCAAAGGCTATGAATTAACAAATTCTCTGTCACAGTTAATGAGTGAAAATCAGATATGGCGGAAACAGCTGATTGTAAAACGGCTGTTAGCCTTGTGACCGACATGTTTGTTTCTTGCTAATTATTGTTTTTACTATTTTTAACGGTGGAAATTTTGCTGTCGTGAATTAGCTCCGGTCTAGTAACTCCCCGGAGTTTTAATGTTTTTTTTATTATTTCATTTCTGAGTTTTATTTGACACGTGTTAACTAATAGCTGAATTTACTATATTCTTGAACTAACGAGTTGCGAAACAATCGGCTACACCTGGGTGAGATTTATTTATTTATTTATTTATTGCATTTTTTTGTTTTGTGTGACACATTACAGCACATGCACCAAACAACGGTATATCAAATGAAGCTAGTCTTAATTTATAATACCTTAATTCTAATACTAATATTTGTATATTTTTATACATTTCAGGTATTATTATAGTATATAGTATACGTTATATTACTATATTTATTTATTTACTTCAATTTTACATAGTATTCATCTAATTTATAGTAACATTTCTTAATCAAAAAGCTATTTAATGTTATCATAAACTTCTTATATTCTTCCATCTTTCTTATATCTTTCGGTAATGTGTTATATAATTTAACTGCCATGGAATATGGTCCAGTACTGTATACAAATAAAGTGATTTATTTTAATAGAATAGGGGGCAAACGAGCATGCGGCTCACCTGATGGTAAGTGACTACTGCCGCCCATGAACAACCGCAACACCAGGGGAATTGCAGATGCGTTGCCGGCCTTTTAGAAAGGTGTAAGCTCTTTTCTTGAAGGTTCCTAAGTCGTATCGATCCGGAAAATTCGCTGGTGGTAATTGATTCCACAAGGAAGTTGTACGAGGGAGAAAACTTCTTCTAAATCGCACAGTGGTGGACCGCCAATCATCCAGATGATATGCATGGTAACGCGAGATTTGTCGCGATGTGCGATGGTGAAATTGAGTGGCTGGAATTAGTCCGAACAATTCCTCAGAGCACTCCCCTTGATAGATGCGATAAAATACGCAAAGAGATGCAACATCTCTACGCAGTGCCAGTGTATCGAGCCGATCAGAAAGAACTCGGTCGTCGACGATTCGAACCGCTCTGCGCTGGATGCGGTCAAGTGGAAGGAGCTGGCACTGGGGTGCCCCGGCCCAGAGATGAGAACAGTATTCCATGTGGGGCCGAACTTGCGCTTTGTAAAGTTGCAAGAGATGTGCCGGCATGAAATACTGTCTCGCTCTTATTTTAGGCAATATTAATTTATTCCTCTTCCTAAGTTGTGTAACTCTATTTATATTACAGTGAAACTTGGTTAAGTGGGACCTGGATAAGTGAAAACCTCCATAGCTGGAACTCATGCAAGTCCCGACACTTTAGCACTGAATTACCTCTGTTAGTGGGACAAAACAAACTTCTATATCTGGGATTAGTTCTTCGATTTTATCGTCATAAATACCTCTATAATTGATACAGCGAGTATGTTTTACCTCTTTTACTGAGACTATATTTTGTGTACCGTTTTGTTTACTAATTCTTATTCTACCCGCAATTTCCGCACTTGGATAATTGTGTAAAAGTGATCTCCAATTTTAGTTTGATTTTTGTGTATGTGAATTTCGTGTATAGATGGTTGTGTATTATGTTTACAAAATACGTTATTTTATTTAATAATCTTAACTTAACTTAACTTATCTTCACGCACAATCCCTGACGGGGTAGCCAGAGAGAACAGATCGCCAAGTGTCACGATTCTTACATACCTCTTTCGCTTCTTTCAGATTCATTATCTTCTTCACACATGCACGTCTAGGTATCCGAGTACTCTTGACCCTCCCCTCTTCGAGCAGTTTGCTCACATGGTCTTCGAAAGTTAGTCTCGGTCTACCTCGACACCTTTTAATATTAACTTTCGCGCTATATATTTTCTTCACCATTCGGTCTTCACTCATTCGCTCAACAAGCCCAAACCATCGAAGCACGTCCTTATCAATTTTTGTGATAAGGTCATCTTTCAAACCTGCCATATTGCGAATCTCTTCGTTTCGCTTTCGGTCGGCCATGGTAACGCCGCACATTTTACGAAGAGATCGCATCTCCAATGCATTCAACTTGCTTTTATGCTTCTTCTGGCACACCCAGGTTTCGCTGCCATATAACAAAGTCGGTACCAACACTGCGTTATGTATTGCAAGGCGTGCACTCTTCACTACGCCTTGCCTTTTGACTAACGCAGTCAGGGCACCATTGACTTTGTTCCCGGCAGCGACACGCCTGTCCACATCTAAATCACATCTTCCATCCCGGCTAAAAGCACTCCCCAAGTATACAATTTCATTTACCTGTTCTAGACATTTCTGATTTACCCATATTTCACACTTCGTTCTCTCTTCGTCCCTTTCAAATCCAGAACCTTAGTTTTATTAGCATTCAAACGGAGACCTTTAATTTCACATTCCTCTTTCATACACGTGACTAATGCCTGCAGTTCTGCCTTTGATGGTGCAATAAGCACTGCATCATCAGCATACAGCAGACAATTTACTTTTATGTCACCCAATTTCACACCCATACAGCTATCTTTCAGCTTCTGTAAACAGCTGTCGAGATACAGTATGAACAGCCAGGAAGACATGACACAACCCTGTTTCACGCCCGTTTGGACGCTAAACATGGGTGACAGGTCATGCCCTACCCGCACACAGGCTTAACAGTTACAGTAAAGTGACTGCACAACCCTTAGCAATCGACCATCCACACCATACCCCGGCAACAGTTCCCACATTTTCTTCCTTACAACCTTATCAAATGCTTTCTCAAGATCCACAAAAGCACAGAAAATCTTCTGGTTAGCAGCCAGAAGCTTTTCCGTGATCACGCGTAGAGAAAACATTTGATCCGTGCATCCTCTTCCAGGTCTAAATCCGCATTGTGCCTCCCATAGAAATCTTTCCGATTTCTCTTGCATCCTACGTGTCAAAACATTCGAGTAAACTTTACTTGCTAAACTGGTCAAGCTGATCGCCCGATAGCACCCGCAGTCAAAATGTGAACCTTTACCTTTATATAAAGGCACAATGACTGCGGATCGCCAATCATCCGGGACATCCCCTGTCCGCCAGCACAAATTGCACAGCAGACAAAAGCTGTCCCAGACGCGAGGCCCACCATACTTGACCATTTCAGCAGTAACTCTGTCTAGTCCCGCAGCCTTACCACATTTCAAACTTCGAATCGCACGTTCAATCTCTTTCATACTGATGACCTCAGTGTCATCGAGGTCCAGGTCTGGCGTACCAGTCACGGCGTCATCCCCGGATCCCTCACTAAGATCATCACACGCATACATTTCTCTATAAAATTCGCTCCATCGCTGCATGACGTCCGATTTTTCTGTGAGGACGTCATTAGTTCTCGAAAGCACTTTGTTCATTCTTAAGGCCGTCGCACCACTTCGGGTCCTTCCAACCTCTTTCCAGAAGAGTTTGGAGTTCTCTTTAAATTGTGCGACAACCTTTCGTCCGCTTCCATTCTACACCTTTCACGCATTTCCTCAATCAATGCTTTCGTGTGAACTTTCTGCAGCTTATATCTTTCTTTCATCTTCTCTCTCATATCCTTATCATTACTAGAGGCCAAGTAGGCTTTCTTCTTCTTCTCTACAGCTTCTTTCACTTCACCATTCCACCATGCATCTCTTCTTTTACTACTGCCTCTTTTAATCGTTCCACACACTTCTTCCGCTGCACTTACCATTCCATCCCTAAGGTTCTGCCATGTTCTTTCAACACATTCTTTTCTGCCATCGATGTTGTCAAGCTTTTCGGCTACACTCGCATGATATTTGTCCCTAGTATCCGCTTCCTGAAGCTTCCAGCATCGGATGCGATAGACCGACTGCGGTTCTGTTACTGCCGTCCGGTAGCGCCAACCCGCGAACAGACCCCTAAATCTAGTAATCACTAGATAGTGATCCGTTCCCAGGTCAGCACCCCTGAACACTCGCGTATCCATCACCTGTTTTCGCAATCGGTCATCCACCAGGAACAAATCGATCATACTTTTCTCATTCTTACTTTCTCTAGTAAACATATGGATCTTCTTGTGATTAAACATAGTGTTTGTCACAAGAAGACCCTTTTCCTTGCATACCGCCAGTATAAGCTTGCCAGCATCATTAACCCTTTTATCGCCAAACTTTCCAAGCACCAACTCGTACCCTGGTCGAGCGGTACCAACCCATCCATTCAAATCACCACATACAACAATTCTTTCGTTTCCCCTAGACAGATCTAGAACTTCTCTTACATTCTCCCAAAACTCCTCCAGCTCAGCCCTGGACGACGAAGCTACCGGCGCATAAACAGCCAAAAGGAATAACTTCGTCAGTCCCAATTTAAAGCGAACCCAGAGAAGTCTTGAGTTCACAACCTTAAATTCAGTCATAACATCGACCAACCGAGACGACAGCAGCACCCCCACTCCCTGGCGGGCGCTCTCGCTCTCCGGGACTCCGGACCATAGAGCTAACGCCCCGCCAGGGAGCTCTTCAGTACCACTGCCCTTCCGTTTGGTCTCCGACATACACACGACATCTAATTCTCTTTCTTTCATTATTACAATCAACTCATTCATCTTATCTTTCATGCCTCCTCTAACATTCCACGTGCCAACTCTGCACTCTGTCCTCCACCTTCCGCCGTGTCGGGCTGTGCGTGACGGGTGGCGGTCCCCATCGCCGCTTTGCGCGCTGCATTCCACACCAACGGGGACGAGATGGTGTGCGTCGCCTTGGGGAGACGCCTTAACCCTCGTTGGCATGGGTGCGCAGCTGAGTAGAATTGCAGCCCTGAAAAGGGCTGGCAGGGGTCGCGACGAGCACGCTTCTACAATGACCCCCTTATTTAATAATCGTACCTAATAATCGTATTTAATAATCGCACCTCTATAACTGAAATAACCTTTATTCTCTCCTCTATTACTGGAACCCTCTGTAATTGAGACATATATTTATCTGAGACACTGGATAAGTGGAATACCTCTTTAACTGAGACAAATTTGCAGGTTCCTTAAGGTCCCAGTTATCCAGATTTCAATTTATTACCACCAGCTTTTTAAAATATATCTATATATTTTCTAATATGAATAAAGATGTAAAGGTCGTGCTTTAGTTTACGGTCGCACGCGGAGGGGGGTGGGAGGTGGTTGGGGTGGGTGGGGGGTTTGTGAACCCCCCCCCTAAAAGGGGGGGATGCGGAAACTTATAGTTTCTGAAATATATTAAAAAATCTATCCTAACCTATAATATATTGATATTGATTAATTTAATATGGTATTTGTTTAAATCAAGTGGGGAGGAGGCTCTATTGTTTACCTACCAAGCTAGGTCAATTGAGTCCTGCTATGTAGGGCCAGTATCTCTGGGTGGTTATAAAAAAAATAACCACGAAGCTTAGCTCCCGCCTTAGCCTTCTAACCTAATCTGTCCGAGTCGGATTGCTCTGAATCGGGCTGTCAAACATGATATCAAAAAACTTAACCAACTTAAAAGACCATTAAAAATATAAATACCTTTGTTATATTTTCTCTTTGTTTTTTTTTTAAGCAAAGATTTACCATATACATCCAAAAAATTTTTAGGTCTGAAATAACACGCGGTAAAAGGAGATGCAACCATTATGTTGTCTCTTTCTAATGCTTTAGAATGTCATTATGTAAATGTCAAGGGCCGAAAGCCAAAACAATACTGTTCTATACGATTCCTAGTAGTTAACCTATAAAACTTAAAAAATTAATTTCTCGAAAACTATAAATTTGCGCAGAAAACCCTTCTAGCATTTACTTCAATGACCTGTTACCTATCTATTAAAATTAAAATTATCACGAAAATCGTGCGACCGTAAACTAAAGCACAGCCGATGTAAAAGTTAATATCTTGTATGGTGTAAAAATATGGTCTATATCTTTCTTTGTTTATTAATGCGGAGTCATTTAGACTTTTCCACCGCCTTCAAAAAGGAGCCGGTACTCAATTCGACTGTATGTTTTTTATGTGTGTTAGTTACCTTAAACTTTTTACTGGGTGAACCGATTTCGATGATTCTTTTTTCATTTGATAGCTGGTGCTTCACATGTGGTGCCGTATAAATTTCATGAAGGTCTGACCAATAGTTTTTGAGTTATTCTTAATAATTTATATTGAAGTCGGTTGTACAAAATTTTCGATTTTAAATTATCTTATTTAAATTATCATCAATATTTACTTAATTATTTTTCATATTCCCTAAAAATAGTCTTAGTTTTTTGAATAAAATATAGCCAACATCACATCGTGAAATTTCATCACAATCGGTTTAACCATTCCGAAGCCCGGACAGACAGACAGACAGACAAAAGTCCTACAAATGGTTATTCATGTCTCAAATAACGCCATTAGCTCGATAAAAGGCAGTTACTTCGCTATTACAGACAGACACTGTAATTTTATTTATATGTATAGATGTCTAATGATGTGGTGGCGGTGTAAGATATTTCATCACTCCAATTAGTCCTATGTGTGACTGATACGCAAGAAAAATATTACGGCTTCCGTAGATATATAATTTAAAATTAAAAATTTTGTACAGCCGACTTCAATATAATTTATTAAGAATAACTCAGAAACTATTGGTCTGACCTTGATCAAATTCATATGGGACCACATGTGAAGTACCGACTTTCAAATAAAAAAAGAATCATCGAAATCAGTTCACCCAGTAAAAAGTTATGAGGTAACACACAAAAAAATACAGTCGAATTGAGTACCGGCTCCTTTTTGAAGTCGGTAGAATAGTACTACATATAACCATCTCGTTTATGCCACGAATAAAATATCCAGATCCATGACGTGGAGGTGGAACAGTGTTCATGGCGTGTTTTATTAATAGATAAGAGTGACAAACGAACACACAATTCACCTGATGGTAAGTTGATACTGTGGCCCATAGACATCTACTGGTACTGTACTACATAGTTTGGTACTTCTTTCGTTAATCTCTCCCAAAAATAGCTGGGCCGCTGTGGACTTTTACGTAGTGGTGAGGAATATGTATAATAATATACTTATAAATGATATACATCTTGCATACATTAGAGGTACTATAGACAATTTTTGATTTTATTCGATCTGACTACGTAAGCTAGTTCCGATGCACCAGACTACTTACTACGTTGGATTGAATCCCACTACTAACATTTAATAATAATAATAATACATAAAAAAATTGTATGGTGAGTGACAAGAACAGACGACCCTTTTAAATAGTAACGTAACATTCTTAGTCGTCAAGGTAACAACGCATCAGCATTTTGATTCTTAATCGAGGAAGAATTTAAGAGTCTATGGGCCACAACCATTAGGTGGATTGTATGCTTGTTTGTCACCCTTACTTGAACTGAAAAATGAACCTTGCAGACCGTGTCACAGGCTAGCAGATTTCATTAGGAGGTAATAACAAAGATGAAGTGATGTGAAAAAACGTGAAGCTTAGAAAGTTATGGACGATATTAGTTTTTAATCATTTTCTGCCGACTTCCAAAAAGGAGACGGTACTCAATTCGAGTGTATGTTTTTTTTATGTGTGTTTCCTCATAACTTTGTACTGGGCGAACGGATTTCGATGATTCTTTTTTTATATGAAAGCTGATAGTTCTCGTGTGGTCCCATATGAATTTTTTGATCAAGGTCAGACCAATGTTTATTGAGTTATTCTTAAATAACCTATATTGAAGTCGCTTATATTGAAGTCGGCTGTACAAAAATTTTAATTTTAAATTATAAAATAAGGTTCCTTGACCGAATCAAAGAGACTACAAGTGCATATACAGATAACAGATATGTTTAAACTTATACGTCAATACAATGATAATATATATACACCTTTTGGCCGGCCAAGTTTACAAAGACCTAATGAATGAATTACGCAAATAATAAAAATTAAAAATTTTGTACAGCCGACTTCAATATAAGTTATTTAAGAATAACTCAAAAACTATTGGTCTGACCTTAAACAAATTCATATGGGACCACACGAGAACTGTCAGCTTTCATATAAAAAAAGAATCATCGAAATCGGTTCACTCAGTACAAAGTTATGAGGTAACACACATAAAAAAAACATACAGTCGAATTGAGTACCGTGTCCTTTTTGGAAGTCTGGAGAAAAATGGCACTACCACACTTTTTTATACGTACTATAAGTCAATACAATGCAATGATAATATTTAACATTTTTTGGCCTGCTAAGTTTACATTAAAAATTAAAAATTACGTTAAAACATTAAGAAAAACGTTAAATGCATAATATCAGTAGTATAGTTGTAGCCATAGATATAATAATAAAAGGAGATATGCCCGGTAGTTGAAAATGTATCGCAACCCGGTGTCTTCAGTTGGCCCCTACCACCCGCCTACTACTACACTTGCAGATCAGTAAAAGCAATAGATACGCAGTCGCGCACACACCCGCATTTTATAAATCAGAACGTACTACACAATCAATTATAAACCGTATCCCTACAGAAACAGCGTGCATTTACCATGCACCGTACTACCACAGTACTATATATTTATACTGTGGTACTACTTACTCACACAAAAATATCAGTCGCTATCGTTGTGCTGTGCATTTTAAAAACAAAATCCATTTATTTTACATATACATTAGTGATTGACTAAATTGGAAAGTTATCGATTCTCTTCCATTTATACTAAAATTACACTAAAATTTAAAATAAAATAAATAAAAAACTATATGCACAGGAAATTATATAATAAAAATAAACAATATGTAGCTAAACGTAAATTACTAAGTACCTAACCTACCTAACAAATACAATAAAAAAATCCGGTTATGTTGGTTTAGATTGTCATAGCGTATTGAAAAAGTAGGTATTTTGGCATATGGTACTAGTTTTTGTAGGGAACCAGTTTGGTGGCCTTCCTGTGGCATCAATTCATTTCTTTTTTAAATAAGCATCTTTTGGGAAGCTGAAGATGTACGATAATAATTTACTTATCATTTACATATATCCTACGCATTTCTTAACCTCACCATATACCTGGCAAGCCTTTGTTTAAAAACCCCTGGTTGGTTAAGATATTGTTAAATATATGAAAACAAACACACACTCATGCATAACAAATAAATAGCCAGGAGAATTATGTTGACTTATTTTTAGCAAAAGTCACTATTATAATATTATCTGAATTCTGAACCATGCCAATTAGGTATAATAACGCATTCGAAGCTTTTGAAAGCATAAAAGTATGGAATTAACACGAAGATAAGGCATAATATACTATAATTCAATCCAAAACACTTCACCGATGATTAACCTATGTATTTAATCAACTCACTTTATGATCGCTAGTTACGAATTCAGTGTAGTAAACGGTAAAAATAATCAAAATAATTAAATAACATTATGTCACATCAGTCTTCCCACCGGGCAAAAACGGTTGACAAATTGAAAGAATAAACTATAATAGCAATTCGCCAATCGACATTGTTGTCGATAACATACGTTAGGGGATCTGCGCAAGCACATCATTAACTCATCGTAAAATACAGTGGCCGTACTACGCGATGCATCCCCATAAATAAAGTTCGTTTTGTCATATTTACATTGCTTGTTCGGTCGCTTAGCGATATACATAAGTAGTGCTTAAGGAGCAATGTATTTACTACAAAATAGTCCCGTTGCAGTGATATTTGAAAACATAAATAACGCATTAAGAGCAAAAAATATTTTACGATTTGTTGTTTTTCATGATTTTAAAGATAAAAATAGTAAAATACTTGTTCTTAGATATGGTAAGTGATTCCATGATCTACAAAGATTTTGTTTTGGCTTCGGTTTTTACAAGAAACCACTGAATAACACGGCATTCTGATATTGTTTCACGATTACGGTTGAAAGTATACTAATACGCAAAGACGGCCATTTGAATAAAACCTGAGCATTTTCATCATATCGTGTGGACACAGACACGCCCCCTTGCCACTTCTCCTTTATTTAATATTTCTATGGTTGTAGCACAAATGGATCGGCTCTACCGGGGAAAGACCACGCTCTCACAGAATTCCAACGTAAAATACCAGCTTAACGCTGCTGTGTTTCGTATGGCAAGTATAGAGAACCGGAGACCCCTTTTACTGGAAACGAGATATTCTCTTAATCCTCACGGGTGACAACGCATCTGCATTTTGATTCGTAGTTGAGGATGTATGTATATATCTATGGGCCGCAGCAACTACTTACCATCAGGTGGACTGTGCGCTCGTTAGTCACTCCTATCCTATAAAAAAAATTAAGACACTTCCACACATAACTGCGATACGTACTGCAAAAAAAGTTATTACGCTCTGTAGCTCAGAACTGCACGTATTACGGTCGTATACAAAAACTGAGGGACATATTGAGCGGTCGGAATGTAATAAAGACTAGGTAGTACGCCGGCGGCGATGGACGACCGCTTTTTATGTCCATTACGGCTACCTCCTGAATGGACTGCCTACATATTGGAATACGGCGCCGTAGGGTGCATAGAGCTCGGTTTGTTGCCGAATCATATTAATATTAAAAGTAAATGTATTTAATTAAATGTGAGTGTTTATTATAATATCGGTCACTGCACCCCGTCTCAACAGAGATTCGCAATGCGCAGAAAAGCATTATATTGCACGAGTGCATGCACAAATAGGTTTACTCTCTATTCACTCAATCTCAGATTCCAATGGGACAGTAATTAACCTTCATACGAAGAAAAACAACTTCCCAAAAAAGAATAAATCTTCAAATTCCTTGCCACCTCTGAGGACTAAGATGGTATGCCTGACAGTCTGTGATTATACTAGAGACCCAGTACACTCTTGAGATCGGAAATGCTTTTTGGCGAAAGAAAAAAGCAATTGGGTGGTACCCACCCATACAGGCTTCTAGACAGAAAAAGAGCACAACCATCTAATAACTTCTTATTTCTTAAAGAGTTACGAAGTAAACTGCTCCAGTGCGGGTTGACAGATTTCTAACATTTCTTAGACCGGCAGATTTTGCCACGATAATTTTCCCCAAAGCAGCCAAGTGGTGAATTAGTCTTTTTTTTATAGAATAAGGGTGACAAACGAGCACACAGTGCACCTGATGGTAAGTGGATGCAGTGGCCCATAGACATTTTCATATACCCTCGATCAAGAATCAAAATGCAGATGCGTTATCACCCCTGAAGACTAAGATGGAGTGCGTCGTTTCCAGTAAAAAGGGTCTCCGGTTCTCTACACTTACCATACGAAACACAGCAGCATTGAGCTGCTATTTTACGCTGGTATTCTGTGAGAGCGTGGTCCTACTCCGGTCGAGTCGACCTATTCGTGCTGCAACCACGATATAGCTACAGAACGGCTCTACCACGTACAGTGTGTCATAATTGTAATTAACAATTTCATTGGTGCGGCCGAGGATCGAACCCAGGTTGCTCACGTACTGTAAAATTTACTGCGAGCGCTTAACCTCTGAGTTACCAACCATTATTTTTTTCAAGACCCTTTTTCTCAGAAACGCGTGAAGGCATCAAGCTGAAATTCATATCAAATACTCAAGTCAACTGTCTTAATTTTTTTCATTTTCATTGTCTAAATTTTAAACCTATATACCTACGGATTTGTTGGGAACCCTCGGTGCTCGAGTCCGTCTTGCACTTTGCCGGTTTTTTTACTTTTAACACTGGTTTGGAAAAAACTTCTGTCCTGGGAAGAATCAGCAAGAAACCCAGCGGGATTTTTTTAAATGTAAATCTATTTACAATTTATTATTTCATAAAATGAATACATTACGAACAACATGATTGCTATCACCTCGCCAGCCGTTATTATCAATCATGTACTCTTGAGTAGTATATTGACCCTTACTAAACAATTTTTGCCAAATAAAAATTTTAAACTTTTTGATAGATAAAGCCTGCTTATTTTCTAGGCCTTTGTTCGTCATGAAGGAATTAATGACTCTTTGGTGTCGAGTAACTGTATAATTAACTTGTGCTTGTTCCTAGTATTTACAAAATGTACATCACTATTTTTAATAAAATATGATGACATACCGTGTAGTAGCGGTGTAAGAATATCCACTACCCCATATCATCCCGTGGGGAAATCCTCCTAAAATGGGAGAGGTCCATGTTAAATCTCCCCTATAAGGAAATCTATGGGGTAGGCCTATGTACAGCAGAGGAATTTAACAGGCTGTAACGGTAACGGTAATATTACAACTAATGTTTTTTACTATGAGGTGCACGAGAACTAATCTGGAGCACTCAGACTCACATGCACACAATGCAGTGGAAGTGCGATATTCTCGAGCGAGCGCCGCGGGCCGCGTGATTAGCCGCCCTGAGAGCCTTTAAGCCTTAAAAGGTACAGAGAAATGCAAAGATTATCAAATTAGATGTGAATGTTGGTAGAATATCTGCAGCTGCACTATGTTTTAAATTTTATAGTATTTTTTGAAATGAAAATTTTTTATGCACGTTGGGCACTTTAGGGACGGGGAAAAAGCACTGAACTCGCGTGACCATCACGCTTAGATACATATATGTGTCAGAGCGTCTATAAAATACCGGTTGGATTGAGAGTGAGCGAGAGGTTGCGTCACTCTAGCGGAGCGTCATTTCGATAGTATCGTGGTGGAATTGAGGGTATATTGAGAAACCCCCAATCGTTTGTGAAGTATAAAGTTCACTGTAGGCGCCTTGCGCAAGACTACGCTCCCTTTTTCACTGCGCCCCCTTTTTCTCTGCTCCCCTTTTCCTCTGCGCCCCCTTTCTTTAAAGAGGGTCGCTTCCGATTCGGCAGAAAGGTCATACAGGCCAATGCCAGCCCCATAGGTGGTGTTTAGTGGGTAGGCACTTAGGTTTCGCAGTGAGTCCCACATAACCACGCGCCGGCTGTCGTGGTATGCTTAGAGCATTCACCATCCCCCTCCCCCGCTTCCCGGAGGGTAGGCCTTTTGCGCGAGAGATTCCGCTTGAGTCGTTCTATTAGTGAAGTCTTTCTACAAGTGCTAAGAGCTAGTGTCGTTGTTCTATCCGTCTAAGTGGTTCTTCTGGTACATGCAAGGATGGTGTTACTGAGAGACTGCCCTGTTACACTGAGATAAGTAGTGTTGCTGTTGGTTTGCATATTTTGGTATTATCATGTAATTACGTAATTGTGGCGGGGACGTGTTACGGTGTGGTCGAACTGTAATTTCACTATGTTGAGTGTATACAAAATACGTGGCATAAAACTCATAAATTTTTATCAACTCTTTCCCATTTTGCACTTCAACCTATTTTAATTTAATTTCTTATTTTAAAAATTATGAAATTAAATTAATATGTAATAACAGAGGTCACGTCACAAAGCGTTAATTCACTTCTTATTGACTTCTTTCTCTTCGCCACCTTAGACCAAAGAATGGCTTCGCAATGACTTGCGGGGCTGCGGGCCGCGGGTGTCGAGTCCCGTAAGGAACAAGTATTTGTATGGCCTATAAATTATTGTTCCGACTCTTAGTGTTTATCCTTATGGAATATATATATATATATATATATATATATATATATATATATATATATATATATATATATATATATATATATATATATAAATTGCCTCCAAAATACAAGAGAAAATCCTCGTGTGGGGTAACGTTATAAAAAAAAGTAATACCGAACTCATGCTCAACCTAGCACTCGCGCAAGCATCTTTCTTCGTTCTTCATTTAAAAGCACTTAAAAGTTCACTTTGTATGGACATAAAACTATATTTTTGATTGCTAATGATTTCAGATGCATATATGTACGTGAGGCGTGTTTTAAAATAAATTGAGCATGGTTTTGGATTGGTTTTTGCGTCACTTAAAAGGTACACAACTCTCCGTCTACACTACGCGCTTATATGATGTGACACTATAACATAAGGTTATAATTTAGACCGTATAGTGCCGGTGTAAGAATATCAATTATCTCATATAGTTCCGTGAATGTCGCAAGAGGCTACAGGAGAAAACAAACCAGGATAACAGCAGCAGCGTCTTACAAAAAATCTGCGCCTGCTAAGCTGGCAACTATGGCAAATATCTACTTTATTAGACAATCTATGGCGAGCCATGAGTCTGTAATAATTTAATGTATGTTTACATGATCTCTCTGCGTTTGCATAGTCTATGCGAAGTGGATGGCGCGCGCGGGCGAGCTCGGCTCATTACACGACGGTAATGAATGCCGCTGCACGAGGCGTCGTCGCGGACGCTTTGTGAAACCTGCTGCTTCCTACCGTAATATGTCATGGAAATATGTAATGGATACAGAGTAATTTTTATATAAATTAAGACAATTATACGTACTTACACGTGGTAGAGCCATACTGCAGCTATATTAGTAGTAGATATAGTTGTAGCACGAATGGATCGGCTCGACCGGGGAAGGACCACGCTCTCACAGAATACCAGCCTAAAATAGCAGCTTAACGCTGCTGTGTTTTATATGGTGAGTGTAGAGAACCGGAGACCCTTTTGCACTGGATAAGAGGCATTCCATCTTAGTCCTCACGGCTCTCAACGCATCTGCATTTTGATTCGCAAACGAAAATAGATTTAGATTTTTATGGACCACAGCAACCACTTACTATCAGGTGGACTGTGTGCTCGCTTGTCACCCTTATTCCATTGAAAAAAAAAGTCGTCCCACAACCCAGCCGATAAAATATAAACTATAATGAATAAATAAAACAGTTTGGACCTGATTAGTCTTCATTTTAGTCTTTCGTAGTTCGCCGGGCTGCTCCAGTGCGTTTTGATGCACTTTATTGTATCCTGCACTCGAAATACTATTTCTTAACATTTCTTGCACGTATGTATCTTCACGAAGATTATCTCCACTGCTGAGCTCTTTGTTAAACAGCAGCTAAAACTGCAATTAATAAATTATGATGATCATGACGACATTATAACTTTATTTTAACTTTTGGAACTATGCTCGCGTAGTATCAAATTTTAAGGCTAAACTACATTCACGAGAGCGACATTGTTCGAAGTACTACATAAGTTTATTACAGTTGTTTTTAACATAGGAGTGACCAAATTTAGTTAATATCCGAATATACTTTTGCCTTGTATAACCCAGGGGTATTAAAAAAGAAGGATTACTGGCTAACGCTAACCACCTAACAAAAACTATACAAGATCTTTTGATCGCCCGCGTATCTGTTGTCGGACCTCCGTCAAACGGTGAAAAGGACGGCCATATTGAATATGCCCGGGTTCAATTAACGGAACAGCCTGTATGGTTAATAAAGAGACACGCTTAGGGTTTTCATTACACCCCGTATAATGGCGCATACAAATATTTTTAATCCTTACGCTCATACATCTTCCGCAGTTCATTTCGCTGGACGGTGGTTATAATACATGTCCATCGCTTTAGATATTCAATTTAAACTCGACCATAAATCGCACTAAATTGAGACAAAATTACCTTGAAATAAACGGATAATGTATTCGTAGAGAAATTTGGAATCTATTACAAAGATGTTGTAGTTAAAAGTCCGATGTTGATTAGATCAGCCTTGTAGGTGGACTATGATGGAACTTCGTTTTATTTTAATGCGTGGATATTGCTTTGGCCGACGTGCTCTGATGTGTTTATGAGGAGGTAATGTGCCTTCATGCTCTCTTTTAAAATGTACATGCCATTAAAGCGTATCTGATCTTTTATATAAAGCGATATTAAATCACAATCACTTTTAATACGGTTTAAAATCAAAATTTATTGTTTGTTTATTGATGTGTCATATTTTGAGGCATAGAGCTTCTTTTATTAATTGTAGAAGAAAAAGTAAGCTGACTTGTAGATCACCCAACAGTATGTAAGCACCGTTATGTTGAACATCCGCAATTCCAAAAGAATAGCAGGTTCAATGCCGGTGTTTTAGAAAATAGTAGGTTCTTTTCTTGGCAGTCCTAGCATCGTATCGGTCGCGCGTATATAGTGGATTGCTAACAATCGAGATGATGAGATTTGAAATGTAATTATTAACTAAAATTCTACATTTTGATATTGAGTATTCCAGAGTATATTGACAGATGTTCTATACTGGTATTCATAGAGTTTTTGTTGCTATACATATAGAATACAGAGCCTATAGGATATACATAAGGGAATACATAAGAATATACATTCACCTTGAATAATAATGATGACTGATGATGCCTCGTTTAAATGCCTCGTTTAGATGCCTCGTTTTCCTTTCCGATCGGCTCGATTTATATGCGCTGCGAAGAGATATTGCATCTCTTTGCATTTTCTTTCGAATTTATCACGGGGGGTGCTCTGAGGAATTGTTCGGATTAATCCCGGCCGCCAAATTTCACGAACGCACATCGCGGCGGAACTCCCGATGCCATCCACACCATCTGAGTGATTGGCGGTTCACCACTGTGTGATTTAGAAGATGTTTCTTCCTCGCACAACTTCCTTGTGGAATAGTATACCACCAGCGATTTTCCGGACCAATACGACTTGGGGACCTTCAAGAAAAGAGCCTACTCCTTTTTAAAGGGCCGGCAACGCATCTGTAATTCCCCTGGTTCCTCTGGTGTTGCGGTTGTTCATGGGCGGTGGTAGTCACTTACCATCGGGTGAGCCGCATGCTCGTTTGCCCCCTCTCCTATATAAAAGAAAGGCGAAACACGTGTCATATTATCAACAGTGGTATGTCTTGCCGCTCTTGCCTAGTGTAGTTGTGTTGGGAGTAATGTCGTTGAGATTTGTAGTGGCGGGGATAGTGCACGCAATAAGCATCCACGACTTTTTTTGCCATTTGCCTTCCTAAAGGGATGGGGGGTGGTGATCGATATCGTCGCATATGGACTCATAATAAGTCTACCAGAACTTATTAAATACCGCCTTCATATTATGAAATATTCAAGATTTTCAGTAGCACAAGTAAAGCTTTTTTTATATTTTCTAGGTGGCAGAATTTCTTTTCTGTCTAAGTGTTTCACTGCTGTTTTCCAGCCTAAGGGGTACTCCTAGCTAAGGCTATGAGACATTCGATATAGGTCTTCAGAAGCGAGATGGCATCTGTGACCTCCTTTGGAAGCTGGATATGGTTCTCAATGGGCTGCAGTAGCAACTTACCATCAAGTGGACTGTTTTTAGGGTTCCGTTCAAAAGGAAAAAACGGAACCCTTATAGGATCACTTTGTTGTCCATCTGTCTGTCTGTCAAGACCCCTTCTCTCAGGAACACGTGGAGGTATCGAGCTGAAATTTATACCAAATACTCAAGTCTACTATCCCTTAGAGTTGTGAAAAAAATCAAACTTCTAAGCCAACGCGATCAAAAGATACAGCCATTTATGCCGCAAATTTTCGACATGTTCAATGGAATCAAAACCTAAAGGGTACTTTCCGTGAACTCAAAATCTTAAAATTTGGTACGAAGCAACGCATTATAGCACAGATAAAGGAAAAATTGCGAAAAGCATAAATTTTTAGTGACATCATATAATAAAAATATTTTAAATAATTTTAAACTTATATACCTACGGATTTGTTCGGAACCCTCGGTGCGCGAGTCCGACTCGCACTTGGCCGGTTTTTGTTAAGGCAGTCAGTTTTTGTTAAGTTGTAAATTCAGTGCGCTTTACCACCTTCAGCTTTGTTACTACTTATCATCAAGTGGAATAGTAGTCAAGCACGGCCTTATAACAATAAATTAAAGTTCTTGTGTCATTTCAATTTTGTATAAAAATAACATTATGTGATGAACAACTATTCAATGCTACTACAAATTTTAATCTCGTTTCGCAGCCTTACGAAATTCACTCAACCAAACGTATTCCAAAGTTCAAACTCACGTTCATTTGTCACAGTTTCCTCTATACAACTAATATACAACGCACTAAATGGAGGTCATTGCTTATTTATTTTCAACTTTATTCAGCAGACAATAACGTTAAACGTTTTACAGTAAGTCGGAAGATAAGTCATTTCATTTACAAATATGCGTGCCCGATGCCACGTGGCAAGCGATCGTTGCAATTAGACGCATTCAGCGTTCATCTTTCGTAACGGAAGGACGTGTCGCGTGTCCGATGCATTGTCTGGTGTACGCTCAGAAACGCTTCAATGGAAATGAATTGGGTAAGGTAATGGCTTAAAGTGGCACACGTTTGTGATGAATTCCCTGATAGTGCAGGGTATGTAGATAATTGGTGAAGATAATATTAAATAGCTGTTTTATAGGAAGGAATAGAATTATCGCTACACTAACATAAGAGATTCGTAAAATAGCAACGTAAACTTTGTTATAACTATTAATCCTTTTTACTAGTTCTTCAGGGATGACTACGCATCTGTATTTTAAATCTTAATTGAGGATAAATGTAAGTGCTAGGCTAGAGCATGCATAGAGAATTTAAAGAGACAAATGTAGGTGTCTATGAGCCACAGCATACTTTTACCGTCAGGTGGCCTGTGTGCTTGTTTGTCATCCTTAGTTCTATTTTTTAAGACAGGGTGACAAACGATAGTGTGCTCGTTTCAGTCACCTGATGGTAAGTGGTTGCTGTGGCTGATAGACATCTACATCTATCCTCGTTTGCGAATTAAAATTCAGATGAGTTGTCGGCCGTGAGAAATAAGATGGAAGGCCTCTTTTCCAGTAAAAAAGGTCTACAGAAATAACATTATTAATTGTCCTTTATTTATCTTTAATTTGAAGTAAATATGTTATAATGTATTTATCCCATTTCTTCCTGTAGTTATCGACTAAAGTAGATGTCAGAAATACCTTGTATTTTAAAACATCATATTTTTTAATCATACCAGATGCAAAATTCCCAAACCGGCGCGGGGAATTAGCGTCAGTATAGTGAAACAGCTGATATTGTGGACGCCTATTCATCTATTAAGTTTGTCGATTATGATTAATCTTCCCAAATATAGCAGAGGCCCACGTCCAGCCGTGGACAATTAACTAGTTAATCATCATCTATGTATTACAGTTACAGTTCATCACAAGTAAACTGTCGAACATTGGCTTTCTTCATGGATTACCTCATAAGGGGGACATTTACCATAGATGCCACGATTCTATATCCATGCTGGGTTTCTTACTGAGTCTTCCAAGGACAGAGATTATTTCCGATGCAGTGGTAAAAGCTTAAAGTGACTTTCAACTTGTCATCTCTACACGTGGTAGAGCCATACTGCGGCTGTATTAGTAGTATAGTTGTAGCACGAATGGGTCGGCTCGCCGGGGGAGGGACCACGCTCTCACAGAATACCAGCGTAAAATAGCAGCTTAACACTACTGTGTTTCGTATGGTGAGTGTAGAGAACCGGTGACCCATTTTACTGGAAAGGAGGCATTCTATCTTAGTCCTCACGGGTGACAACGCATCTGCATTTTGATTCACAAACGAGGATAGATGTTGATGTCTATGGGCCACAGCAACCACTTACCATCAGGTGGACTGTGTGCTCGTTTGTCACCCTATCCTATAAAAAAATCTGTTCTTGGCATATAGGTTGTCAACTGCAGTTCTTTTTTTAATGTTATTGAGTTGGTATCAGGAAAATGCTGCTTCCCATCTTCTATATTAATTTCCCTCTCTCACTTCTTACGACACCCGCAAAATGATATGGGGTAGTAAATTCCTTGTTCTTCCATTAACGGCACATACATGATGTTCATAAAAAGTTTATTAGCTATAATATCAATATATATATATATATATATATATATATATATATATATTACATTTTGATATATATCTATATGTTCGCAAATCCAATCACCTTTGAAAAAAAATTCTTTTAAAAATAAAACGATTCACAATCGTGTTACCACAGCCCTACTTATACATTATGGATGTCGGCCAACGCTCTATCAATATTGTATAAGCCACTATAGCCATTATACAAAAGATAACAATGCCTACAATAGAATACACGTTTTGACAGATCGCACAAGTTTGGCAGAAGCGCGCTGTCATAGGTCACTTCAAAACAATATCTGGCAGGCAAGCAACCTCCATACACGGGCTCTTTGGTCGGAGCTATTCAAAATGATATATATTCGAAGTAAAGAAATCTATAGAAAGGTAATGATGCGAAGATCAGTATTCTATACAAATGTGTATAAATTATCGTGTGTTTTGTAGCGACACGGGTTATTAGGAAGCTTATAAGAGATCAAAAATAATGCTCACTGAGCATTACTGAATGGAATTGATGGAACTGAAATCATCATAATGTCTTATGGGTGCGATAAGACCCAAATGAACGAAATTAGGGGAACATTTCAACGTTAATAGCAATAAAATTTTATACGTGGAGAGCGGCTATTAGTGATTGAAGCCCAAATGGGTCGGCTCGACCGGGGAAGGACCACGCTCTCACAGAATACCACCGTGAAATACTAGCTTAATGCTGTTGTGTTTCGTATGGTTAGTGTAGAGCAACGGAGAGCCCCTTTACTGGAAAAGAGGCATTCTGTCTTAGTGCTGACGCCTGCCAACGCATCTACATTTTAATTCGCAAACGAAGATAGATGTAGATGTATATGCGCCACAGCAACCACTTATCATCAGGTGGACTGTGTGCTCGTTTGTCACCCCTTTTCTATAAAAAAGCGTGGAAACTATGGCAAATATTCTCCTTTGAGGAAATCTATAGAAATTACTATATTAAGAAATAGACTTTTGATAGGCTGGGTAATAAATGAATGAAAAAAATAAATATATGTGAAAATAGAACAGCTCGCCAAAGTGAATTCGGGTGTCGTTGCCACCGTCAATTTACTGGCATGAACCAATCATCATTACAGAGGGTCGCGGCGCTATCAAAATAGAGAAAAGTGACCCGGTGCTGGACGCACCTTTATAAGAAAAAGACGGCAATATATTTGCAATAAAAATAGACAGAGACAGCAGTATTCGGAAGGCGACCGTCATAAACAAGCCCGTAAATGAAAGATTATGTTCATCGAATTAAGGTGTTCCTTGCGCGCCTAAATAAAATTTTGTCTTTTTCCTCCTATAGTAATAGCTTCTTGTTGCTAGATGCTTTTAGTTTTCCATTTACTCTATAATATTAAATGCTCACACTTTTATATTCATATATTTCGAATAGGGTTTTTTGGATTTTTTTTTAATTTGGGATATTGGAGTGACAAATGAGCTTAAAGCCTACTTGATGAGTAGATAATGCTGCCACAGACACCTGCAAGTAACTACAAAAATGGGCTTCGTATGTTTTTAGTACGTTTTATTGTCATTATCCCTGGACTAAGATGAAATAGTTTCATAGGTTTCAATTATACTTGCTCACTTACATTTTGAATAGGAACAATGAGTGCACTGCTTATTGGTGGCAGAATTAGGTAAGAGGGGTAGAACTTACCTTACAATACTGAACTTTACTTACATATACAGCAGAACTTCTAGAATAGAATGGGAGACCTCATCATGACTACATACTCAGAACTCTAACAGTAGTGGCACCCACTGGGTGACACAATTATTACCTATTTTCAGATGATTTACTCATTAAAAAACAAACAGTTTTCTTGGCACTAATTTTCTTGTGCTGTTAACATTATTATGTAAATAAATAAACATTTAAATCCATATACAATTTTGTATTAGTCGGATAATACCTTTTAACAAATTAATAAAAAAAAACTCCATTTAGAAAACCTTTTAAACAAAAATATAATTTAACTATAAAGGTTTAAGACTTAAATTAAAATTTCTAAATTTATCTTCAAACGTTGTTGCTTGAAACGCTTTCTTTCATTTTATAAATTTAATTCGTCCGTCACTGGAAAAGTGACCTTTTACCACGTGAGACACTTGCAATATATTTATAACGTACTATACTCCACACTGCTTTGATAAATTTTAAACCTTAAACCTTAAACATAAAGTATAAGTTAGTAAAAAAATTAACTTCAATCTTACTGCGAAGGGAGTTACTATAAAAGACAATGCAATCTATTTTGAAAATTGTATCCACATTGAAAACTGTACTATGCTATATTATAATACGGTTGAAATTGGAATAGCAAGAGTTCAGAACTAAAGAAGCTTTCACATTTTACTGGAAATGTGTAAGAAAGTAAAGCAGGGAAAGCCGCGGGATCCGTTATAAAGACATATTATTCTTTTGCGCGGAGTGGGGGATGCTGTAGACTCGCAATAAGTCCCAGTAATCCGTGGAAGGTACACCGCGCCCGATTCAGTTGTCATTGTTTGGTCGCCCTAATGAAAATATTTCATTTTCCTTTTTTACACTTTCCTACGCTTTATGCCCATTTCGGTGTCGGAGAGATTGCTCAGTTTACATTTTTAGTGTTTCGATTATTTTTTAATAAACCCAGCTGCCTTTTTTATTTATTTGTATCATCGAAACTTACTTTATTTGATTTTTTTTAAAGAATATGGGTGAAAAACGAGCATACAGTCTATCTGAAAGTAAGTGGTTGCTGTGGCCCATAGACATCTACATGCATCATTTTGCGAAGCAAAATGCAGATGCGTTGTCAGGCGTGAGGACTAAGATGGAACGCCGCTTTTCCAGTAAAAAGGGTCTCCGGTTCTCTACACTCACTATACGAAACACAGCAGCATTAAGCTGCTATTTTACGCTGGTATTCTGTGATAGCGTGGTCCGGTCCCCGGTCGAGCCGATCCATTCGTGCTACACTATACTATTAATATAGCTGCATCATATCTCTACGAAGTAAACGATAAACAACTATACATTTTACTACAAGTAATAACTAAATTGTAGAGTTAATTTTTAATTTATTTTTAATAGAAGTAATGGTAACAAACAAGACCATAATCCAAAGTGGATTGTGTTGATATTGATGTGTCGGTGTTGGTATGCTAAGTAAAATGCTGCCTTACCTAAAATGATCTTAAAATTTCATAGTACTCAAGTAAATCGAGTTGTATTCCTGTCGGAGACAATAAAACCATTAGCTTTTTTTACAACAAGCCTTTTAGAAAGGAGTAAGTTCTTTTCTTAAAGGTCCCAGAGTAGTATCAGTCTGCAAAAACCGCTGGCGACATTAAATTCTACAGTGTGGTCGTGCGAAGCAGAAAATTCTGCGTAAATTGGACCGCCAACCACCGATATGATGATGGAATTTCGAGTTCTGTCACAGTGTGCGATGGTGAAATTCAGCAGCAATTTTAAGAGTTGATAAAAACAAGTGATCGGCCGTGAAGGATATTGAATGAAACGAGGATGGAAGGAAACGAGGAATTGGCCCCCTACTCCTATACTCCTCAGAGGTTAGAGGAGGCTTATAAATTTATAAATACTGGTACCTTACTCGTATAATATATAATAAGGATGAGAAACGAGCACACAGTTCACCTGATTATAAATGGGTGCTGTGGCCCATAGCCTTCGTCTATCCCCAATTAAGATAGTCGCGGATAGTAAAAGGGGTCGCCGGTTCTCTGCACTGACCAGTGTAAAATTATTAGTATTTAATGCTGGTGTTCTGTGAGAGATTTGCCCTTCCCCGGTCGAGCTGACCTATTCGTGCTGCAACCATAATATAACTGCAGCTTAGCTTTACCGCGTAGAGAATTACATAATGAAGTTTATTACTCTACGTATTGACAAAAAAATTTTTTAATCGGCTAGAAAATTGCAATTACTATAACATTGAAGCATGGAGTGTTTTTGTGAAATTAAAATTGTCTGACCTCGTCGTTTACTTTCAAGCAAAAGCAATGCTGTTTGCACTGCAGCGAAACTTTCCGGACACACCCATTTCCCGAAACTAAACTGAACGTAAAAAAGCCCAAGCTAGATTTCCTGAGATTGTCGAAAGCATTTTGGCGCGGGCATATGCGCCCGAACAAATTCAAAACAACAATAAATCAGCCCCGGACAAATAAAAAACTAAGGTAAGCGCTCCGGTCGTGGGCCGGGCAGGAACAACCGGGAACATGCGGGAACTAGGGCATGTCCGGACGGCGGATGTCGCTCTATTGGCGGGAAAAAGCCGTGAGTCGGCTGACCGGCTTGGTGGAGGTTCTTTTTTTGGACAAATGTTTTTTGAAATGACAGCTGGGTGTTCCAATCTTTTGTGTCTATTTATGTGTACGTTACATTCGTGCTTTTAGCCGACTTCGAATAGCAGGAGGTTTTATGTTCGACAGTATATATTTTTTATGTATGTTCACCGATTTCTCCGTCAATTGTGGGACGAAATGGACAATCATTTGAGTTTATAGAAGAAATTGCACCCCTAAGGGTGGGAAAATAGGGGATGAAGTTTTTAATGTAACTATTGAGGCGAAAATAAGATTTTGATATTCCTTAATCTACTTAGAAGTTTTATACGTGGTAAAGCCATGCTGCAGCTATATTAGTAGTATAGTAGGAGCACGTATGGGTCGGCTAGACCGGGGAAGGACCACGCTCTCACAGAATACCAGCGTAAAATAGCAGCTTAACACTGTGTTTCGTATGGTGAGTGTAGATAACCGGAGACCCTTTTTACTGCAAAAGAAACATTCCATCTTAGTCCTCACGGGTGAAAACGCATCTGCATGTTGATTCACAAACGAGGATAGATGTAAATGTCTAAGTGCCACAGCAACCACTTACCATCAGGTGGACTGTGCGCTCGTTTGTCATCCTATCCTATAAAAAAAAGGTTGAAAAAATTTGTTGTGTCGTTTTGCATCTTTGGCGCTGTTTCCGTCGCTGGTCTGCTTTATACCCAATATGAAAGCCATAAAATTCTTATGGTCTGTCTCATAGTCGCTGTTTTTGGCATCCTTGGGATGAAATGGCACGATAAAATTCTCTTACATCGTCTTCTAGGCAATTATCTAAATCTCCTAGAGTGGGAGAGGCGCATGAACAGCTAGGACCTTACACCTTAAATGAGACGAGGGGACTCGATAAGTAACACAACTAACTTCTTCTGACTGATTGTAAGTTTGATTATATCTTGTTTAAAACTACAGAATCAATTTTAATGGAAACTTAATCAGCTTGTCAACGATGTCAACATTATTCCTCACGATAACTTGGACATACGCTAATGTTTGTTTTGTCGAAGAAGTGGGAAAATATCGTGACGAGCTGATTTTCAAACGTCAGGTAAAAATTATCCATCAAATAAATTATAACCTGACTAAATTTAAAGGTCAAATAATTGAACTATTTTGTGCAAGCAACTGTAATCTTTAATTTGTTTATGTTGCAGTTTAGTATATGAATAACTTTAATCTGAGAATTGAAAAATCGGCCCCAAAATAAATTACTTAATAATTTATAAAGAAACTACACATTTTCTTAAATAATGCTTGAACATAGCCTAAAAAAACCTCTGTCAAAAGAAACGGGAAAATATTATTAAATACATTACTTAAAAATTTCAATAGGAACCATACATTTTGCAATAGCACTATGCACTGCAATGCAAACAGCATTAATTAAGAAGACTCTAACCTTTGGCCTTTCTACAAAAACTAGAATACATTATTAAATAAATTACATAAAATTCTTTAACAATATTAATAAATTAATTTAAATACAAACTAAATATTTACTTCATCAATGAAAGTCGTCTGTAGTATCAATCCCACCTACGAGTACGTAAGCACCTCTTGCAGAATCCCCACGATCTACGAGAACGCACGCGTCGCCGTTCGACACGCACGTGCTTAGCAAATTAAAAACCTTTCTGCCCCGTGCGCGAATATTAATTGACCGATATCTGTGCATCCACCCTACGTTTGGCCGTAAGCTCGTGAGAAAAGGGCTGTTATTTAAACGTAATGTTTACTTTAATCATGTTGAATATAAAAAAAAAAGTCAACGCCGTGTAGTGTTGTTATTTATAGTGCTGTAGCTATAACGTAGCGACGTGGATCCCTAGGACCCACTTTTTACACATCCACGTCGGCTCAGGATGGGTGATTTTTGAATCTCGATAACAGCGCCACTTACCGGGTCTTAGTACATCTAAGAACCATCCAGATGTCGTTAAGTACTCCATAAAAATGATTTCTTATATTTACGCGAACACTCCACAATGACTAAAACTACTTTTACGGTTTTATCGTTTATAATTGTTCTTATTTTTAAGTCGATTCGACGTTTCGGGTGCTTTCCAGCAGGGGTCATGGGGATTGAAGTGCTTGACGTCCCGATATAAAAGTTAACCTCCAGTAACTTCAGATTTTAGTTATTACTTTTGGTCCGATCTACGCAGAATGAACTTACTGTGTCTTGAAGTCTTGCAGTGGTATGCTTGGGTTTAGTTTTAATTTTATTAATTACAGGATAGCAAACAGGGTACTACACCCTTCCTACCTACACTCTCTATTGAAATTAGGTTGTATTTTTATTCAATACTGCATAAAATTTCATCAAAATCGGTCAATTAGCTTACGAGGAGAAGAATTACTAACATACACACACACACACACACAGCGGAATTTCATATATAAAGATGAGGCGGATTGAACTTGCCGTACTGCTCTACTTCTGGAATGAAACTAATTTTACGGATTTTGTCGCGTTTTAATTATAACTTTTTAATTCCCGGCGTTTCGAGCACTTTACAGCACCCATGGTCACGGGGGGGACTGAGGTGTTTGACGTCCCGATGTCATAATTACCGAAGGCTACCGTCAAATTTTAATTATTAATTTTTTGTCCGATCTACGCAGAACGAGCTTACAGTATCTTAAAGTCTTGCAGAACGTACTTGGGTTTGGATTTAATTTTATTAATAACGGGATTCCAAGAAGATGGTACACATCTCGTTTACACAAGACGGAAATACTCAGATCAGAGACGAGCAGGAACTGCAATCGTCTATCCACCTGCCAAGAGTGATGATTAAGGCAATGTCTCCCTGAAAAATAGGAGTCTAATGTTCAGTAGACTTTTACTATGGCTGTTAAAGGAACAGAAGAAATATAAAATATGTAAGTGTAAGGTTATAATGAAATAATAAAATCTGTCTTGCCATCCGACTACAATGTCTCAATCAATCTTCAAGAAGTAAATGGATCTAGTATTCTACGTCATTGTACGTTATCGTTTTCTTTGACATCACCATTTGCTATAAGGTAGATTAGTAGTCAACCACTGAGGACCCGCGTTCCTGGGCGGTTCTCATCGCCCAGAACATCAAACGACACTACTTAGCCTTCAGAGCCGGAATCCGTCACCCCTTGTTAAACTGAACACCATATAACCCCCCCCCCCCCCAAATTATCTCCGATTTTACTGCAACGTTACGTCCGCAGCATTGCACTAAAATAAATAATTCCCCCTCTCCCCCTTTTGTAGCTTGCGGCCCATCACGCCGTGAGCCCTGATACTGATTAAGTTATAAGAGCCGCATAGGCTAACAGAATTAACATCACATAAACTGGAAGTCAAGCACTGACTTTCAATATCTAAAAATATGGGGAAATATGCTAAAATACTAGATGTTGGAGACCACACATATATGTATACTGAAAATATGGCATTCCATCTTATTCCTGAGTAACAATATTTCTGCGTTTGCTTAATCGAAGATAGAAATGTAGATGTATATGGGTCTCAACATCATCAGGTAGACGGTGTGTCGTTTGTCACCCATATTCTATATACAAATAGAAATTTATTAAGTTTTTTGATACTAGTAGTGTACAAAATTATAAAAATCTTTATAAGCCCAAAAGCATGTAGTAACAAATTATTTTACAACGCCACCGCACGATAAATAATACAACTTAAAATTAAAAATTTTGTACCACCGACTTCAAAATAAATGATTAAGATTAAATCAAAAAATATTAGCCAGACCTTGATATCATTTAAATGGGACCACATGAGAAGCACCAGCTTTCATATAAAAAAATCATCGATCTCGGTTCACCCAGAAAAAAATTATGAGGTAACACATATAAAAAAACCTTCAGTCGAATTAAGTACCTCATCCTCATTGAAGTCGGTAGAAAAACTAAATAAAACTAGAAAAATCTCTTCATAATTCACAACTACACTTATTTAACGTAAGGGTTCTTTAGGTCCACCGTCATACATATTATATACTCGTAACATTGGCACAAAGGTTACTATAAATTGTTAGAATGTACCGCACGCGTCGATACGATCAGATAACCTTAATGAAAAGATCCCCATCTCGATAGCAGCCAGTCGGTCAGGCACACCGATTCTGGATGGACGAGATCGCTATCTCGTTGAAGAATCGAACGATTGACAGATGCACGTTGTATTGTGCAGTAATTACTAGGAAATTGGTTTGGAAGATGGGTTTATGTTGTTGACTCGACATATTGTTTTAACTTTGGTACTTTCTTAGTGGAAATCTTCTTGAATAGAAGAAACAAAAAGACTTCGGGATCTTGGATTGAGAGACATTCTGAGAATTTTTAAAGCATTTCTTCCACTAAAAATAATATATTAAGGAATAGTTTAAGGTTAAGTTTATACCTTTTTTGTTACGTGGTAGAGCCATGCTGCAGATAATAAAGGGTTTAACACGAATGGGTTGGCCCTAACGAGGAAGGAACTCTCACAGAATACCAGCGTAAAATAGCAGTTTAATGCTATTGTGTTCTTCTTCTTCTAATACCGTATGAAACCGGAGACCCATTTTACTAGAAATTAGGCACTCTATCTATGTACTCGGGCGTGACATCGTGTGTGCATCTTCATTTTTAAACAAGATTCACATACGTAGCATCCACTTTTTTTTAATTACTAGTAATGCTATTAAACATTTCTAATATTCTTTTTAACTACTTCTGGTAGATTTAAAATGCTAGCGTTAGAAGTAGTTCACGACAGTAGTCGAGTGGCGGATTCAAACGCACGACCTTTCGAGTTCGCGGTCCGCGCCCTGCCATTAGGATACTGACGTTTCACCGAGTCTTCACTTACCATCAAGTGGACTGTGTGCTCGTTTTTCAGCCATAAAAAAGTAAACCAATTTCATAGCAATATACCTACAACGTTACGCGTTTCAAACTAAACATCAAGTTTGATTCAATCGTAAAGCTTGTTTAAAGACATTTTCCTCAATTTACAAACAGTCTTAGGACCCTTTTGTGCTAAAACAATATTCTTCAGAGCATAGAACTGCTAAATGCTCACGAGCTATAGTGATTTAAATAAGGATGAATAGTGGGTCCACGGGCCGTGTCTAACAATGCCGGCGGGGGATAGAGCAGGGACAGTGTGGGGTGGACGGATTCAGCGCACCGCGGCTAATCGCCTTTCATCTGCGCACACTCGCCGAATTATGCACGCTTTTATTATTAATTTGAAACGTTCAGACCTCGCCTCGCTCGCACCGATTCCGAATCACGTCGATATGTCGGAAGGTTAAAGTTGAATACAGTCATAACTAATATATATTTATATGTTTCTTTTTATATAGGATATGGTGACAAAGGAGCACACAGTCCACCTGATGGTAAGTGGTTGCTGTGACCAATAGACATCTTATCAACATTTACCCTCAATAAAGAATCAAAATGCAATTACGTCATCACCCGTGAGGACTAAGATGGAATGCCTCTTTTCCGGTAAAAAGGGTCTCCAGTTCTATACACTCACCATACGAAACACAGCAGTGTTAACCTGCTATTTTACGCTAGTATTCTGTGAGAGCGTGGTCATTCCCCGGTCGAGCCGACCCATTCGTGCTACACCTATACTACTAATATAGTTGCAGCCCTTGCAGCATGGCTATACCACGTACAAGCATGCATCTGCATTTTGATTCGCAAGCGAAGATAGATGTAGATGTCTATGAGCCACAGCAACCACTTACCATCAGGTGGACTGTGTGCTCGTTTTACACCCTTGTTCTATAAAAAAAAGCGATTGATGTACATGAGGTTTTGGGTTCGTGTCCTGGGTGAGGCTCATATCAGTTGCTTGTTGTTTTTCTGTCAAAAAATTCTCAGTAGGAGCCAGGAGTCAGGAATTTGGCGGTGTTTCATTCACCCCCGTACCTAAGGAAGCATGTTAAGCCGTTGGACCTGCAGGATACCGTCCCATTTGGACCATCAGACTCGGCAGACACTCACTCGGACACTATAATTCTGTCCAGCGCAGATGTCTAGTCTCTGTTGACTCTGGCCGGCGTGACTGAAATTCCGTCTGGAGAACATTGTTCACTATTACATAACTCCTTTTTTTCCTCGTAAATCGTCTATCCTTGTCCGTCTTACCAACGTCATATCTATTTAAAGTAAAAGAAGTACTTAGAGTTCAGGAACGTTGCATAGAATAAGTTAGCCTTTTTTATAGGATAGGGTGACAAACGAGCACACAGTCCACCTGATGGTAAGTGGTTGCTGTAACCCATAGACATCTACATTAATCCTCAATAAAGAATCAAAATGTAGATGCGTTGTCACCCGTGAGGACTAAGATGTGATGCCTCTTTCCAGTAAAAAGGGTCTCCAGTATTCTACACTCATCATACGAAACACAGCAGTGTCAAGCTGCCATCCTATGCTTGCTTAATATACGTAATATTTATTACTTACTAGCGATCTGTGCCGGCTTCGCACAGGTGTTTTCTGGATCTCGACAACAGCGCCACCTACCGAAACCAAATGTGTGAATCTAAAATAACTAGGGATCCGTTCAAACACAAACAAAAAATTTTATCAAAATCGGTAGAGCCGTTTTTGTTATGAAATTGAATAATTGAATGAAACGGACAGCAATTGATTTTTATATATAGAGATAACTATGTACATATTAGATTTAATGTTAATTTTGATTTAGTTCTTACTTATTATAAGGTATAACATAGGTATTTTTATATTCTAATATATAAATATTAATTTTGTTTGTTCGTATTTAAGCGCTGCCATATCGTTCATCAGATTGCGTTAAAACTGTGTCAACTTATTGCTTGAAGCGAAGGTTATAGACGTAGTACAAATAACTTACAGTAGGTGGTGCGCGTATCTTAGTAACAAATTTATTTGAAAGTTAAATATGATTCAACATCAATGTATGTGATCAATCTTAATCAAATAATATAACTGTTCCAAATTTAAAACGATATTTCCATAATTATTTCTTCAGCGGCTGCAACGCGTCGGGTACCAGCTATTAGGTTATAAAATTATGTCCAGCGATTGCTTGCTAGTCAACTTAATATATGGCTCCGATAGAATATCAGCGCTGCGGTATAAGTAGCGGCACGAAAGTCTAGCGGTTACCGTTATTGCGCATAAGTCGCGCTGATTGACTCTCCAGTCGCATTCGTGCAAGACTTACGTGCTGACTTGTAACTCTGTTATTTTAGTATTGTGTTGAGTCAGTGGCCTTTTTGCTGCTGCAATCCATTGTTTTTAATATTTAGTTAAGTTTTCTTTTGTAAAATTGATGCAAGTTGCAGCTATAAATGAATATGTTCTTTCCTTCTTTCTTTCAAAAACCTTTTGGTTTTCAGTAGATGACAATAACCAACTCTCTTCCGCCAGTTCGCCGATGGGCAGCAGCATCATAGGTGAGATGTCTGGTACAGTGATCGTCAATCGACCTGCTGAACGTAAAGATTGAGGCAAATACTTTCTACAACGAAAGGGTCCCAGCTCGCTGTCCAGCTGTAGGCGCTTACGAAAGAAAAAGGAGAGTCGTCAAGATGTCTAGGACCTTTCGTGGTTTTAACGTTAGTACCCCAAGTAATTGTGTTTTTTTTATAAAGGTGAAGTGGAAAACGAATACACAGCCAACATCTAACAAGAACGCTGCGTTGTCAGCCGAGGACTAATTTAGCGTGCATCACAGCATGTACTAATAGTTAGATATAGATAAGAGTTAGATGCAAGCTTCTTCATTATGAGCACATTACACTCCATCGGTAAATACTCGTATATGCCGATTGTTGCAAGCTGATACGCACGCACACACAACCACACATTCCTGACTCGTTGGATACAGCTTAGAGTAAAGTAGGCTTGATTTTTTCTTTCATAATTGAAAGTAATGACCTTTATTGGCATGGCTTCAATGTATAAAGTCAGATTTATTAAGCTTTCGTATTTTAATATAAATTAGTATATGTTGTGTACGTTAATGGTCTGTACCAGAATCAAGTATTGCTTTCTTTCCTTTTTTTTTCTAATCGCTTCAACTGGTATATGATTGGGAGATTGCATTACTAAACCATAATAATCAATAGATTCATAGGTAAACATATTTTTTCATTCTCAATGTGTGAATAATAATAATAATGTTTTTTTTTAATTCCATTCTTATTAATAATCCGCAAACCAAACTTTGGCACGGTACCTCAGTCGTAGATCGATCCTAAAGCAGGGGCTACACTGTCGCGGATTGTTCGTGCGTGTGAATCCGCACGTCAGATGCCATTGTCGGGGTATTAGCTAATGCATCGGGGACGCGTCCGCTCAGTCGGTCAGAATTAACGCCGCTTTTCATTGAGAATTTTAAACGATTAAAAAGATTGTTTTTTTGTTCGACCCACCGGCTTTTTGCGAAGGGTTACGTAAATAATTTGTGTTGGTGAACGTATGTTCACTTTGAGACTTTAATTGAAACAAAACAAAACAATGGTTAATTAATGTTTTCGTATTTGGAGTTTAAACGTAAAGAAAAGCAAATTGACAGTCTAAATATCCTACCGTACAGATTTTCTACTTTTTGACGGCCGTCAGTTAAATTTGAACGCGAACATCTCGAGTTCAATCTCCGTAAGCAACCTCACATCGAAACTTTTGATAGAAATTTAAGTTCTTATTTATCACTCGGTGAAAAATAATGTTCTCCAGAACGAATTTCGGTCAAGGCGGCCGATCTCAACGAAGAAGAACCACCTGCGCAAGACATGATTATAGTGGCGAAACAGGTGGACTCTCTATTTCCTCACACTGCAGTCCGGTTGGACGGTAATCCGACACGACTGGAGAGTGAGGGCATATGGAGTGCACCTGTGGTTGCGCAAACATTCAGGCACTATAATCCTTGCGCTGATTGTTAGTCCGTTGAAACTGGCTGCTGTAATCAAAGTTCGGTCTGGAGGACATCAACATTAATATTACCAAAGGAATGGAATGAGGTGATCGATTTGATCTCTACTATCCACTTATTAATAAGAGTCAGTGTAGCACAATCTCTATTTTATTAATAGGCTGCATCTAGACACAACTATCTAGTTTTCCAGTTTGATACATACGTCTCTAATTTTTATTCATTCGTTTCTACTTTCTCAACTCTTTCGTATGTAAAACAGCCCTCGCCGCCTCTGTAACTGCTTTTTACGAGTTGACGCATTTTTATTGCGATAATTAAATTCAAAACATAAATTTCCATTCGCCGCGCGACACGCTAAAACTAAATAAACTACCATGTTAGTAGCATTATATTCAAATTAATTTTTGTGTATATTGCAGATTGATTATGGTTAACACTTTTTTATTATTATATAACAGCGATCGTTTTAAAAATATATTGTTACTGTTACAACTCGTATATTTATGATGGATATATTCTAATTCTATGGTTATAGCCTGTTGAAAGTCCACTGTTTAACATAGACCTCCTTATAGATTACTTTATTGGTGGTATATTTACCATAGTTTCCACGTTTGACAAGCTTGTTGGCAACTGCATTTTTTTATTTGTTTTAGGAAGACGGTGCTGCCAATCTTCTGGTTTGCTTACCTCTGTATTGTCTTAAAAAAAACTAATAAATATGACAAATCTACTTGTATCTGATAATCACTAAAGTTCCTTGTATCTGATAAGTTAACCAGCATCATTCTGATAACAGCTTAAAAAACTGCAGTTGTAATCCACAAAGCAAAGCGTGGCAACTTTGGAAAATTCCCCCTATGAGACAATCTATGGGAGAGGCCTATGTTCCGCAGTGGACTTTTATAGACTGTAATGGATGGATGTATAGAAGATAATCTACTAGGAGCACATGACCCACTGAGAGGTGAAATTATAAAATCAATAATAACATTACAACTATAGCAAAATGCCCCCTACGAGGCAACCTATAGGAGAGGCCTATATTCCGCAGTGGACTTTTATAGACTGTTATGGATGGATTGTATAAAAGATAATCTACCAGGAGCACATGACCCGCTCAGAGGTGAAATTATTAAATCAATAGTAACATTAGAACTATAGCAAAATACCTCCTACGAGGCAATCTATAGGAGAGGCCTATATTCCGCAGTGGACTTTTATAGACTGTTATGGATGGATGTATAGAAGATAATCTACCAGGAGCACATGACCCGCTGAGAGGTGAAATTATTAAATCAATAGTATTATTACAACTATAGCAAAATACCTCCTACGAGGCAATCTATAGGAGAGGCCTATGTTCCGCAGTGGACTTTTATAGACTGTAATGGTTGGATGGATGGAACCAAAAATATATTAGCTCTTATCTGTTATTAGTTTTACAGATTTACTGATATCTTAATTTCTTTTGATAGTTCAGGCCCCTGTTGAATATGGTCTTCTCTGCTTCTTCAGATTCTCAGCTCGCTCAGCGAGTTATGGACTATACTTGGAGTTTACCTGCATGATAAACTTAGAAACGAGGATATCCGCAGTAGCACCAGAGTAACCGCCGACATAGCCCAACAGATTAGTAAGTTCAAGTAGCAATGGGTTGGAAAAGAAAAGTTCTTGAGTGGCAAGCTCGTACCGGTAAGCGAATTGTAGGGCGACCCCCATTAGATGGAGTGACGACCTGTTAAGATATACAGATAGTCGATGGATGCAGGTGGCTCTGCACCGTGCGTTATGGCTTTCCTGCGGGGAGACCTATGTTCAGCAGTGGACTTGTGAAGGCCTGTAATGATGATGTCGAAAGACAAAATATTTATAATAGTATCAATAATCTACTATAACACCCAAGGGATCGACTTGGTTAAGTATTGCAAACGGTATACGTGGTAGAGCTGAGCTGAGCTAGAGCTGCAGTTCTATTATAGTTGTAGCATTAATGGTTCGGCTCGTCCGTGGTACGATTATGCTCTCATAGATAGAATACCAGAGTGAAATAGCAGCTTAATGCTGCTGTGTTTTGTAGGATGAGTGTAGATAGCCGAGAACCCTTTTACTGGAAATGAAGCATTCCATCTTAGCCTTCAAGGGTGTCAACGCATCTGCATTTTGATTCTTAATCGAAGATAAGTGTAGATGTCTATGAGTTACAGCATCCACTTACAACCAGAAGGACTGTGTGCTCGTTTGTCATCCTTATTCTATAAAAAACGGCATTATATTTATTTCATCATCACTGATGAGGGGCTATAATAATCCCATTACGAGTCCACTGTAGAACTTAGGCACCAAGGAATGTCACAATACTCGTTCCTGAGCCTCCTACACCCATCGACTAAGTTCATGGTTTGCCACCTCGTGACTCCATCTAATTAGGGTTCTTATAGCACCCTACACTACGGTTAACACTTTAACTGTCCAGTTTTCAGACACAATAGTAAGACAATAGCAATGATCTTTATGTAGTGCACGAGACAGCGAAAGGGTTAAGATAGGTTAACGAGAGGCACAAGAGGCAGCCTCCTAGGCAGGAGGCTGCCTCTTTTCTTCCTATTTCTTTACTATCGGTTGCACGTCGCTTACTAATTTAATAATCTTTATAAAAGCTTTTAGAAAATTTTGCTTTGCAAATATCCGCGTTATAAAATAAAATGATGTGTCTTACCTAGTATGAAGAGCACCTCCCGCCCACCCTCAATTGCGTGAGGGACGGAGGGAGGGAGGGCGGGAGGTGCTCTTCATACTAGGTAAGACACATCATTTTATTTTATAACGCGGATATTTGCAAAGTAAATTTTCTAAAAGCTTTTATAAAATGGATTTCCGCAAAATAACGCCTGATTAATTATAATAATTATAATAATCTTTATTTACGTTCGAATTGTCTTTAAGCTATGTTTCAACCGTGTAGTGGCGGTGTAAGAATACCTACTAACCCATATCGTCACGTAGGTGTCGTAAGAGGCGACAGAAGGAAAATAAAACCAGGAGATGGGCAGCAGCATCTTCCTGAAAACAACTTAAAATAATAAATAACTGCGCTTGCCAACCCGCTTGCCAAGCGTGGTAACTATCGCGAAATTCCCCCATGAGGCAATCTATGGGGGAGGCCTATGTTCAGCAGTGGACTTTGATATGCTGTAACAGAAAAGATAGATTTTCAGTTGGCGTGTTCATAAAATACAACCGAGTTTAATATTTAACGATGATTGGTGACATAATAAGTTCTGTTGAGTTAATTCAAGAATGTCTTTATTTGAGGGCACCATGATTACACAATTTGGGAATGTGTCATATATTTCTGTACGATGTCCGCGCGGATGATAAAATGTCTTAGTGAACGCCAAACAAAGGCCGTTTAAAAAAATATAAATATCATGGGAGAATGTTTTATTGATTTTGCAAATGAGCTTAACGCACCGAAATTATTTTACCAATGACTTTTTTGACACACAAAAAGTTATAATTCACCTATGCACAACGCTGGGGTGCAACAAAGGCAAGGTGCTCACGAGCGGGCGACGTGCGACCGAGCGCACGCGTCGAATCTCTGCCCTTTGTGACACACTCACCCTCGAAGTAAGTATTATTATTACGGGATTTATTGCATGGAAAATTGCACTTATTGTCGTTAGCTCCGACGCCGATATTTTATGTACATAGTTATAAATAAATTTTATGTTAATAACGCGTTATGGCTGCTCGTTAAGGTGGGATATATAACGGTCGTTTACTTTTTGGGGAAGTTGATTTGAAAGCGCTTTTATTATTACAATAAACGAATATCAAACACAAAACCGTGTAGTGTTGGTGTAAGAATATCCACTAACACATATCGTCCCGTAGGCGTCGTGTCGTAAGAGGCGCCAGAAGACAAATTAAACAGAAAATAGGCAACAGCGTCTTCCTATTATCAACACTTTTTTTTAATAGAATAAGGGTGACAAACGAGCACACAGTCCACCTGATGGTAAGTGGATGCTAAGGCTCATAGATATCTACATTTATCCTCAATTAAGAATCAAAATGCAGGTGCGTTGTCAGCCCTGAGGACTAAGATGGAATACCTCGTTACCTGTTAAGTAAAAAGAGTCCGGTTCTCTACACTCACCACACGAAATACAGCAGCATTAAGCTGCTATTTTACGCTGGTATTCTGTGAGATCGTGGTCCTACCCCGGTTGAGCCAACCCATTCATGCTACATTCATAATATAGCTGCAGCACGGCTCTACCACGTAAAGACCACGCAAAACTAAATTACAAATAACTGCGGTTGCCAACCCGCTTGTCTAGCATGGCAACTATTTTCATTGCGGGGATCTCCGCACTTTATGGATGAGATTTATATTCAGCGGTGGCCTTTTAAAGGTTGTAATGAATGGAAACGTATATCAGCATAATCTTAACTGTTAGCCATACTTAGCTATCAGATTGAAGGTCATGCCATCAGACGTCTCACAGACTCTCACTAATAGCGGCCATTTTATTTTGACATTTTTTTTTATAGGATAAGGGTGACAAACGAGCACACAGTCCACCTGATGGTAAGTGGTTGCTGCAGCCCATAGACATCTACATCTATCCTCGTTTGCGAATCAAAATGCAGATGCGTTGTCACCCGTGAGGACTAAGATGGAATGCCTCATTTCCAGTAAAAAAGGCCTCCGAACACCTGCACTCACCAAGCGAAACGCAGAGGTAAACCTCTACTTCACGCTGGTATTCTGTGAGGTCGTGGTACCACCCCGGTTCGAACCGGCCCATCCGTGCGACAGCAAAAGCTGCCGCGTGGCTCTACCACTGTTAAAAAATATATAAGATGTGGCAAATTATATAAGATTATTATACATTTGGAACTTAAATAATTTAACGGCATTTACACTTTAGATAATATAAAATTAAGAATTTTGTAGAACCGACTTCAATATAAATTATTAAGAATAACTCAAAAACTATTAATCAGACCTTGATCAAACTTATATGGGACCACCTGTGAAGTATCAGCTTTCAAAGAAAAAATGAATCATAGAAATCGGTACGCCCTGTAAAAAGTTATGAGGATAAAAGTTTTCTTTATGACACATAAACTAAAAACATATACTCGAATTGAGTACCGTCTCCTTTATGAAGTCGGTAGAAAAATATTTTGACGGTGTTACTACTTGGGAAGAAAGGTTTACGAATAATGGTTGTACCGGCAATCGAGGTGTTGATCGAACTCCACTAGATGTATCAACAAGCTGGTAAGAGATACAGGAAGTCTATAGACGCAGGTTAATCAAAACCGTGCTTTAAGTCATTCCTTAGAGGAGGTCTATGGTCAGCTTGGAATTGTGGTGGGCTTTAGTAAATGAGAGAGAGAGAGAGAGAAAGAGAGTTATCTTTCACCGCCTGACATGTTATGTTTCATGACTGCGTCTTTGGTCGAGTGATCGTAAACATGGTTACTGATCATGGGGTTATTGGGTTTTCCTTTAAAGAAATTCTCAGTTGCCGTCCAGAGTCAGGAAGTGAGCTGGCTGTGTTTTCTCCCGGAACCCGGGACCTCAAGATAATCAGTCGTGTTAATAACACTAGACCAATGGGGCAGTTGAGAGACGTTTCACACTGAAAAACTAAATAGTTATGTCAAATAAGCCGTGGTAGCTCAGATGGTTAGCGCTCGCTGTAAGCTTCACAGTAGTCGAGCAACCCGGGCTCGATCCCCGCTGACACCAATGAAATTGTTAATTGCAATTTTAAGTGCTGATTTACTACGTGCTCGGCGGTGAAGGAAAACATCGTGAGGAAACCTACATGTCTGAGAAATAAGAAAAAAATATTTCGAAGACATGTGAAGTTCGCCAACACGCATTGGGGCAGCGCGGCGGACATTTGATTGCCCTAAAACCCTCTCAGAAATTAGAGGAGGCCTGTGCCCAGCAGTGAGACGTAAATAGGCTGCAACTTTAACTTTAACTTTTATGTCAAATAATACGCTCAACTTGTGCTAAAAGTTTCATTAGGACATCCTTTATCCCTAAATCCAGTTGTTACTAAACTGATGGCATCTGCAAGCTGATCAATCTCACACTGTTTAATTATATTAGAAAGACTTTACGTAGGTGAGAAAGCGTAGAGGCCCAAGAACAAGAAAGTGCACCCTGCGCTTTGTCTGTTACCTGGGCAGGAAAACTAAAAACATCATAATGTTTTACCCGATATATCTTCCATGAAGATAATTTTTACACAAAGCTAGTAATTTTCCTCTATCTCCACTATGTGTGCCTCTCCTTAATGAGAGGGTAGTAGCGAAAGATTGCCATGTGTTGGCTACGCAAGAGAAACAATCACCCCATTCTATTTAATAAATAGAGGTTTTATATAATAAGAGTGATAAACGAACACACATTCCACATAATGGTGAGTACATGCAGTGGCTAATAGACATCTACATATATTATATCAATTAAGAATCAAAATGCAGATGCGTTGTCACCCTTGAGGACTAAGATGGAATGCCTCGTTTCCAGTAGAAAGTGTCTCCAGATATCTACACTCACCACACAAAACACAGCATCATTTAGCTGTCTATTTTACGCTGATATTCTGTAAGGCCTTGATCTTTCCCCGGTCGAGCTGACCTATTAATGCTACAATCTTAATATAGTTGCAACGTGACTCTACCACGTAAATGGTTTACGTCAAAATCGCGGGCGGCCTACATTGCTATTTATATAGATGTAGAAGTAAAGAGCCTCCTCAAGCTTTACTTAAGTAGAACAGTCAGTCTGCAGCTATATTATGGTTTTAGCAAGAATTGGTCGGCTCAAACTGGGAAGGACTTAATACTGCTGCGTTTCATAAGGTGTGCGTGGAGAACCCAGACCTTTTTACAACAAATCCACATTTTGATTTTTAATCGAGAATAGAAAGTATTTTTAATAAAAAATACTAGGAATGCTATAACAATTACTTGTATTTTTTTAAGTGGTAGAGCCATGCTGCAGCTATATTAATAGTATAGTTGTAGCACGAATGGGTCGGCTCGACCGGGGAAGACCACACTCTCACAGAATACCAGCTTAAAATAGCAGCTTAATGCTGCTGTGTTTCCTGTGGTGAGTGTAAAGAACCAGCGTCCCATTTTTTTTATAGAGTAAGAGTGACAAACGAGCACACAGTCAACCACTTACCATCAGGTGGACTGTGTGCTTATTTATCACCCTTATTCTATAAAAAAAAATCATTATAACCACTCTTCGTAAGCTTAAAATTATTGAGTAAGGAGTGTGTCACGACGGCATTCGAATGGCGGATTTAAATCTACGACCTTTAGATTTCGTAGTTCGCATACTATCATTAGGCTACTTTCGCTTAATTTCTACGGGCCAAAGCATCTTCTTATCATCAGGTGGACTGCGTACTCGTTTATCACACTTCTATAAAAGAAAATCACTAATCCGAAAGGTTTCTTGGCTTTCACCAACACCAAAATATTCTAGGCCGTATTAGGAATATCGATATAATCTCTACATTGAAACGGTAAGCAACATTTCAAAATAATATTCAACATTCAACACAAAATTATATTAGAGCCTAAGAAATCAGAGGTGAAGGCGCACCTTTCAACGTCTCCCAAGATAAGGGGCTAACGCATTTAGCCAGGCATTCATAGCCCAAACAACATTTGCACCCTTCAACTTGAAAGGGCTCGATGCGTCCCAAATTAACAATTTCCAAGTGATAGATTTGTCTTGCCGATTTCACTCGCGACTCGCTCACGTTTATGTTAATTTAATATTACGGAGGGCTATGATTTTCAAGGGTGACATTGGAGATATGACTCGAGGGAGAGTGACTTTAACTTAGATAAAGTTAAACCTGATATATTTTCCTACATCTCTTTCTCGCTTTTCCCAAAGTCGCTTCTTATAATCGCACGAGACATTAAGAGATGGTGGATTTTTTTTACGTGGTAGAGCCATGCTGCAGCTATATTAGTAGTATAGTTGTAGCACGAATGGGTCGGCTCGACCGGGGAAGGACCACGCTCTCACAGAATACCTGCGTAAAATAGCAGCTTAACGCTGCTGTGTTACGTATGATGAGTGTAGAGAAACGGAGACCCTTTTTACTGGAAATCAGGCATTCCATTCTAGTCCTCACGGGTGACAACGCATCTGCATTTTGATTTGTAATCAATGATAGATGTAGATGTCTATGGGCCACATCAACCACTTACCATCTGGTGGAATATGTGCTCGTTTCTCACCCTCATCCTATAAAAAAATTCTTACATTTTCACCATATGGCGATATCTTAGTATATTGGCGTCGTTGTTTGCAAATACCCAAATAGAAACATTTTTATAGAATAATGGTGAAACAAGCACACAGTCCACCAGTTGTGAAGTGAATGCTGTGGCCCATTCCCACCTGCAACTAACTTCAAGCAAATTGGGCTGCGCGGTCATCTTAGAAGACTCGTTGTAATGTCAGACACACAATAATGCACGTCCTTGAATTTGGAGGCAGAAATAAGTAAGAAGATTGTACACAGATGGAATTCTAGACACAAAGGAGTCTTTCCGCCAACTAAGATTATGCTGTAAGTAACTATATCATAATTTCCTTTCATAATTTTAGACCTTAGCGTTCGTACTTTCGCAACGATTAATAAAACTTTAATGGAGCACTAAAGATATATTTTTGTGATGTTATGAAATTCGAACATATTTGCGGACAAACAGACTCGTAAAGTTGTAAGTGGCTGTTTTGTCACATGATAAACAATAATGAATATGGTTGCGTTATGGCCATCTTCATTAGTTGAAGGTGATTGTTATGATCGCATGAAAATGAAAGACATACGATTGCATATGAAAAAAATTGTTTTGGATTGAAAACCATTTATTTTATAGCCGTGGTGGGAACGAGTTGCTCACCATTATTTTCGTAACGCATCTTCTATGAAATAATAATGGTTTAAATATTGACAACGGGGAGCAGTTTAAAAAGTGCGAAACGTCTGGATCTGGGAGTGCCATTCAATTCTAGCAATCCTTGCAATTGAGGCAAATTCTACAAAGGGGGAGGCCCAATTTCACCTGTGGACTGTCACGTGGTGGTGAAAAAGAAGACGAAGAATGACCGTGATAGAATTTGTCTAAAGGAACAGTTTTCAAGTTCACATAGCAAAATTAAAATATTTCTTAGAAATCTATTGGCACAGTATAATTACTTCCACCCTTCATTTATTTTAACCTCATCCCGTAGTGCTGTGCAACAGACAAAGTTGGATCGAACTTTATTGATGAAATAAAAGTGCATATAAATTTTATGAAGTATAAACGAGGCATTTCTAAAGGTTTATGACGCAAGCACTTGGAGGGGACTTAGTAACTAAATCTAATACGCTAGTGATGTTCAAGAATCCACTGCTTGCAACGACTATTTCTTCAATTTGAATTACATTGCTGTTTTCTATATTTATCATGTTTAAATCTTTGTATATGGATGTAATAAAATAATGTCACTTTTGATATTTTGGAACGAAGTTTTGAAACAAAGTTTTTTATCGGACGGTACGGATTTGACGGATGGGGGCTAGGCGATAAAAAGTGTAAGATTTTATCGTCACGACCCCTTCTGACGTAGTGTAGACGACCTTGGTGGCTATAAGGAAGCGAGATGGAATAATATCCATCTACCTCGCACTTTTTCTTATCTTGCCATGAAAGTAATATTATTTTAATTTAATTGACGCTTCATTTTAATAAACTATAATATAATACGTATATCAATAATAATATAGTACGAAAGGAATTTCGTTCCAACCGAGTGTTCCACGACACTCACGCATGTTTTTTGTTTTTCATTTTTTATTATTGAACGCGAAATGGCTTGCAATGGCACTAAATTTCTTCTTTGCATACAGATTATAACCAGTTGATTAAAATTAAAATATAATAAATTTTACTTCATTTGATTGTAAAACAGCTATTGCTTCAATAAATTGACATACATCGCAGTCCACCTGATGTTAAGTAACTAACGCAACTCAAAGACATCTGCTGTTAACTCCAAACTAAAAATGCTTTACATGCAATGTTGTGAAGGACTAAGATGGAATGAATCAGTATCAAGTTACATTAGCTCTTTTAACCTTCATACACAAGCATACCGTTATCCTTACAGCCTATCAAAGTCCACTGCCGATCGTAGGCCTCCCTCTTAGATTTTCTCATGGAAGAGGGATATTATCCATAGTTGCCATGCTTGGCAAGCGGTTTGGCAATTGCAGTTTTTTATTTTAGCCGTTATTAGGAAGACGCTGCTGTCCATCTCCCGATCAGTGACCCTCTGTTGCCTCTTACCAACACTCACAGGACAATATGGCTAGATTTTAGTTAGTGTATATTCTTACACCACCAATACACAGTTACTTATCTATACAAATAAATAAAATTGGAATGTCTGTTTGTAATGTTAAAATAACAGTTTTTCACTAAATACATATATCAAAGTATAAACGGTACTCTATAACAAAAACACAATTATTAAAATTTTGTCTGTCTGTTTGTTCCGTTTAATCTCCGAAACGGCTGGACCGATTTTGATTGGACTTTCACTGGCAGACAGCTTATGTTATAAGGAGTAACTTAGGCTACTTTTATTATAGAAAAATAATTAGGTTTCCTTGCAAAAAATTAAAACCCAAAATTGTACGCGGGCGTAGTCGCGGGGAACAGCTAGTACATAACTAATTCACTAGTTATTTTGCTTTAACATAAGTTATTTTTTTAACATACGTAAATTTAGTTTTTTTTAATTATGGCTCAGCTGTGTTTACGTGTGAGTTATTGTGCAATTAAAAGACTATATTGTACTTTTAAACTTTGTATGTTAATTTATAACAATTGTGGGTAGACCTTTTTTAAATAAATAAATTAATGAATAAGAAATATTCCCTTTTTCAAGACGGTTAAAAATATTAACAATCGATGTACGATGGCCTGTTAAAGTTGCCCCCACCCTATTGATCGTCGAAGTGTTATGGTGACCATAAATTCAAGTTAAATTGGAGACATATCTTTTAATGTTCGTTTATTGAAGTGTTTATGTGGAGGTCTGCTTGTGTCCCGGTACGACGTGTCTAATGGCGTTTGCGATGAATTTGCGTTAACGATAATGGTGTAAGTTTTTAATAGTGAAAGTCGATCTTGTAAAGTTTCTGTATAATTATTATCCATCCATTCCCATGACAGCCTAACACAGTTCACTGCTGAACATAGACTTCCCTACAGTTCTTCATAGGGAGGATTGGTAACCGCAGTTTTTAGGGTTCCGTAGACAAATGGCAAAAAGCGGAAGCCTTATAGATTCGTCATGTCTGTCTGTGTGTCCGTCCGTATGTCACAGCCATTTTTCTCCGAAACTATAAAAAGTATGCTGTTGAAACTTAATAAGTAGATGTATTCTGTGAACCGCATTAAGATTTTCACACAAAAATAGAAAAAAAAACAATAAATTTTTAAGGTTCCCTATACTTAGAACTGAAACTCAAAAAAATTTTTTTCATCAAACCCATACGTGTGGGGAATCTATGGATAGATCTTTAAAAATTATATTGAGGTTTCTTATATCATTTTTTTCTAAACTGAATAGTTTGCGCGAGAGACACTTTCAAAGTGGTAAAATGTGCCCCCCCCCCCCTCCCATGTAATTTCTCAAATAAGAGAATGATAAAAGTAAAAAAAAATATATAATTTACATTACCATGTAAACTTCCACCAAAAATTGGTTTGAACGAGATCTAGTAAGTAGTTTTTTTTTTAATACGTCACAACATATAACATAACATAACATTGTAACTGGTAGAGCCACGCGGCAGAATTGTTGTCGCACGGATGGGCCGGCTGGAACCGGGGTGGTACCACGACCTCACAGGATACCAGCGTGAAGTAGAGGTACACCTCTGTGTTTTGCTTGGTGAGTGCAGGTGGCCGGAGGCCCTTTTTACTGGAAATGAGGCATTCCATCTTAGTCCTCACGGGTGACAACGCATCTACATTTTGATTCGCAAACGAGGATAGATGTAGATGTCTATGGGCTGCAGCAACCACTTACCATCAGGTGGACTGTGTGTTCGTTTGTCACCCTAATCCTATAAACAAAAATCGTAAATTATGTTAATTGCTGCTACGGAACCCTTCACGGGCGAGTCAGACTCGCACTTGGCCGCTTTTTTATTACTTTGTGTTGTTATCAGGAAGATGCTGCTGCCCACCATCCTGGGTTAGTTCCCTCTGTCACCTTTTACGACACCCACTGGACGATATGGTGTAGTGGATATTCTTAAACCGCCACTTCTTGGTAATATTATATTATGTTGTTATATAACATTACTTATTAATTTTATTGTAAGCGTAGTAACAATGCTTAAGGAACTGACAGCGATAAATATCGCCGGAGGTTCAAATGCATTATTCAACTTTTCTACTGGCCAATTTTTCCACAAGAACTTCAAATCCTCATAAATATATTTTGTGTCAAAAATTATTTGTGATAGAGGATGGGGAAAACATGCGTTCGGCAATTGTACAGGTGAGAAATTTCTAGAAGATCCCTATGTCGTATCGGGTGGAAAACCGCTGGTGATAGTAAATCCCACAATGTTATCGTGCGGGGTAGGTAACCCTAGTAAAACAAAAGAATCTCAGATCTTTATATAAAACAATATGCGAAAGGAAGATTTGGAAGCGATACGTCAAGACATTTCGTCTATGTTACGTCGAAGCTCAGCACCAAAACCGAATCTACCTAAAGACGAATTTAAAGCGTTGAATAACCTACGCAATAAACGAGACCTCACGATTCTTCGCGCAGATAAAGGAAACGCCACGGTAGTCATGGATACGTCGGATTATAAGTCTAAAATACAAGAACTTTTGTCGGATGCAAGTACTTATAAAAAGGTTAAAAATGACCCAACAAATAACACACTCAAAACAACTAGTGATCTCATAAATAAACACTCCGAAAGATTAAATCTAGACGTAAAATCGATAATACCTACGTGTGCCAAACCACCGAAATTGTATGGGTTACCAAAAATACACAAGCCCAATGCTCCACTACGTCCTATAGTGAGCCAAATCAATTCACCAACTTATAAATTGGCTCAACACTTAGCGAATATACTCTCACCGCTCAGGGGACATACAAGAGCACACACAAAGGATTCCTACCATTTTGTCAGCGAGATTAAAGACCTACATCTGGCAGACAATGAAACTATGGTCAGTTTTGATGTGCAGTCTCTGTTCACATGCTTACCTGTTGAAGACTGCATCTCGATTGTTACTAGAAGGCTAGAGCAAAACAACATGCCCGTAGAATATGCAGTATTACTTAGGCACTGCCTTACATCTGGCTACCTATTGTGGAAGGAGGAGTTCTACAAGCAAGTAGATGGAGTGGCGATGGGCTCACCTGTATCTCCCATTGTTGCCGATATATTCATGGAGGACTTTGAGGAGAAAGCCCTGCGTACTTCTCCCGTAAACCCAAGATTCTACAAGCGGTACGTAGACGACACTTTCACAATTTTCCCTTTAGATAAAGTAACTGCATTTCTAGACCATCTTAACTCCTTAAATTCTAAAATTCAGTTCACAATGGAGTTAGAGGCAAACAATTCTTTAGCTTTTCTAGATGTGTTAGTAATTCGGAATCCTGATAACACCTTGAGCCACACTGTGTATAGAAAAAAGACCCATACGGATAGATATTTAAACGGTGATTCTCACCACCATCCTTCACAGTTAGCTACCGTGGGTAAATCTTTGTTTCAGAGAGCACGAGGGATCTGTGACAGTAAACACCTGGCCGCCGAGCTCCAACACGTCAAGCAAGTTTTGCACGACAATAAGCTTCGGGTCCCGCGCCTACGTCACAGTGAACGAGTGAAGCCGGCCACAGTCGAGCGAGTGCCTGCTGTACTGCCATATGTCAGAGGTCTCACTGACCAGATTGGCTACATCTTGAAGCGGGCTTCTATTAAAACATATTTCAAGCCGCCGAAGAAGATTAGTCAGTTTTTACCATCAGTCAAGTGTAATATTCCTCTGCAAGATGCAGGAGTGTACAAGCTTGATTGTGAATGTGGTCTCTCTTATATAGGACAAACTAAAAGATCTATAAAAACCCGTGTTAAAGAACACATAGCTGATGTGAAGAATAGACGCTCCGGGAAGTCTGCAGTCTGTGAACAAGTACAGGATCGCCGCCGTCACTACATTAGATTTGATAGACCACAAATCCTCGCTTAAGAACACCGATTCCTTCCAAGGATGATTCGCGAGGCTATTGAAATCAAGAAACATCCTAATTTCAATAGAGAAGATGGCTGGGTGCTACCATCTGCTTGGGATCCCATAATTAATAAAATTAAATCCCAACCCAAGCAAACAACTGCAAGACTTCATGATACTGTAAGTTCATACTGCGTGGATCGGAACAAAAATTAATAATTTTTAATCTGGAGGTAGCCGTGGTTAACTATGACATTGGGACGTCATACACCTCAGTCCCCCCCGTGACCATGGGTGCTGTAAAGTGCTCGAAACGTCGGGAATATAAAATAAGTTAATATACGCGATAAAATCCGTAAAATTAGTTTTATTTAAATCTCAGATCTGGTTTTCCACCACCATATTAGGTCCACGGCTGCGTACTAATTTGTGTCACTTTCAATTATTTGCATTCGCATACCTAGTTATTCTTATAAATATGTTTAATCCTTAGAACATATAAATCTTTGGCTGATTTTTCCATCGTCTCAAAAAGTTGTAGCTTTATATATATATATATATATATATATATATATATATATATATATATATATATATATATATATACTAAGATGACAAACGAGCACACAGTCCACCTGATGGTAAATGGTTGCTGTGGCCCATAGACACCTCCATCTATCCTCGTTTGCGAATCGAAATGCAGATGCGTTTTCACTTTTCACCCGTGAGGACTAAGATAGAATGCCTTTTTTACAGTAAAAAGGGTCTCCGGTTCTCTACACTCACCATACGAAACACAGCAGCGTGAAGCTGCTATTTGACGCTGGTATTCTGTGAGAGCGTGGTCCTTCCCCGGTCGAGCCGACCCATTCGTGCTACAACTATACTACTAATATAGCTGCAGCATGGCTCTACCACGTGTATTATATTACAACAATAACAAATTCTTATTATTCTTATTCTTATTCGTAATTTTGCTAATAAAATAGTTCAGTTGTTTTATTTATATATTCAGCCAGGTAACTAATGATTTGTTTAATCGATATATTAATTAAAGTGTCAATTGTTTTTCTGATCCTGTCCACATTTAAATTAATTTGAAATTGGTTGTAATTTGAAATAGATGGTGCCTATGGAGGTTAATCCCCTAGGGCTTGCAAAATATTTATTAGCTTTGATATTTTTTGTTGATTTATGGACCTATTCCTTTTCATTTTGTTTAAGAAGCAAGGCGTTCCAAGTCCTTAGTTATGACAACGCGTCTGCATTTTGATTCTTAATTAGGGATAAATATACAAGAGCCGCAGCATCCATTTATCATCAGGTGGACTGTGAGCTTGTCACATTTATTATTATATATATATATATATATATATATATATATATATATATATATATATAGCAATTTAGTTTTCATTTCCACGTAGATTAAACTTGACGTTTAGTACACTGTGTTCTGTCCAATACACAAATTCCGGCACACGTGACGTCATTCTGTCATAACATCATGCCGTGAAGGGGCGAGCAGCGATCTGCCGCGGACGCTAGAGCATTAGTGCCTTGACAAATGACGATTTTATGCAAACTCCATCGCCGGTCCCTGCCACCGACACTCCTTTACGTTAATAGTGATGTTCCATTGCTATCGATAAAACTATCCCTCTTTGAGTTGTAGGATTAGTAAAGCAACAACTAACGTAAGGACATCTGGGCACGGAACTCTTCTCATTACTGAGATGGGTTTTAGAGTAGTTAAGTGTATGCCACGCTGCTGCTTATTTGGAATTTAATCAATTAATTTCTCAAACATGGTGCCAGGTTTCCTTGCAGTGGTCCGTCGCTTTTATTACACAGAGGGACACATCCGCCATAACCTGAATGATAATATTAAAATTATTTTAGTTTATAAGTAAAGATATTCCACGCCATTAACATGGTAGAATGTAAGGTCGCTTTAATGTATACAAATAAATAAAATTGAAGTGTCTGTTTGTAATGTCAAAATAAAAGCCTTTTACCTAATACGTATAAGAGTATATACAATACTAATAACAAAAATACATTTTTTTAATTTTTGTCTGTCTCTTTGTTCCAGCTAATCTCCGAAATGGTTGGACCAATTTGGACGGCATTTTCACTGGCAGGTAGCTGATGTTATAAAGAGTAACTCAAGCTACTTTTATTTTAGAAAAATAATTAGGGCTCCGCGCAAAGAAATTAAAAATCAATGAAATCTAAACACTAAACGCGGGCGAAGTTGCGCTAGTAATCAATAATATCATTATAATTATGTACTAAATTCTGGCTATAATTAAAATAAAATTGAATTGAACTGACTGGCTAAGGGCTGAACTTTAGGGACTATGTATGAGCTATTCTCATGGTACGTAATAGTTACAAATGTCAAGAAAACATTTCCTTTTAATGGGACAAAATAACATTAAATATTGGAACAAATATTAGTGTCCGTTGACAAAAATTAAAAATTATTGTTTTTTATTTACTTACTAGCTAAGTATTCTATGAAACTTTATATACCCTTTCAATTACGATCATTTGCACATCACTAAAGCCATTGTAATGAGTAGTTTAGGCGTAGGTAAATAGAGCTGCGTGCAGCATTTGGTGTCGACGCATTTTGCCGCACTATATTGTTGGCCGACTATTATTGCCTACTAATATTGATGTAAATAATATATTACATATATGTTTCTAAATATATTTAAAATTTATTCTAACCTTCACACCTACTTACTGTGCGGCGCACGGCAGCATTGCTGTGAAAATTATCTTTCTATCCATCCATAACATCCTATAAAAGGAGTTTTGGCGGGAACATGACCGGCGTCGGTTTGCTGCTCCTGTATTATTGTTTAAATAATGGTTTGAAGTGGACTTTGATATGTAAAAGTGGTGGAATTTTGTGTCTTAAGTATCCGCGCATGTGAACTATTAGTGCAAACTGTGCAACAAGTGCTCTGATGGTGATGTGATTCTCAAAATAAGGTGTCTGTCTGCTTAGGCGCCTTGAGATACCATCGCCAACCGTCAGCTGTCTGCTGGCTCAAGTTGCCGTCAAAATCTCCCAAGGGCTGCACAATGTGACGCATCAACATATTGTGAAGAAGTATACTATGAAGGATAATTATTATAATATATTGTAACTTCAGGCTCAGAAGGGCTAGATCCCAGAGCCGTAAAGCCAGTTATTAAGAAGAAGAAGACATCCTATAAAAGTCCACTGCTGAACATAGGCCTCCCCTATAGATTGCCTCAGGATTTTGCAATAGTTACCACGCTTGGCAGGCGGGTTGGCACCCAGTTTTTTTTTAAATAATTTTCAGTTGTTATTAGGAAGACGCTGCTGTCTATCTCTTATATATATATATAGAGAGAGAGATAATATATAACAACAGTGGTAGAGCCACGCGGCAGCTTTTGCTGTCACAAGGATGGGCCGGCTCAAACCGGGGTGGTACCACGACCTCACAGAATACCAGCGTGAAGTAGAGGTTTACCTCTGCGTTTCGCTTGGTTAGTGCAGGTGGCCGGAGGCCCTTTTTACTGGAAATGAGGCATTCCATCTTAGTCCTCACGGGTGACAACGCATTTTGATTCGCAAACGAGTATATATGTAGATGTCTATGGGCCGCAGCAACCACTTACCATTAGGTGGACTGTGTGCTCGTTTGTCACCCATATCCTATAAAAAAAATACAATTAATATTTATTTAAATCGATACCTAGGTATGCTTTATTTACCAGTGTTTTAAAAAATACTTATATCATTCAAAGAACCAGCAATAAAAACCAGTGTGACGTCAAAAACGTAAAAACCAGTGTCAAGAAACAGTTATCAATAATGTAATATTATGTTGTATAATTAACTACACAAATTATATTAGTAAAAACTTGGCAAATTTCACCTAATTCTGGGAGGTTTTTTTTTATAGGATGAAGGTGAAAAACGAGCACACAGTCCACCTGATGGTAAGTGGTTGCTGTGGCCCATAGACATCTACATCTAAGCTCGACTACGAATCAAATGCAGATGCGTTGTCACCCGTGAGGACTAAGATGGAATGCCTCGTTTCAGTAAAAGGGGACTCCAGTTCTTTACACTCACCATACGAAACAAAGTAGTATTAAGCTGCTATTTTACGCTGGTATTCTGTGAGAGTATGGTCCTACCCCGGTCGAGCCGACCCATTAATGCTGCTACCATAATATAGCTGCAGCATTGCTCTACCACATAAACATATTATTATTTATATTCATTAAAATAAGAGCTCGCCACACGAGGCGGATAAATGGAATGCAAACGTTCGAAAATCTAATTTTCCTCAACCCTAAAAAACTGAACAAGGGTCTCGCCGGTTTAACTTTATTATGCTTCGATTCTGTAAAATGGACATACACGTTGAAACATCGTCAGACTGTCCTTATTTTAATCAGCGTAGGGTAACAAGATTTCCAACGTGTAATCGGATGGTCTCAGTGGGGCGCCGGACAGTTTATTAGATTGTCGCCCTAACTTGGCAGTGCGGTGTGGATGAAAAAATAAATGAAAGCGATATGAAGGGAGATATAACAGTATCTCACATCTTGCGTATCTGTGAAGTTTTGAGGATAATGAAAATATTTTTTGTTTATTATTACATATCTGTTATGACATTCGTATGCCGTGATATTTTTTTTTAAAACAACAAACTCTAAAACTAGAATTCTTTGATATAAATGAACCCACATTATTTTATATAAATGTATTCATAAATTAAAATGAAAGTGGATGGATATTTTTTTTTCATTTATTCAAAATATTAAAAAAAGAACAAAATTATATTTTTTAGCCCTACAGCAGAAACCACACACGGTTTAGTTGCTGTGGTCTATTAACTATAAACTATTTTCTTATACTAAATACTATTATAGATAATAATGGTAAATTTATATATTTATTAACTAATCACTAAGTATATTATTAATATGTAAATGTGAGATAAATCAGGTATAAACACATTAGATCAGGCAATTTACAGTAATTATGTTATCATTTAAGATACTATTAATATATTATACTAACTTATAATAATACAAATACACATACCATACCGACCATCTAGTTATTTAATTAGAAACTCTTTTAATGTTCTTTTAGCTAATTTTACTTTATAATATTTTACTTTATTTAAGACAGTGAGAGGAAGTTCGTTGAGTAAAGAGATATAGATATAGTAAAGAGAATAAGGGAGGCCTTGAAAATATGCATGGCCTGTGCAGGCATAATATGTATATATAATATGCATAAGAAAGGTAGAAATGATACATGACGGCTAATGGAGTTGAATGGAAGAGAAAGTGCTGTGTCATTTAATTAGAGACATAAATACAATTTTTAAATTTTTATCTATCTGTCTGGCTAGGCTGATCTCCGGAATTATGTAACCGGTTGTAATGAAGTATATAGCAAGAGTGACCTAGGCCACTTTTTATCCGAAAAACTTGAAGAACATTTTTTTTTAATCAAACATTGGTAAAATAAATGGTCTTTGATTATCATCAATAGATCTTATCCAGGTGAAGCCCGAGCGCACATTTTGCAAAATGTGTCCAAATTTGCAGGAAGGTATAAAGTAAGTAACATAAGCGAATGCTGAACAAAAATTAATTAAAGTGAACGCACATTTACTGATGACCTAGCACATTAGCACGTACGTGTCGTGCTCGCCGTACGCAAATCTTTAGTAATGTCAACAACTATAGCGGGTTTTTCTAACCAATGGTGTAAAACGGTACAGTGACATTGATTGCTCGGATCACTATGAAAAATAATCTTGTAATAGCTTGCTTATTGGCAACGGAAGAAGAAAATAAAATTCGAAGAAAAAGAAGATTCTGGATTTACAATATTAATTTAAAAAGGCAGGTTATTTTTCAAAGAATAGACAAATTTTAAACTCAAGTTGAAATATATAAATTTATACATGGTAGAGCCATGCTGCAGCTATATTATGGTTGTAGCACGAATGGGCCGGCTCGACCGGGGAAGGACCACGCTCTCACAGAATACTAGCACAAAATAGCAGCTTAACGCTGCTGTGTTTCGTATGGTGAGTGTAGAGAACCGGAAACCATTTTTCCGGGAAACGAGGCATTCCATCTTAGTCCTCACGGGTGACAACGCATCTGCATTTTGATTCGTAATAGAAGATAGATGTAGATGTCTATGGGCTACAGCAACCACTTACCATCAGGCGGACTGTGTGCTCGTTTGTCACCCTTATCCTAAAAAAAAATATAAATAATGATAAGTATACCGTTATTGCAGTTTTTGAAAATACGAGTAAATAAGTTTTCTACTTTTATTTGA